>OU343223.1:7637839-7664433 GCA_910596185.1 Chrysanthemum makinoi | reverse complement strand
GATCATTGGTAGGACACTTATAAAGAAGATCGTTGTATCTGTCCCAAGCTTGATACAGAGTTTCGTCGTCTTCTTGTCTGAAATTGTGGATCTCCAAGGGTTGATTAGAAATCTTTGATGGTGGGCAATATCTTTGGATAAAGTGTTTCTTAAGTAGCGCCCAAGTATTAACTGCCCCGGCGGGCAATCTTTCGATCCATCTTCTTGCTGCTCCAGTTAGAGTCATAGGGAAGACCCTGAGCATAACAGCATCATGAGACACGCCCGAAATGTTGAAAAGGCTAGCGATGTATAGGACATTTTCAATGTGCTCATATGCGTCTTCGTCTCTGTTTCCTGAAAAAGGGTTAGCGCGAAGCTCCCTCATAAATTGGTCTTTAATCTCGAAACGAACATCCGCTCCGATTGCCGGTCTTACGAGACCCGACCCTTGATCAGCTCTAGTCAACGCTAAGTATTCCTCAAGAGTGAGGTCATCGATGTTAACCACTTCCATGGTACCTGAAAACTTGAAATATGATCGTGAGAAAAGTTTAAATATGAAATGAAAGACTTAAAATTAATCCTAATATAGCTCCCCGGCAGCGGCGCCAAAAACTTTTTGCAGGTTTTACTGACCAGGTTTTACCTATGGTCTACCCTAATTCACTAACGGGCAGTGTACCCGGTCGTGTGTAGTGTAGTAAATGGTAAAGCCGAGGTCGTCCCAAGAGCTATGTGTGTCGGATAATTACTAAGCCTAATTGTCACAGAATATAAATGGTTTGATAGGGTTTTAATTAATTAAACTATTAATGCAGAATATAAAAGCAATTAAATGGTAGAAAGGAAATCAATAGAGGAATAGTGGTGCTAACCTAGTTAATCCTCCTAACTAGTTATGTCTACGTCTACCTACTTCCAATTACTTCAGGTGGGGTCAAATTCGAGAGGACAACATTTGGTCAATTCGCCCTAACCTATCAGCAAAGATGCCACCACAGGAGAAATCAGGCGCACCATCATAAGTCCTGTTGTTCCTGGTCCCCTAAGCCGAGTCATTAAGTACCGCTACATGCTAGATTCTAAATAGTGAGTGCCCGGCCGTTAGGAACTTAGACACTACACCCCCCAATTCTTAAGTTCATCCAAACGATAGGTGATCAGTTGGTCAAATCGCACAAGTAGAAAGGGTCGTCAGTTGGTCATATCTTACCCTTCCCGTCTCAGTCCGCTCACCTAGGGTCAGTTGGTCATATCTCCTAGGCAATTGGCCTCTACCGCCATTCAAAACTACCGAACCAGGGGTGACTACCAAAGAACTGTTCATGCATACACTTATAATATTGTACGGAAGTAAAGGTAAACGCAAACAAAACAATTAAGGAATCATAACTAGGCTAGCACCAAAGGTGCTTAGCCGCTCATATTAATCATGCACATCAATTCAATATTCAAAGGTACGAAATACATGAATTGAAAGTAAAAGAAATAATAAACGCTAAAGCTTATCGTAATGGTGCAACTTCTCCCTTGGAACACTCCATATGCTTCCCTAGACCTTCCTTGAGTATTTTCCCACGTTCTCAGAGTATTGTGTGTGGAATAGAATGAATAGAAATGCAGGAATTCATGGGGTATTTATAGGCCAGGTCTGGGTTACGGCGTAACCAAAATATGAGTTACGCCGTAACCTCCGTAAATGCACTAGATCTGCTAGTTACGGCGTAACCTTATAAGTGGTTATGCCGTAGTCTTCAATAATCCTGGTTACGTCGTAAGTGATGAAGTAGTTACGGCGTAAGTATCAGCGGCGTGGAACCTCTTTTGACCTAATGGAGTTACGTCGTAATCTTAGGAAGAAGTTACGACGTAACCCCTTGATGAGTTGGACTTCAGGGTCACGCAATAGTTACGGCGTAATGTGAGAGACGAGTTACGCCGTAACCTCTTCAGAATAAGCGTACTGTGATAAATCTTTAGTAACGTTTCCATTTCCGCGTCTCTTTAGCTCCAATGCTCGCAATTTACCTGAAAGTGTAAAATAATGGAAAACAAGCGTAAATGCATATAAATGATATAAATAACGAGCATTAACGGGGGAAATTGACACTTAATATTCAAGACTATTTGATGTTATCAGTGATTAATTGGCTGTTAATCATACATAATGTCCATTGATTAGTGTTGAGTGTTCTCTACTATAAATAGAGAGTGACATCTTCAGCTTGAGGACACACTGAAATTAACAATATCAGGAGAAACAAACTGAAAGCATAAACACTTTAAAGCAAATGGTTATTGATTTGTGCCTAGTTCAATACCATACATTTGTTCTTATCCCAAGTAGATATTCGTGATACCCAGGCATTAGGGTCGAATAATTTACTTTGGAAAGTGATCACATGATTCCAAGTGATATCCGGTAACCACCTAGTGGTATTGCTGCTGCCTTTGATTGTCTTAACCCTGTTCTGGGCGAATACACACCAACATATGCTAGATTATTAGCAATGGGAGGTATAAAAGTGCTGAACATAGAGTGCGGACCACAAGTGTCCAGTCAAGAGTGTCGGTCCCAATATTCAACGCCCCGTTGCCTGTGGCAAAAATCTGACCATTGGCTGAGCTGGTTGCTCGAGATGGGGTGGCTCTATATAAAGAAGTCATATTTGAAGACTACATGAGAAATTTCTATGCAAAATCTCATGATGGAAAGAATTCCCTTGATTTTGTGACTATTTAAAGGAGAAATACAAGTTTCCAATAAAACTTCTCCCCTCTAATGGAGTTTCTCGTGTGCAATAAAAGACTTCTGCAATAGTCGAATTGTTAAGTTCTTGAACATAACAACTTATATACTTTATTGTTTTTTGGTTTTACAATAAATCTATGACTAAACAAGAAAATGTAATCTCACACGGCGTTTAAAGATTGATGGAGCCTTCAATATTTTATTTGGTTGAGACTCATTTGCATATAGCATCTTAGTTATTATCTCAATTAGTGGCAGAAATACGAGACCTCAATCGATGATTGGTTGTTAATTGTTATTACCACAAGGTTTAAGAGGCTACCTAATGACTAGCTTTTGAAGCAGAATACTTTTTTTTTGCACAATTTCTTCACCACCATTGTTTACAGAAAACTCCATGATATATATCAAAATATTTTTTGTTTGGGCAAATACTTCACATTTTTAATATTGGATAGTTTGATTGCTTTAGAGAGGTTAGTTCTAATTCATTTTGGTGTGATGTTCGACCAATATATTCAGATGTTTTCCTACAAAGAATCGCACAACGACATGCTGAAAGAATAACATAAACCTGAGAACCCCCTCACAGTTGGTTTGTGGGAGTTAAAACACACGTAAATGAATAGAAGTGTGTGAGCCTATGGGGGCACACACGTTAAACACGAGAGTACGTGACGATCGTTTAAACTTGAATATACGTTAGACCCCTTTATGCATACATGTGACCCGATCCTATAAACGACCCATGGACTTGATCCACTTGCTACTTGGGTCGGTTTGGTGCCTTGGGCCTTGTCCAAACATATCTGATGTGGGGTGTTTGATTATTGCTTGTCGCCCAAGATTTTGAGCCCATGCATGGGTTGGACATTGACCCTATATAAACAAACACATACTTACATATTAACAGACGACATATGCATATCTCTAACTAATGACTTTGACTTTATTATCCCATGCACATGCAAAATCGATTCACCAATATAGTCCATATATCCAATCGGATCTATCACATCCAATAGGGTTTTAGTATGGTTTGGTCAAACTCAAAACCTTGCATTGATTTATTGATCCAAGTGGTTTTAGAGTTTTGTGGTTTTGGAGTTCGTATTATTTATGTTGGAAAATTTAGTGCACTAGGGATTAGTTCACACCTGGTTTTAGGTAAGGAGGTACGGAGTGTACACCCATGAGCTCCCTGAACACCCTGACTCAATAGTGGTTAGTACTGCTAGTGTATTGGTTACTACTGTTAGTGTAGTAACTGATGGTTCCTACTGGTAGTGTATTGGTTCCTGCTGCTAGTGTATTGGTTACTACTGTTAGTGTAGTAACTGATGGTTCCAACTGGTAGTGTAATGGTTCCTGCTGCTAGTGTAATGGTTCCTACTGGTAGTGTTGCAGTAATTAATTTGTAACAGCTTTGACTCAATCAAGTGTCTGTTATGACTGCTTTATGACCACGTTTAATTGGTCATGTAACCACTATTCATATGATAATGGAGGCTTATTATGAATGATTAATTGGCCTTTAATCATTCATAAAGTCCATTGACTAGGAATGAGTATTCTCTACTATACATAGAGATGGAGTTCATCAGCATGAATATATACAAAACCAGGAGAAACAAACAGAAAGCTTAAACACTTATAAGCGCAAGGGTTATTGATTGTGCCTAATTCAATAACTAACATTTGGTCTTATCCCAAGTAGATATTCGTGTAACCCAGGCATAGGGTTGAATAGTTTACTTTGGAAAATGATCACACGATTCCAAGTGATATCCGGTAACCACCTAGTGGTATTGCATTGCTACTGATTATCTTACCCTGCTGCTGGGCGATTCACCACCAACAATTTGTTCCTGGTTGAATGTGGTATAATAATAACAAGGGGATTTTTTTTATGCTCATTGGTTCTCGGATAGAAAAGGGTACAAGAATATCAGACATGTTTTGTCCAATATCGGGTAGCACACAGAATGGTTCTCAGGAAGTGTTAGTTTCTCGGACAGAAGATAAAGATTGTCTCTTGGGTTTTTCTTGTTCATGGTATTCGAATAATTCAAAGGTTTGATTGTATTAAACGTTCTTGACTAGCGTTTATCGAACGTACTTAGTTTAAGTGTTTGTGTGTGATAATCGTAGAGGTATCTATTTTAGATACTTGGGTTTCTTTGGTTCTCTTGTTTATTTGATAGCGTGCAGTTGACGCCAAAGGTTAGTTTTCTATTTACCTTTTATTTATTATTGTTTATTATTTACGTGTTAACATAATTGCATAAACGAGATCCATATTCCGCTGCGTACTCATGTGCGTTAATTGGTTAACTTAGTTTCTAAAATCCCAACAGTGGCATCACGAGCCATCTCACTTTTGCGATTATGGGTTACACGTTTCATTTAATAAACATGTTTAAAAGGATGCATGAAATCTAATTAGTTATTCGTTTTATTTTTGTTTTGACAACTATATGCAATACTTGTCAATTATTAATAAATAATAAGACCACCACAAATTAAATTAAATTGTTAATTAGAATTAATTTGTTAATTGGAACTAAAATTTGTTAATTTGAATTAAAGGTTAATTAAAATTAATTGTTAAATAGAATTATATTGATAATTAGAATTACATATTGTTAATTAAATACATAAAATTGCGTAATTAATTGTTAATTAAGTTTGCCATGCTTTTTATGTGTTTTTCCGGCCACAAGACCCACTCAATTGTTTTTTGTGATATATGAGGCAATCTAGGTTTCGTACCTAGTGACGGTCTTAGGGTTCTCCTTTTTGGGGAAGACTCGCAAGAGAACTCAGAACAATATGTGTTTATATATTGATGTTTATGTTTATATGTTTGTGATTCCTTATGTGCATAAATTGTTACTTGTTTTTGACACCTAATTGTATGCAATATGGAATAATACGTATCGTAACCATAACATCAATATTGGTCTTTATTTACACGCCTAAATATCATGCTCATTGTGACCTGCTATTTGTTTCATGGAAAATCGTTTTAGTTAAATAAAGTGACCTAAACTATTGAAACAAGTTTTTCAAGAATTTAAAAACTAGACGCTATGGACACTTGGGATGTATGGATCACCCACTAAGTGATATCAGGTAACCTGTTTTGGTATTGGTTCTGCAATTGATTATCTTACCCTGTTCTGGGCGTATCACCACCGACAATCAAAGTAAACTATTTTGTGATAGTCAATGGTTGCTGCTGCTATGAAACACATGGCTTCAAACTTTGCCAAGCTCGACAAGTTTGAAGGGGTGGACTTCAGGAGATGGCAGAAGAAGATGCACTTCTTGCTTTCCAGCATGAGCGTGGTGTATGTGCTAACCACTCCTATTCCTGATGATGGGGATGATGCTACTGTGGAACAGATCATGAGGAGGAGCAAATGGGAGAATGATGATTACATTTGCAGAGGTTTAATCCTCAATGGTATGTCTGATTCTCTCTTTAACATTTATCAGAACTTTGAATCTTCAAAAGAACTTTGGGATTCCTTGGATGCCAAATATATGGCTGAGGATGCATCAAGTAAGAAGTTCCTTGTAAGTAATTTTACAAATTACAAAACGACTGATTCAAGACCAGTTATGGAACAATACAATGAACTTCTTGGTATACTTGGAAGGTTTACACAACACAATATGCACGTGGATGAGGCTATTTCAGTCTCTTGTGTCATTGATAAACTTCCTCCTTCTTGGAAAGATTTCAAGCATACCTTGAAACATAACGAGGAGGAGTTAACTCTGGTTGAGTTGGGCAGTCATCTGCGCGTTGAGGAATCACTCAGGGTGCAGGATAATGACAAGACAAAGAGTAGCAATGCTACTGGTGCATCTATTGTCAATATGGTGGAGCATAACAACTCCACCAAACAAGGGTAAACGTAAACATCAAGATAACACAAGGGCAGACCCTAACAAGAAGGCGACACCTACTTGTTGGAAATGTGTCAAATCTGGTCACATTAAAAGGGATTGAAAGGGTATTAAGATTGGTGGTAAAACCAATGGATCAGGTACTAGTGGATCAGAGAATGGATCAGTTCCTCTGAAAGGTCAGAATATGTTTAATAAATCTCTTCAAGTTTATTATGTTACATATGTATCTGAATCTAACTATGTGCAGGATGATGATGATGTTGCGTGGTGGGTTGACTCTGGAGCAACTGTTCATGTGTTCAAAGATAGAAGCTGGTTCAAGACTTATGAGTCACTAAATGATGGTTCTATTCTTCACATGGGAAATGAGTCAACAGCCCTGGTGCATGGACGTGGTTGTGTAGATCTTAAGTTTAGTTCTAGAAAGATTGTAACTTTGTTTAATGTTATTCATTTTCATGATATAAGGAAAAACTTGGTTTCAAGTAGCGTTTTGAATAATCATGGTTATAAACATGTTATTGAATCTGATAAATGTGTTAATACAAATCAGCCATAAAAACATTTATTTATATTTTACGATCTTCTAATATTTTGTCGATAACAAACGTAAAATCATTTTAGCGAAACAAATAAAATACGTAAATGGTTTGAGCCAATAGTTTACTAACACACTTACGTTTTCATATAAAACGCTAAACAAGTAATATTGTTTTTATAATATAGTAATGCATATGTACAACAACTAGTATTTACATAATGGGTAGATATATACATATTTAGTATGTATTATAATGGGTAGAAGCTTAAGTATTAGACCCATTGACTAAATACATTGAATATAGTTGGGTAAAACCCAAAGTCCATGACCCATACCCATGGAGCATAATTCATAACCCATAACCCATTGGACTAGATGCATTGCATCTTCTAGATACATTTTATCTACTTGGATACCCTTGGTCAAATGTCTTGGACCCATGACCCATAACCCATGACCCAAAACCCATGGGTAAAGAAGAGCGTCTCACGGATCCCTCTGATTACACTAGTCGGATCCCTCAAGCAAGGGATCCGTGGAACAGTAGCATATTTTTGTCTATAAATAGTGAGCTATTTCTTCATTTCAATTTTCCACTTCTACATATACTTTCTTCTAGTATTGTAAACTCTCTAACTTCAAATCCAAAGGATCTTTCTATGCATTTTTTTTTTTTTTTTTTTTTTTTTTTTTTTTTTTTTTTGTGATTCTCTAGGTTCCTCTTAAAGGCGAGATCACCACCTCTTGAAGTCGAGCAAGCTCAAGTCCATGAGTTGCCAAGCTTCGTTATCATCAAGACTACTTGAGTTCTCTTGTTAATAGTTCTTTCTTCCTCCCTAGAAGTGTTGTATTGACGGCATTAGTGAAAGGTGCCAAAGGTTCAAGTCAAAGGCATTAGTGAAAGGTGTCGAACGTCCGTGTCAAAGGCCTTAGTGAAGGATGCCAAAAGGGTCAAGACGAAGACATTAGTGAAAGGTGCCGAACGTCCGTGTCAAAGGCATTAGTAAAAGGTGCCAAAAGATCATGTTAAAGACATTAGTGAAAGATGCTAAGGGTGTACAATCGATATGGTGCATCGATGTACAAATAGAGATAGGTTGTGTCCAAGGATATTGATATCCTTGATGATGTTGTAATAAGGAGTGGGTCTCCTTTGGGATAGTTTGTGTAGTGTTGGGTAGTAGTTCATCCTTTGTAATGGAACTAGGTATCTAGACTTGTACCGGATAAAGTGTAGGCGACGTTGTGATAGGTTTGGTTCTACCTCGTGGAAGAACCCGGTGTCTAGCCTTGTACTGGAAAAAGAGTAGGCGACGTTGTGAAGGATTCTCCGCCATAAGGAGTTTGTGTCGTGTAGTGCTTACGAACTCTCGAGTAGGTGACTTGGGGAGTGGTGTAGGGCAAGGAAGGTGTCCTTGTAGCCGAACCACTATAAACACTCGTGTCGTGGTTTTGTGTTTCTTACTCTTTACCTTTGCATTAAATTTTTACATATCTATCTATCAACATCCAACATACACATTTGAATAGATTGACATAAGTCGATCTAAATATTTTAAAACGAAGTTTTAATTGGCAAAACTATTGAACCCCCCTTCTAGTTTTTCACAAAATGTTCAGGTTGAACATTGTTAATGATTGTGATAATTCAGCCTTTATGATCACCTCTGACCTGACTGACTCTACCCTATGGCATGCTAGACTTGGCCATGTACACTATAAAAGGATGCAAGATATGTCTAAGGATGGGTTAATCCCAGCATTTGACATGAACACTGAAAAGTGTAAAACTTGCATGTTGACCAAAATAACTAAGAAATCTTTTCAGGGTGTTAATCGTGAAACTAAGCTCTTGGAGCTAATACACAGTGACCTGTCTGATTTGCATGCCACTCCCTCTTTGGGGAATAAGAAGTACTTTGTGACAATAATTGATGATGCTTCTAGGTTTTGTTATGTCTATCTATTACATACTAAGGATGAAGCATTAGATAAATTCAAAGTATTTAAAACTGAAGTTGAATTGCAACTTGGGTCCCTGATCAAGAGATTAAGGACTGATATGGGAGGTGAGTACATGAATACTATGTATTTTCAGTCTATTGGTATAATCCGTGAAACGACTGCTCCCTATACTCCTCAACAAAATGGTATTTCTAAAAGGAAAAACAGGGTACTGAAGGAGATAGTTAATTCCTTGTTGTCCTATTTAGGACTGAGTCAAGGGTTCTGGGGTGAAGCTATGTTAACAGCTTGCTATTTATTAAATAGGGTTCCCAACAAAAGGAACAAGGTTACCCCTTATGAACTCTGGACTAAATGGAAACCCAACCTGAACTATCTCAGGGTTTGGGGTCGTAGGGCTGTTGTAAGACTCCCTGATCCAAAGCTGAAAACTTTGGGTGAAAGAGGCATTGAATGCATCTTTGTTGGGTATGCTGAGCATTCCAAGGCTTTTAGATTCTATGTTATTGAATCTAATGAATATGTTTCAATTAACTCAATAATTGAATCAAGGGATGCAATATTTGATGAAAATAGATTCTCATCAGTCCATAGACCAAGTTAGAGGATTCCAAATGGAACTAAAAACATTGGTGTATCAGAAGTCCTTGATGAATTACCATCAGAGGTCCCTGATGAGGTTGTGGTTCAACAACCTGATCCTATGCTCAGAAAGAGCAAAAGGGTCAGGAATCCAAAGTCATTTGGACCCGAGTTTCAATTATATTTAGTTGAAGGAACTAGGGATGAGGTCTCTGACCAGTACTCATATTGCTTCAATGTTGAGGATGATCCCAAGACATTTGAAGAAGCAATGAAGTCCCAGCATATTGCTTTATAGAAAGAAGCAACCAATGATGAGATGGATTCCATCATGGGCAACAACACTTGGGTGTTGGTTGATCTACCATCTGGTTGCAAACCTTTGGGTTGCAAATGGATCTTCAAAAAGAAAATGAAGGTAGATGGAACTATTGAAAAGTTCAAGGCTATACTAGTCATTCAGGGCTTTAAACAAAAGTCAGGAATAGACTATTTTGATACTTATGCCCTTGTGGCTCGTATCAGTACCATAAGACTGCTGATTGCTTTGACATCTATGCACAATCTGATTATTCATCAGATGGATGTGAAAACAGCTTTCTTGATGTGAAAACAACTTTCTTGAATGGTGAACTAGATGAGGAGGTTTATATGAACCAACCTCAAGGCTTAATCATGTATGGCAATGAAAACAAGGTGTGTAAACTGATTAAGTCTCTTTATGGACTAAAGCAGGCACCTAAGCAATGGCATCAAAAATTTGATGTAGTGGTTTTGTCTAATGGTTATTTACTTAACCTGTCTGACAAATGTGTATATAGCAAATTTGATGAATCTGGTAAAGGAGTCATCATTTGCCTATATGTTGATGACATGCTGATCTTTGGCACTAACCAAAATCAGGTTGACCTGACAAAGGAATTTTTGTCATCAAGGTTCTCCATGAAGGACATGGGGGAGGTTGATGTTATCCTTGGTATAAGGATTAAATATGAAAGTAAAAGAATTTCTATCTCTCAGTCTCATTATATTGAGAAGGTGTTGAGGAAATTCAATTACTTTGATTGCACTCCAGTGAGTACACCTATGGATACCTGTGAGAAGTTGATGCCTAATAAAGGCAAAGCTGTTTCTCAACTTGAGTATTCTAGGGTAATTGGCTGCCTGATGTATGTTATGACTTGTACAAGACCTGATAATGCATTTGCAGTGGGTAAATTGAGCAGTAGGATGCCTTTCAAGAAAAATATAATTAGCTTTACTTGATAACACGTGTAAACTTACGACTGTTTGAACTTTGAACCCTGTGACCTATATATATGCAGGGGTGGCTCTAGGGTAAAGCTACTAAAGCAACCGCATTAGGTCCCCGAATTCTTAAGGCCCACGGTATTATTAGGCACCATAATGTATAGAGTCGTCACATATATTCTTTAGGCTTAAAGACTATTAGATACTAACTCCATCATTTAGTTTAACAAAAAAGAGCAAGAACAACGTCTTAATGAAAAGCAATGGATTAAGCTCATTACTCTATATATAATAGGATTAATTTCATATATACCCAAAGTGCAAGCATTGACTGCATAATCGTTTGTACGTGCATTGCCTAACAACATGTTATTTTTAGAGAAACCTGACTGGATGACAATTTGTAGATTAATTCGTTGGCACGTAGCATTTGCGTGTATATAATAGGATTAATTTCATATATATGGATGATCCTTAAGAACACTATGTACTAAACACCAAAACACTGATATCCGCCACCCACCACAATCACATACGACGACCACCACCATCACATAAACATCATGTGATCACACTTTTATCGTTTCTATGTGTTATCTGGATTGTAATGTGATAGATATGCAAAACCCACGTTTAAACAATTGTCATGCCTAAGCTGTCAAGCATTTTTTAATGTGTGTTTTTTTTACCAAAGCCATGTGATCCACTCGTATTCTGTTTCACGCTTTCTTTACTATCCTAAAAACATGACCAGGAAACCCATGTCATGAAATAATTTCCTAAACAACTAGGCTTGAGTGATAAATTAAGAATGACTTTCTGGTTTAGTTGATCTATATTTAAAATAGTTGATAAGAGCTTACAGAAAAGTTTTGATACGTAAGAGCTATGTTTGATTTTCGTGATCTTTACAACAATTTCTGGTTCATGAATATTTGTTTGTACAGCAAGTTCTTTATGTGTATGTTTTATTCAATGTATATATATAATTAATGCACATAAGTTTGAAAAATTTAGGGTGTTCATACATTCTTGAATCTCGAGTGCAGCTAAAAAAAGAAGCTGAAGGGTGGGTGGCGGTGATATATAGTGGTGGTGGCGGTGGTGTGAGGGTGGATACAAAAAAAAGTTTAAGAGTGACTTGCAAATTTCGCCCCAAAAGTTTAGTCATTTCCCCGGCTTTTGGTCCAACTAACAGGAGGATCGTTAGAGAAAACGCTTCGTGGGCGTTTTTGCACTGCCAAGTAGGGTTCAGGAATACAATTGGAATTAAGATTTTTTTCATGGACGATTGCAATAATCGACAACTTTAAAGACATAATTTGCAATTTACCCTATTTAAAATTAAGAAGAGTTCAAACTATATGTTCAGAAGGATAAAATGGACAAATACACTTGCTAAGATACTGTTAGTAACTTTTTAAGGAGTCTGAACGGTTGAATCATTCATTAGGTTAGGTGTAATGGTCACCTGACCTTCACCTCCGCCTCAACTGCGACATTAGCTTTTTAACACACCACCTTACCTTCACTTAACAGCCTTAGTGGTAACCACCTAATCAAACACATAAAAATACATCACCTTATACAAACATGCCACACTAACACACTCACAAATATCAAAACATACCCCACACCACCTCCCCTTTTCCTCTTTTTTCGTTAGGTGATGGACTTCACCGAACCATCTCCCTTTTGTGTCCTTCACGTGCTAACAAAACACCCCGTCATGCCAAAACTGATCTTTGCATGTGGTCTTGGTACCCCATTTTGTCCCACCTTAGTGAGTCACTACCACTATTGCAAGCTAATTGATAAGAACCGTTGAGGTTGTTTCGAGATAGGGCACCACTTCAAGCGGACGCGAGCTCCTTAAGAATATTAGAGAAGAGAAGTGGACTATTTGTTTGACATAACAATGATTTCATTCATTATAATGGCACGTATTTATAACCTTACAATGATAACATTTAACCTAACATTGACAATGACGATTGGCTTAGGCCACGACAAACACGACCTAGCTACCAATTAAAATAAATAAAGATAACTTAGCCCATGACATAATCCTTATGCCATACGGGACTAGACACGACCCAAGCGGTCATCACCATATAAACTTGTCACCGCCTGCTTTCATTTAAACTTGTCAGTTCGCTTCACTGCCTGTTTGATAACCTTCTGTTCCTCTGTCACCGATGACAGACTTTACTGGTGAATCAGTCATTAGGTGCTGCTTGCGCTGTTTGATTAAATTTTCTTGCTCACAAGTAAAAGCCTTAACCATAATTATGAACTCTTCATGACTGCTCTCTTCATCACTGCTCTCTTCATCATTGATCAACTCATCAAATTCATGATCATTGTATGACTTCATCTTTGCGATGTCATCACCATTTAAATTCTCCGACTGCGTTCGTTTAAACTTGTCAGTTCGCTTCACTGCCTGTTTGATAACCTTCGGTTCTTCCGTCACCAGTGACGACTTTACTGGTGAATCAGTCATTAGGTGCTGCTTGCGCTGTTTGATCAAATTTTCTTGCTCACAAATAAAAGCCTTGACCATAATTATGAACTCTTCATGACTGATCTCTTCATCAGTGCTCTCTCCATCACTGATCAACTCATCAAAGTCATGATCATTGTATGACTTCAACTTTGCGATGTCATCACCATTTAAATTCTCCGACTGCGTTCGTTTAAACTTGTCAGTTCGCTTCACCGCCTGTTTGATAACCTTCGGTTCTTCCGTCACCAGTGACGACTTTAGAGGTGAATCGGTCATTAAGTGATTGCGTGAATTATAACAAAACACTCGCAAAACTACCCTCACAAATCGATAGTCGCTTTGGGTTTTACTTATTGAAAAGTTTTGATAAAGAACAACTATTTATTGCTTGTCTTTTTTCTTTTCTTTGTCCCGTTTTTATACAATCCATATATCTTGCACAACAAGATTGACCTAATTGAAATAAGGCAATTATAATATATATTTTTTTTACCGGAAGGCAATTACTGTATAATATATGGTAACTAAATAAGACACCAACTTAATAATAGAGAGAAACAATGGCATTGAGCTTTGCATGGGTGGTACGTTACAGAATATTTGTTTCCATGTAAAAATAAAATAAAGAGTAAAATGCAGAAATCGTCCCTGTGGTTTGCCCAGATTGCAGATTTCGTCCATACAATTTCGAAAGTGCAGGCGGCCTCCCTGGGAAACCTTTTTGATCATTTTAGTCCCTGCCCAAAGTGAAATGACTGAAATACCCTCGTCTTCATCCCCTTTAAATTTTCAGGGACGAAATCTGCAATTTGAACAAACCACAGGGACCATTTATTTTTTTTCGAAAATAAATTTTTTTCGAAATTTTTTTTATCGGTTTTCATCCGCTTTTTGTCCGTTTTTCGTACCTTTTTTAGATTATTGTCTGTTTTTTATCAATTTTTCTTACGTTTTATCTATTTTTATTCGTTTTTGCCCTTTTTTATCTTTTTTTTTTTCATTTTTGTCCGTGTTTCTTACATTTTGTCTATTTTTCATACGTTTTTGTTTGTTTTTGTAATATTTCATCATTTTGAAAAAAAAATTCAAAAAGAAAAAAAATTTGAAAAAATTTGAAAAAAAAAATTCCAAAAAAAAATTAGAATTTTTTCGCAAATTTGGAATTTCTTTTTTCAAATTTGCGAAAAAAATCTAATTATTTTTTTCCATTTTTGTCCGTGTTTCTTACATTTTGTCTATTTTTCTTACGTTTTTGTTTGTTTTTGTAATATTTCATCATTTTGAAAAAAAAAAATCAAAAAGAAAAAAATTTTGAAAAAATTTGAAAAAAAAAATTCCAAAAAAAAATTAGAATTTTTTCGCAAATTTGGAATTTCTTTTTTCAAATTTGCGAAAAAATTTATTTTTTTCCATTTTTGTCCGTGTTTCTTACATTTTGTCTATTTTTCTTACGTTTTTGTTTGTTTTTGTAATATTTCATCATTTTGAAAAAAAAAAATCAAAAAGAAAAAAATTTTGAAAAAATTTGAAAAAAAAATTTCCAAAAAAAAAATTAGAATTTTTTCGCAAATTTGGAATTTCTTTTTTCAAAAATGGAAAAAAAACGGATAAAAACGAATAAAAATAGACAAAACGTAAGAAAAATGAATAAAAAACGGACAATAATCTAAAAAAATGTACGAAAAACGGATAAAAACTGATAAAATTATTTTCGGAAAAAAATTATTTTCGAAAAAAAATAAATGGTCCCTGTGGTTTGTTCAAATTGCGGATTTCGTCCCTGGAAATTTAAAGGGATGAAGACGAGGGTATTTCAGTCATTTCACTTTGGGCAAGGACTAAAATGATCAAAAAGGTTTCCTCCCAGGGAGGCCGCCTGCACTTTCGAAATTGTAGGGACGAAATCTGCAATCTGAGTAAACCACATGGACGATTTCTGCATTTTACTCTAAAATAAAATAATGAGTAGGATTGCTTATATGTACAAAGTAAAGTATGCCTTCTTTCTCTACTACTGCATGAATAAGTCTTTCTTTCTTTTTTCTTTTTTTTTTTCGTTCCTAAAATTTTCAGTTATGAATTATTGTTGTCTTTCTTTACTTTTCGAGAATACTAAACATCCTCTTACGCTGGCATTTTTTCGTTTAATTACTAAAAAGATGCTTAGTTGCTCTAAAAGAATACGCAAATAACACCCTAACTACATAAATAATACGGGTACTAACTATTGGAATGTGGGAGTTGATACGTACGAAAACGACTAGAAGTGTGTGAGCCTATGGGGGCACACACGTTAAACACGAGAGTATGTCGTATACATTTACTACTTGGACTTTATTTGACCCGACTTTTGTTCAACGAATTTGACCCGATTACCTATTGGATCCAAAACCATTGACCGGTCAATAAGGGGTGTTTGGATCGTGTATAATGGGTTAAGTTGAGATGTATTTGGATTAGGAAAGTAAAGTAACTTGGAGCTCAAGTTTGAGCCCAAGTACACTAGGTTTTGGAAGGTATATATACCCCACACCTAGCCATTCATTCCCACGCATATATCCCAAAAATTGTTAGCTACTCTAAATCGATCTATCTCCACAAAGAACTCAATACCCAATCGGATTTGTAATATCCGATTAGGGTTGTTTGGTTTTGTTCGAATACCTAAACTTGCATAATCATTGATCCAAGTTTTGTTTAGGTTTTTGTTCTGATTGTTCTTGCATGCTCCTAGTTGATCGTGAAAGCAAGACAAAGGATTGGTTTCTGTTTTGAGTCATTTTCGGAAAAAAGGGCAAAAGTATATCGGATCGTGTCACCTGATATCGGACAGAACATAATCGTTCTTGGGTTGTTGCTGAAGATCTCGGACAGAAGAAAAGAATAGTTTCTTGGGTTTTCTTTGTTCGTGGTTTGTTCAAGTATTCAAGGGTTGATTGGGTTAATGTTCACGACTAGCTTTATCAGGCGTATTCGTGGTTAAGTGTTTGTGTGTGGACTCGTAGAAGTATTCGTTTTGAATACTTGGTTTCTTGTTCGTTAATTACTTGCGGGTGACTACGAGGGTTAGTTTTCTTGATCCATTTATTTATTATTGTTTATTAATTATGTGTTAACCTAATTGCATAAACTAAATTCAAATTCCGCTACGTACTCGTAGTGTTACTTGGTTAACTAGATTTAGAATCTCAACAGTGGCATCACGAGTCATCTTGTTTTTGTGATTATGGGTTACACGCTTTAATAAACATGTTAAAAGGCTGCATGAAGTCTAATTAGTTATTCGTTTTATTTTTGTTTTGACAACTATAATGCAATACTTGTTAATTATTAATAAAAAATACCTATACACAAACTAATGATATTAAATTGTTAATAAGAATTAAATTGTTCATTAGAATTAAATTATTAATTAGAATTAAATTGTTAATTAGAATTACATTGTTAATTAACAATATAAAATAGCATAATTAAAAGTTAACTTAGTTTGCCATGATATTTTATGTGTTTTTCCGGCTATAATACTCACTTTCGCACCTAGTGACGATCTTATGGTTCTCTTTTTGGGGATGACTCGTGAGAGATCTCGGAACAATATGTGTTTACTAATGTTTTATGTTTATATGTTTGTGATTCCTTATGTGCATAATTGTTACTTGTTTTTGACACGTAATTGAATGCAATATGGAATAATACATATCGTAATCATAACATTAATTAGGGTCTTAATTTACACGCCTAAATACCATACTCATTGTGACCTACTATTTGATTCGTGGAAAATTGTTTTTGTAAAATTAAGTGACCTATACTAGTGAAACAAGTTTTTCATGAATTTAAAAACTAGAAGCTATGGACACTTGGGATGTACGGCTTACCCACTAGAACAAACTATAAAGGGGGTTTAAGGGGGTGCGCACAGTCACACCTAAAGGATTTTCGGTTATTGCCTCGCGCTGACCTGGTCCTCCGCCTCTCTGCGAGTTCGATTGGAGCTACCGTGAACAATGATGATCACTACAGTGTCATTACCAAAAGTTTTTAAAATAAGTGTGGAAAACTAAAGGGGGTTGAATAGTTTTACCGATTAAAAATTCGTTATAAAATATTTAGATCGACTTATGTCAATCTATTTGGATGTGTATGTTGGATGTTGATAGATAGATATGAAAATGTGTAATGTAAAAGTGAAGAGTAAGAAACATAAAACCACGACACGAGTATTTATAGTGGTTCGGCTACAAGAACACATTCCTTGCCCTACTCCACTCCCCAAGTCACCTACTCGAGAGTTCGTAAACACTACACGACACCAACTCCTTATGGCGGAGAAGCCTTCACAACGTCGCCTACTCTTTTTTCTGGTACTAGGCTAGACACCGGGTTCTTCCACAAGGTAGAACCACACCTATCACAACGTCGCCTACCCTTTATCCAGTACTAGGCTAGATACAGAGTTCCATTACAATGGAATAACTACTACCCAACACTACACAACATCTAACCCAAAGGAGACTAACTCCTTATTACAACACCATCAAGGATATCAATATCCTTGGATACAACCTATCTCTATTTGTACATCGATGCACCTCATCGATTATACACCCTTGGTATCTTTCACTAATGCTGCTTGACTTGAGTTCTAGGCATCCTTCACTAATGCCTTCGTCTTGACTCCTTTGGCATTCTTCACTAATGCCTTTGACACAGACGTTAAGCACCTTTCACTAATGCTTTTTTCTTGACTCTTTCGGCATCCTTCACTAATGCCTTTGACACGGACGTTAAGCACCTTTCACTAATGCTTTCGTCTTGACTCTTTCGGCATCCTTCACTAATTCCTTTGACACGGACGTTAAACACCTTTCACTAATACTTTCGTCTTGACTCTTTCGGCATCCTTTACTAATGCCGTTGACACAACACTTCTTATAGAGGAAGAAAGAACTATCAACAAGAGAGCCTAAGTAGTCTTGATGATGACGAAGCATGGAAACTCATGGACTTGAGCTTGCTCGACTTCAAGAGGTGGTGATCTCGCCTTTAAGAGGAACCTAGAGAATCACACAAAAACAAAACATAAACTACATAGAGAGATCCTTAGGATCTGAGGTTAGAAGGTTTACAATACTAGGAGAAAGTATGTGTGGGAGTGGCTAACCAAAATGAAGAAATGGCTCACTATTTATAAAGGAATTTTAGCTACTGTTCCACAGATCCCACGGATCCCTCACTTGAGGGATCCGTCCAGTGTAATCCTGGGGATCCGTGGGACGCTCCTCTTTGCCCATGGGTTTTGGGTCATGGATCATGGGTTATGGGTCATGGGTCCTAGACTTTGGACCATGGGTATCCAAGTAGATACAATGTATCTACAAGATGCAATGCATCTAGTCCATGGGTCATGGGTTAAATCCATAGGTCATGAATAATACTCATTTATAACTTATGCATGATGTCATGCAATGGGTTATGAGTTATGCTCCATGGGTATGGGTCATGGACTTTGGGTTATACCCAACTACATTCAATGTATTTAGTCAATGGGTCAAATACTTAAACTTCTACCCATTATAATACATACTAATTATGTATTACTAATTATATTACCCATTATATTACCCAAATACTAATTATATCTACCCAATATGTAAACACTAGTTGTTGTACATATGTATTACTAAATCATAAAATCACCATTAGTTGTTTAGTGTTTTATGTGAAAACGTAAGTGTGTTAGTAAACTATTGGCTCAAACCATTTACGTATTTTATTTGTTTCGTTAAAATGATTTTACGTTTGTTATCGACAAAACATTAGAAGATCGTAAAATATAAATAAACGTTTTTACGGCTTATTTGTATTAACAATAAGTGTTACAAAGGTGTTTTGCATGCTTCTTTGGACATGATTTTACCACATTTATGTGAATACCCTATGTGTAAAATTTTAAGTCTATGCCACCTAACTATGAACACGTGCCTTTGGCTTGACCTCTTTGGTCAGACCTTAGGGCCATTCCAACCCATGGTGATTATTACTCATTGGTCAGTGATTGGTGGCAAACCGTCAAGTTTATCACACAAGTCAACCACTTGTGAATGGTCAACCGTAATAAAATTCAAACAGTCTAGAACCAATGCAATTTCCCTTGGAATATAGTGTTCCCGGTCGTTAAGTCCGGAGGATTAATGGTGCTTCAAAACGTTCAGATGTCGAATGATCACTAAGGATAATGATCAGTAAGGATTTTGATTGATAACTACACTACTGATTGATTGGAATTGATTTGGATACAGAACTGTAAAGCACAACAATCAGATTAAACAAACTTAAACACGTACGTTTATTAAATTACATAAACGTACAAAATAAAACGTGAGTTTAAAAAAATAAAAGACCTACAAATATGAAAATGATATTTTTACAATCTTAATAATAAAAGAAAATTATTAGAAAATTAAAATTATTTTTATAACTATTTATGTAATTATTATTAATTAAAAACTATTTTTAACTATTTAATAATACCCTAAAATATAATAAAATATGAAATAAAGCTAGAAAAATGAAATTAAGATTTAGAAAAATCTAAAATATTATAAAACTTATTTTAAAACTAAAAATATATTTTTTACACTTTTTATCTATTTATTATTAATTAATTACTATTTAAAATACACTTAAATACAAGAAAATACAAAAGTAAACTGGAAAAATGAAATTTTAACTTGGAAAAATCTAAAATATTAGAAAACTAATTTTAAAACTGAAAAGATATTTTTTATGTTTTTTATTTATTTATTATTAATTATTTAATACTTTTAACTATTTTAAATTCTAATAAATACTAAACAAGGTAAGAAAATTATGAAATTTTTTATAAAATTATCCTATGATGACAGAAAGTTAAGAAAATTATAAAAACAAGAAGTGCTTAATAATAGGCTGAAAAAGAAAATTAAAAAAGCTAATTTCTATTAAATAAAATCTATCACTATTTTTAAAATTATGTTTTTGTGATTTTTCTTTTTGAAAACTATTTAACTACTTAAAGTAAGAAACTTTTATGAAAACAAAAATTTTGAAACTTGAAAATAAGCTGTTTGAGAGCTTATTAGCTCAACAGTTAAGCTAATGAGCTTATTTGGATTATTTAAGCTTAAATAAGCTTACAAACTTAAACCAAAGGTGAAATAAGCTATAAACAAGCTAAAGCTACTTATATTAAGCTAAAAGGCACAGAGAACAACACTGATAAGCTATAATAATCAAATAAGCACTTATTCTAAACTACCAAACAAACAGGTATGCACAGATCTTTAAGGCCAAATTAAGCTAAGGGCAAAAGCTCAAAAGCTCAAAATAAAGACTGAGTCAACAAGCTGGGTTGGTGGGCTTTCCAAAAAGCCAAAGTATGCAAGGTTTAACCCACTATTAAGCTCTGTGTGAGCTTGTGAAAGTGGCTTGTAAACCACTGAGTAGTTATGTAACACAGAAATGGGACAAAGAAAAAGTCACTTGCAGCCCTAACAAATAAGCTGCAAAGTAAAATATTAAGCTTGGATCTTTAAGATAGCTAGGTTAGCTTTCCAAAGAACCAAATTTCACAAGCTATGGTTTACTATTAAGCTTTTTATGAGCTTGTGAAATAGGTAGGCTCAACTGTGCACAGGGCACTATTTTGAAAAAGTACTTGAAATAAGCTAAGAATTAAGCAGTGTAAAAAGCTAGCTAAAAAATATAAAAAATACTAGGATAAAGATAAGCAGTTGAATATTAATATACCAAAAGCTCAAATCTTGAAGCTTAATATTAAGTCCTATAGAAAATAATCTAGTTTATTCAAAAACTGCAAAACTGAAAATTTTGACTTTTTAAATTACACTATTAACTTGACTAATATGAACTTTAAATCAATCCTACTAACTGATTATGTTGTAATAAGGTATAATAAGATTATATTAAGCTATGTTAACAAGTTTTAAGCTAATATGATGAATTTCAAACTATAAATCCTAACAGTGAACTAGTAAGGTGAGATTACAAAAGATTTTGACTTTTTAACAAATGAGGTCTGGTTTTTATGGTTGCAATAAGATATTAGGTACTTATGTGACACAGAACAATAACAAGAAACAAAACCAACACTCTTTAAAACAGTTAAACAAGCAAATCCAAACAGTCCTATATGAAACTGTTTTGAAGCTTTACACACTAAAACAGGTTTTTAAAGCAAGGAATCTGGTGATTATCTTATAATAACTATATTAAAACATATTTAAACTAAAATTAACAAACTTTAAGCACTTATACTATGAAATGCAAATTATGAGAAATTGCTTACAAATTGAGTTCAAGCATAAAACAGAGAACCAAAGTACTGAGAACACAACCTATAGCTTCCCAAGAAGCTCTAAACCAAGGCCATCCACAATCAACCCTGCTCCAGCTTCTTGATCATCTTCTCCATGGATTTTTGATTTTTAACTAATTTTTTTTTTGTATTTTTGGTATTTTTTTCTTTTTGATACTAGACTGACTTTTAAGGTTTCTAAAAGCTTAGAAAAGCTTTATAAGGAGCTTAAGTGAGCTTATGAGTCCAAGACAACAACTAAAAACAACATTCGAACATATTGAGATTTTAAGTTTGAAAATGCACAAACTTGAAAATGATACATAAACTTGAAATTGATGTTCACAAAAGCTTTATTATACACTAACAACTTGAAATACAAAGCTTGAAAGCTTAAACATAAAATTTAAAAAAAAAAAAACTATTTAAAATAAACTAAATTGACATACGAATTAAATTTCGGATACTCTTCACATTGCTTTCTCTCTTCTTTATATTGATCTTTTAGGCTCTTGTCGACATCTCTGAATCTTTCCCACCTTATTTGAACCATTGGATCTTCATAATTCATCATATACGTCCATGTGGAATTTTGGCGCCAAAATATCATAAGTAGGTATTCTCAATTAATGCAATTTGGTGTTTGTGGATGTGTTAAAGAGTGGGTAAACAGCTGTTAGGGGTGAGGTGGAAAGTTGAAAAGGTGGAAAAAACCACACTGGTTTTGGTTTTCAGACTTGGGAGAGGAAGATGAACAGTACATCTGGTTTTGGCGCGTTGACTTTATTTGACCATTTTAATAATAAGGGAAAGGGTTCAAAATGGGGGGTTCAAGTGGTATATTGGCAGGGTCACAGATTTTGGCTGGGGTAATAATACAAAAGAGGGTTCGTTTGGTAGCTTAATAACACAAGGACCATTTATGCAATTTCTGGATTTTTGATGGACTGAAAATGCAACTTTTCCAAACTTATCGAAAGGACCAAATTTGCCAATCTTTAATAGTACAAGGACCACATTTGATTATTTTCCATTTTTAAATATCCAAGGACCAATTTTAACACTTTTGTAAAGTTGAGGGACCTTTTCTGCCATTTGCCCAATGATTTATTCAAGGACCATTTTTGACAATTTAGAATATTTCAGGGACCTTGAATGATAAAACTCCATATTTTTGGATTCCAGAGACTAGATTTGACAACTTTTGAAACTTGGGGGACTAAACTGCCAATTATGCAAACTTGATATGTTTTTCACCTGATTTTGGTATTTTTGCATTTGATATACATAAAACACTTATTTGTGATATTTTTATCATTTTGATGCATTTCTGAGTGTTTTCAGATGTTTTTGCAGTTAAATGGTACAAAAATGATGAGTATTTAGAGACTCATCAATCCCCACACTAAGATATTGCTAGTCCCTAGCAATGTTTTGAGAAAATTAATGGATTTCATCTCTTTACCAAAAGCCATTACTTCTGGAGTAGCCAATTGTTTCAGTTCAAGTAAGAGCCTTGGTACAATGATAACCAAATGATTTTGAGCAAATCACCAGCTTTCAACGGTTTTGATTTGTCTTTACCAGAAACCGTTTGCTTCTGGACTAGCCAACTCTTAGATAAATTATCAATATTTATCTTTGGTGAGTCGATTACCAATTATGGCTTTCCAACTACCTTTACCACAAGCCATAAACTTGCGGGCTAGCCAACTCTTTACTTTTAAGGATATGGTGAGCTGAACACCATACAATTTTGGGCAAATTGCAAGCCATAAACGGATTTGAGATATCTTTACCAAGAGCCGTTTGCTCCTGGATTAGCCAATCCTTATGTGGGTTAGACATGGCGGACTTATTACCATTTGCTGAGAAGTTGAAAACACTTACTCCAAAAAAAATTTTGGCCAAAAATGGGGGAATTGGGTGTATAATTACCATGATAAAATTCGTGAGAATTACCCCCCACACTTAAAAATGAATATTGCCCTCAATATTCAAAGGTACCGCGTTATGCCGAAACATAGAACGATAAGGAAATACTACGGCCATTATTTTATTTTTGATATATACACATTTTTTTTTTTTTTTACTGAAACTGAAACTTATATACAACAGCGGGGGGCAACTCCCCCACACTAGGGTGGTAGAAAATAGAAAGAAGTCAGAAATATGGGTGAAAACCCATATGGTGTGCTACTGTTTTTGATTACCGAGTCGTTAGCTTGACTCGATCCCCGCATTCATTGGTTCATGGGGAAATTTGTAGATCCGGACAACCACGGGGGAATGTCCTCTCCAAAATAATGCTTCAACCGATGACCATTCACTTTAAAATTTGGACCATCGGGTTGGAGATAACTCAAGTCCCATAAGGATTAAACCTAGTGATGGTGAATGGTCCAGACCCGGGATTTTAGTTTTCTGAGAAAATCTTCAATCTTGAATTGAAAAGAAGGACTCGATCACCGACGTTGAAAACGCAATTCTTGATTTTAGAGTCATGAATCTTCTTTGTCTTTGTTTTGTAGATCAAGAGTTCTCGTATGCTTGATCACGGAGTTCATTTAATTCATTCATTTGAACTTTCTCCTGTGATCACCAGCTGTCTGAATATCGAAGTTGGCATGTTTTAAGGCCCAGTATGCTTTGTGCTCAAGCTCAATCGGCAGATGACATGCCTTTCCGTACACTAGCTTGTATGGAGTACAACCGATGGGTGTTTTATAAGCTGTACGGAAGGCCAGAGGGCGTCATCAGTTTATCCGACCAGGATGCAACGGTTTTGCCGCCACTTCCTCTCCAAATTCTTTTTATATACCACGGTTAGAAACTTCCGCTTGCCCTTGTTTGGGGTGGTATGCAGTAGAGAGACGGTGAGTTACACCATACTTTTACATGACACGATCAAATTGGTCATTGCAGAAATGCGTACCACGATCACTGATTATAGCTCGCGGAGTTCCAAACCTAGCAAAAAGAGATTTTAAGAATTTTACAACAACTCGGGCATCGGTTGGTAGGTACTTTCGCTTCAACCCATTTTGACAAATAGTCAACGGCCACGAGTATGTATTTTTTTCCTCGAGATGATGAAATGGCCCCATAAAGTCAATGCCCCAGATGTCAAAAATCTCACACACTTGAATTGCGTTTTGCGGCATTTCATTTCTTTGTGAGATATTTTCGTGACGTTGACAAGCGTCACATGTTTTAACAAATTCGTGGGCATCCTTGTAAATCGTGGGCCAATAAAATCCGGATCAAACACCACCTTTTGGCAGTGTAATTTGGACTATGATGGCCCCCATTGGGCCAGCATGGCAAGCTTTGAGAATGTCCATAGCTTCTTCTGTCCATAAACACACCGTCGATGACTTGATCCTCACAGATTTTGAATAAGTAGGGGGTCGTCCCTAAGTAATGTTTAACATCTTTGAAGAATTTGTTCTTCTGTTGGGTCGACATTCCTTTCACTATGAAGTTACCCGCATGGTAATTTGCAAAGTCAGCAAACCATGGGGTAGTAGAATTTCCACGAAAAGAAACCGCATTGAGTGTCTCGAGAGGAAATGTTTCATTTATTTCCTTTTTCTCGAAAACATCTTGGTGAGGGTTTTGTAGACGGGACAGATGGATCAGCACAGCCAGGTTCTCGAGCTCCTTTTTTATCACGTATAATGATATCAAATTCTTGCAGGAGGAGAACCCAACGGAGCAATCTCGGCTTTGCATCTTGTTTTGCAAAGAGATATTTGAGAGCCGAGTGATCCGTATACACCACGCATTTGGTTAAGATTAAGTATGGCCGAAACTTTTCAAACGCATACACCACGTCAATAGCTCTTTTTCTGGTAGTGTAATGGGTTTGAGCTTCAGTCATAGTCTTACTTGCGTAGTGGATAGGCTGAAAATGCTTGCTTCTACGTTGCCCTAGGATTGCACCGATAGCAAAATCACTTGCATCGCACATGAGTTCAAAGGGTAATCCCAGTCGGGAGCACGAGATTGGTGCTTCAGTAAGCTTTTTCTTTAATGTTTCTAAAGCTTCGATGCACTCAGGTGAGAAGATAAAAGGAGCATCTTTTTCAAGGAGATGAGTCATAGGCGGGCGTTTTAGAAAATCTTGTATGAATCTGCGATAAAAATCCGCATGACCTAAAAAACTCCTAATACCTTTGACGGTAGTAGGATGAGGCAATTTAGCAATACATCGACTTTGCTCTATCAACCTCAATCCCATTTTTTGAAATCTTATGGCTAAGAACTATGCCTTCTTTGACCATAAAGTGGCTCTTCTCCCAATTTAGACAAAGATGGTGTCTTCACACCGTTTTAGCATTTTTTCTAAATGGGAGAGACGTTTTGAAATGAGTCCCCAATGACCGAGAAGTCTCCATAAACACTCCATTGTTTCCCCGATCAGTTGAATATGGCCATCATACATCGTTGGACGTGCCAGGAGCATTACATAGACCAATGGCATACGTCTGTAGGCAAAGTTCCGTATGGGCTTTGAATGTGGTTTTCTCTTTGTCCTGTGGATCAAGGGGATCTGAAAATAACCCGAGAAACCATCTAGGAAACAATAGTACTCGTTCCCTGCTAATCTCTCAAGCATTTGGTCCTTGAAGGGTAGAGGAAAATGGTCTTTTCGGGTGGCGTCATTCAACTTGCGATAGTCAATACACACACGCCATCCCGTAACCAATCGAGTTGGAATTAACTCGTT
>OU343223.1:7623107-7637739 GCA_910596185.1 Chrysanthemum makinoi | reverse complement strand
GCTGTAACCACCGGTAAAAATCCATCTTCATACTAATAGTAATTTATTTTTCTACGTACATTTTTTCCTACAACTAGATAATAAGCCGCACTCACAAACTGCTCACTAGCATAGTTAATGCCTTTGTTATACACACTCTTAAGTGACAATGGAAGTCTCACAATAGTGTCATGCTTGAAACTTCTCGGCATGGTCACCCATGTCAGTTGTGCCCTCACATAACATACGGGATGTCCGGTATAAAGTACCCTTATATTATTAGCGTCATTTCCAATAAAATGTCACAAGTAAATTAGGGTTTTCTTAAAGTTTTATAACAATTTCGATGCTACGTCATAAACCCTAATGTACAAACCATTAAACTTAATGAACAAGTTTAAGGCATAAAACCCTAACTTTAGGGCATTTCCCGATTAAAACCCTAATTTGCAAATCTTATGATTTTATGTAAATAAAATCACAAACTAAAATTAAAGATATATATGAAACATTTACCAACTTCCAAGGTACAAGTTTATTAAATCAATGTACAAGTCATTGATGCATAAAAGTATTCACTTAACCTAAAATTCATTATAAACCTTAGTGTACTTAATTTTAAGCACATTGTGCAAACTTTTCAAGCACAAGTCTTAAAAATATATTTTATTTTTAGTAAGTACAACTAAACAATGCTAATGTACAAATAATAAAGCAACAAACTTAAGCCATTACTTTTATTATTTACATGTAAATTAACCTAAAATAGATTTTATCTAAAATAAACTAGAACTTTAACTATGTAATTACCATTTACACAATAGGTACAACAATAAAAGCCCTAGGTACTACCCTCAATGCCTAACGCCCCCCCTTTTACCATGGTTAAAAATGAACTAAACTAGTTACACCTTAGTTACCTAGCACTACTTGTAAAACCATAGCCACAATTAAGTTACTTGTACATAATATTTACACATCACCCTATTTATCAAGAATTTTTACCTTAGTCAAAATTGGTGGGTAAAACTCTTGGCTAGAGTTTTACCACACCTCTTCATGTCCCCTTACAATTACATACACCACCCATGTGTAATGAAACAACTCACCATGTCTCTTCTCTTGTGAGACATGGTGACCTAGCACTTGGAAAACCATGCACTCCCCTTGCCTATATAAACGCCCCATACCCCTTCCCTTTGAGTCCCATACAAACACACACATTATATCATACCACCCACACATCACACGCACCATATAACCCCTCCAATACTCACAAACATTCTGAAATTAAGACCTTAGTTAGTGTAAAGGAAGGCTAAGCTAGAGCTTGGAAGGTGTGAAGATAACTTGGTGACCATTAGGAGCTATTTAGGCATTTACCTGAGATAAGCAACTCATAAGCTTGTAAGTACACTCACACTCTTTCTTTAGTCATTTTATACATTCAATAAAACATATAAGTGACTATAAATTAATGTTATGTGGCAAAACAAAGTTAAAACCATGTTTCATTTTCTTTCTGTAAACTGTGCTCCCCAAAGACAAACACCTATTTGTAATGCGTTTATCTTAAATGTTAGAACATGTTTGGAGTCCTTTGAGCAAGCAAAATAAACATCTAGTATAATTACTAACACCCTATAAGTTTATATTAAATAAATTGCATGTTTTGTTTTTCACCTACTGAAATTGGCGCCAAAACAGGCCTAACCCCCTACTTGCCTCTCATTTATCTACTTCATGTTAGAGATATTAGGGTCAAGAAAGGTACCATTGTAAACACCACCTGGGATACTACAAAACGCCCCCATAACTCGGTTAAAAATCCTAGTCGTTATGTTTAAAAACAACTCATCATTTTGGTCAAAAGTCATAAACACCAAAAAGCTTTTTACAACAAATATGTGGGAAAACCCGGGATTTTCGATAAAATTGATTAGGAACTATCTTAGAAACATTATAAATGGATAAAACCACATTTCATAAGGTCGCATGCAAAAGATATAGAGTTTTATGGTTTGAAAATGAAAATTGCCATTTGGTAAGAATAACTTAAGTACCCCTTTTCCGTGATTAATATCTTGCAAGTTAAAAGGTTTCAAAGTATGAGGTTTACACCATCTTAAAGGGCTTGCTGCAAAGTTTTTAATGCCCCAATAACATCTTTAAAAACACTTATAGCCTATTTTAAAATTAACCACAAAGAGGGTGACTCGCGGGAATTTTCATAAATAAGCCTTGTGTACATTTTTCAAAAATTGAGTCGTGAGAGTTATAGGATGATGGGAAATAACTTAAAAAGAGTCAATAAACATATTACAATGTCTCTAGGTTACCCCGTAAAAGTTAATGGGTTAAAACTGAAATTTTCACAAAACGCATCGTGGCCAAGTGGCCATGTTCGTGGACTTGTATCTTTCTAACCAAAGACGACTAGGACATGAGACTTATACCATTTAAGAGAGCTTATAGCAAAGTGTTTAAAGGTTCAAAGGCGCTGTAGAAACACTAGTTTGCCTCGTGTAAAATCTGCCCTCTTTTAACCACGTTATCGCCCAAAACCAACAAAAGGCACATAACCCCCTACTTTGGAAAATCATTGCGACCAAACCGTAAAAGCTTAAGACCTCTAGTTTGAACCATTAGAAAGAACACTAGAAAAAATCTTGAAAGGATCAAGAACGTAGTAAAAACCTTTTAAGGCCTCGCCTTTGTTCACCCGTACTTTTATCCATTTAGGCCAAAAACTAGTAAATTTTTCTTATAAAATTTCAAACATAAAAATTGTAATTTTCATAAGATGAAGTTTTCTTGGACTAAAGATGTAAATTATGTAAAGTTAACTATATAAGGGCTAATTTTGTCAATAACCCATAGTTGAGGGTTTAAAGTGTCATTTTTAAAAGTACAAGGGTAAAAATTGTAAATATTAAAAATTGTAAATTATAACATTTTGGAAACATAAAATATTTAACAACTTTGGTTTTGATAAAAACTTATTAACAATCATTCGAGCCATAAAAATAAGTATGATAAGTATATTTAATTTTTGAAGAGACTTCATGTTATCTAATTATCAACAGAACATTATCGTCACATAAACTTGAATACAAATTCTAAATACATGATATACCAATTCAGGTCGAGAGTCGAAACAATTTGTTCATATTATCTAATTTGTTTTCCATCCAGACTACAATAACACCGAGGTGAGTTCATAGTCCCACTTTTACATATTTGTTTTCTAAACTCGTAGGGAGATACATGCTATAAAAGCTGAACACAAGTATTTTTCGTATGCTATCCGATTGATATTTCCTAAGTTACCTACTGATGCCACTAAAAGTCCCTCATATCATGAACCATTAATCACTTGCAGTGAAGCGAAATATCGTGAATAGATCTATTGGTAGTTGACGCCCCATTTGTGTTAGCCGGATAGGTAACCAAATGCACGTTATTTGAGAATACTAGGAGAATGGCAAGCTCCTACGGCATTGTTGCTCATATCATCACTATGATGTTTTAACTTCGTCATTGTTATGGCCGTTCGAGTTAAGGTTTGCGTGTCATGAGACTTAGGGCAATATCTTTGTCTTGCACTATTCTTGAATTTACTCTTTGTTCATCTTGTGTTCAACTGATTATTATGCAAACACTATGGATTCACTCAACCTTTGTGTTGACTTTTTAGCATGTTTTATCTCAGGGAACTAGAGCACGATCGGCACGGGTGGCTATGGACTTTCTTTAAAAAGGGCGTCCATTTTGTTATCATTCACAAGAATAAAACTATGTATTTCCGTATTTCCTTTGGGACCTTTATTTTGTAAAACTCTGATTTAAATAAATGAATGATAGCTGTTTTATCTAAAAGCGTCTCTTTTGAGCCGTTTATCTATTATTATGATTGTGCTCCATGAAGTAATACCCCAACCTTAATTATTTGCATTATACGAATTTGGGGGTTATTCAGATTGGTACCAGAGCCATAGTTATAGAGAACGGAATACAAAATCAAAACTATAACTCTTTTTCACATTTAAATAAAGTCCTCCGTGCCACTACACTGTTCGAACCTGTTTATGCATGTTTATCTGATTATTTATATATATAATGAGGTATTTATAATTACGGGTTGTTCTGAGAGTTATGTATTTCTCTACCCCTCTAGTCCTAGTTTACGAGTATGCGTGCAGGAAACCTACCCTACTACGGATTCACGAGCCACTCTCCAACACAGGGAGATTTGCATTAGATATGGAGTCGATCCTTCCGAGGAACCAATTGAGGAGTTAGCGGTAGTACTGATATTGATCCGTATCTAGGCACACTATGGAGTCGGAGGGACGTTCGGTGGTACCGATATCGCTCCATTTCGGATGATCCATACATGGTTGCTAGGAGGGAACATGGCACATTTGAGGCTGATCCATCGACCCACGGATCCCCATCCTCTGAGTCACATGCGCATCACCCTCACCAATTAGACAAAGGAGATTTCGAGTGCTAGAGCCTTACGAACCAGAACCATTCATGGAGGCATACCGTTATCATCCTTATGGTACGACCTACCTGAACACACCTCGAAAAAGGGTACACCCTGTTTGATCATGTGTCCACATGTCATTAACATCACTAACACCTTCAAACCCAGCACCACCATCAGACACACCACAGGACCGCCCTAGGAGAACCTTTGAGAGAGCACGGAAAAGAACAATTCCTGTGCCTCCACCACACACGTACATGTTACCTACACCACTTCCTACATCTTCACCAGCCCCGTCATCACCACATCTAGATGCTATTACTGAGCAGGAAATATCACCACAGGAGGAAACTGATCCGCCCGTAGCTACAGATGTCACCCCTCCATCTCAGCCAGATGATCTTGAAAAAGAGGTTAGAGATATAATTTCCCGATACAATGCCTTACGATCACCAACTCCTGACTACCCTACGCCACCGCGGGTATTCGAGATGGGAGAAAGTTCGCAAGCTGCAATGGACCGACCACCTACCCTTCCTACGCTTGTAGCACGTATGGAAAGACACGAGGAACAAATTAATGATGCTTTAGGACACCTTGACGAGTTACCACTTGAACGTATAGAAGGAATTGAGGGAGAAGTGGAGGAGTTAGTTTCTAAGAAAGCAACTATGCAACAGGAGATAGATATTTTGAGCACCGAAATGCAGGAGACTCGTGAGAGGGCAGATAATCTGGAGGAACATCATCGGCGAACTAGTCAACACATACCGCTGCTATATGACAATGACGTGATGATGTCACAAGCAATGATGAGGCAGAGTGATGACTTAGTAATGGCTTACTCTAGAATTACCACGTTAGAGGCAGTAGTGGTAGATATCCAGGCCCGATACCAGGAGTATATACAGGTCCTTCTCAGCATGATCATAGAATTTGGAGAGTCGGCGAAGAAGACCCTGGTATCCATTAGAGTAGGTCCTTATCTAACAGTTTTTGGTATGATATCCTAGCCATGGTATGTGGCATAAATATGACACTTGTAATATTTTGTTATATGACAAAATTTGCGAGTTGTTTATGACTATATGTGGTTTTGATATTTTGCTGTGTTATGATATCGATTGATGTAGACCAGGGTGAATCTCTTTACCATGTGATAGTATTCGAGCATGATATGATCATATGATTCTTATATTGCTATGATTTCAATGCGTATACCTTGTTATTTGTTATGTTATAACATAACATGGTCATTCTAAACATATATTTTCTTGTGGCATTAATAGAAATATGGCTCGAACAAGAAATTCCACGAAACTCGGCACCCGCCATGTCCCAAGCTGATATCCAAAAACTAGTTGCAGACAGTGTTTGCTGCGGCCTCGAGAGACAAGCAACAACCATGGCCCGCTCTAGAAGCACTAAGCGGCCTAACGGAGAAAATGAGGCAGCTATATCTCGCAAGTGTACTTACAAAGATTTCATGAGCGTAAGCCAACCTTTTTCAAAGGAACGAACAACAGAGTTGGCTCGCTGGTTTGAGCGAACAAAGACGGTATTCATGAGGAGCGGTTGTTCTGATGACTGCAAGGTCACTTTTGCTACAGGAAATTTATTGGATGATGCCTTATCTTGGTGGAATGTTTCTGCCCAAACTATGGGTATTAAAGCAGCTTATCAACTCAGTGGGTGACTTCAAGGCAAAGATGCTAAAAATCTTGTCCCTTTTGAGATTAAGAAGTTGGAAGATGAGTTTCACCGGCTAGTGGTGAAAGGGATCTCAAGACCTACCCGGAGGTTTCGAGGAACTGGCAATGCTATGCCCAAGTGTAGTGCCGATCTCGAGAAGACATTAGAGTACACGAAGGCTTACCCCGATGTCGAGGGTAATGTCACCTCATTAAAACCACAGTCTCTAGAGGAAGCAATTTCATTGCTCAGACATTAATGGATAGGGAAGTCAAGCGTGGTTTCACCCAAGGAGGTAATGATCACAAAAGGAAGCTTGATGACAAAAGGACCACCCACCATCACAACAACTACCCCAACAATAACACCTACTACAACAAAAACAATCGAAACAATAACCATCATTACCAACAGAACCGAGGGCAGGAAGCTGCCAAAGTTTATGTAGCCGCCCTTTCTTTGGAGGCAATGGATATCTTTGGAAAAGCGCCTTATGCAACCAATGCAAGATGCATCACGATGGGCCATGCTTTATTAAGTGTGGAAAGTGTCAAAGAACCGGCCACAAAACCAAAAACTGTAGGGCCTCAGGTGCTAATTTGCAACCTGTAGAAGTGATATGTCACGGGTGTGGTGAGAAAGGACATTACAAGAATCGATGTCCCAAACAGAATGGCAACCAGAACAACCCGGCCCGTGCAAGAGCTTACGTGCTAGGAGATGCAAACACTCATCACAACCCGGATGTGGTCACGGGTATGTTTTCTCTCAATCAACATTTATCTAAAGTATTGTTTGATACTGTAGCCGATAAAAGCTTTATATTACTTTCGCTTCCTTACCTAAACTCACCCGACCGCCCTAGACTATTACCATACCCTAAGTTTCTTCCACGTATCCTATAATCTAATCTACAAACTTTATTCCAAGCTATTCCGTTATTACCTCGGAAAATTTATAATTTATCATTCTACCAACTATTTACTACCGCTAGGCGAATCAATCTTTCTTGCTACCTTGAAAAGTTGTTTAGGATTCCATTTTATAAAAGCAAAACGTTGAACACCATCTAAAACTTTTGAGAAATATAATACTACTTCGACTGAATCAAGCATCACATCATTTTTCCTCAATTATACATAGCCTGATCACCTATGTCTAATTTAGGAAGAATCACGTCATGAAGGAAACAGTCGTCTTCACAGATTTCCTAAAACAATCTTTCAAAAGCAAAACTTCGTAACCAGAAAACTATACATACACATCCTTGTAATCAACGCTCCATGGATATCCACACCATAACCAACAACAGAGTGAATCTCGAGGACGAGATTCCATTTAAGGAGGGGAGACTGTAACCACCGGTAAAAATCCATCTTCATACTAATAGTAATTCATTTTTCTACGTACATTTTTTTTCCTACAACTAGATAATAAGCCGCACTCAGAAACTGCTCACTAGCATAGGTAATGCCTTTGTTATACACACTCTTAAGTGACAATGGAAGTCTCACAATAGTGTTATGCTTGAAACTTCTCGGCATGGTCACCCATGTCAGTTGTGCCCTCACATAACATACGGGATGTCCGGTATAAAGTATCCTTATATTATTAGCGTCATTTCCAATAAAATGTCACAAGTAAATTAGGGTTTTCTTAAAGTTTTATAACAATTTCGATGCTTCGTCATAAACCTAATGTACAAACCATTAAACTTAATGAACAAGTTTAAGGCATAAAACCCTAACTTTAGGGCATTTCCCGATTAAAACCCTAATTTGCAAATCTTATGATTTTATGTAAATAAAATCACAAACTAAAATTAAAGATATATATGAAACATTTACCAACTTCCAAGGTACAAGTTTATTAAATCAATGTACAAGTCATTGATGCATAAAAGTATTCACTTAACCTAAAATTCATTATAAACCTTAGTGTACTTAATTTTAAGCACATTGTGCAAACTTTTCAAGCACAAGTCTTAAAAATATATTTTATTTTTAGTAAGTACAACTAAACAATGCTAATGTACAAATAATAAAGAACCAAACTTAAGCCATTACTTTTATTATTTACATGTAAATTAACCTAAAATAGATTTTATCTAAAATAAACTAGAACTTTAACTATGTAATTACCATTTACACAATAGGTACAACAATAAAAGCCCTAGGTACTACCCTCAATGCCTAACGCCCCCCCTTTTACCATGGTTAAAAATGAACTAAACTAGTTACACCTTAGTTACCTAGCACTACTTGTAAAACCATAGCCATAATTAAGTTACTTGTACATAATATTTACACATCACCCTATTTACAAAGAATTTTTACCTTAGTCAAAATTGGTGGGTAAAACTCTTGGCTAGAGTTTTACCACACCTCTTCATGTCCCCTTACAATTACATACACCACCCATGTGTAATGAAACAACTCACCATGTCTCTTCTCTTGTGAGACATGGTGACCTAGCACTTGGAAAACCATGCACTCCCCTCGCCTATATAAACGCCCCATACCCCTTCCCTTTGAGTCCCATACAAACACACACATTATATCATACCACCCACACATCACACGCACCATATAACCCCTCCAATACTCACAAACATTCTGAAATTAAGACCTTAGTTAGTGTAAAGGAAGGCTAAGCTAGAGCTTGGAAGGTGTGAAGATAACTTGGTGACCATTAGTAGCTATTTAGGCGTTTACCTGAGATAAGCAACTCATAAGCTTGTAAGTACACTCACACTCTTTCTTTAGTCATTTTATACATTCAATAAAACATATAAGTAACTATAAATTAGTGTTATGTGGAAAAACAAAGTTAAAACCATGTTTCATTTTCTTTCTGTAAACTGTGCGCCCCAAAGACAAACACCTATTTGTAATGCGTTTATCTTAAATGTTAGAACATGTTAGTGGTCCTTTGAGGAAGCAAAATAAGCATCTAGTATAATTACTAACACCCTATAAGTTTATATTAAATAAATTGCATGTTTTGTTTTTCACCTACTGAAATTGGCGCCAAACCAGGCCTAACCCCCCTACTTGCCCCTCATTTATCTACTTCATGTTAGAGATATTAGGGTCAAGCAAGGTACCATTGTAAACACCACCTGGGATACTACAAAAGCATATAACTTCGGTTAAAAATCCTAGTCGTTATGTTTAAAAACAGCCCATCATTTTGGTCAAAAGTCATAAACACCAAAAAGCTTTTTACAACAAATATGTGGGAAAACACGGGATTTTTGATAAAATTGATTTTGAACTATCTTAGAAACATTAGAAATGGATAAAACCACATTTCATAAGGTCGCATGCAAAAGATTTAGAGTTTTATGGTTTGAAAACGAAAATTGCCATTTGGTAAGAATAGCTTAAGTACCCCTTTTTCGTGATTAATATCTTGCAAGTTAAAAGGTTTTCAAGCATGAGGTTTACACCGTCTTAAAGGGCTTGCTGCAAAGTTTTTAATGCCCCAATAACGGCTTTAAAAGCACTTATAGCCTATTTTAAAATTAACCACAAAGAGGGTGACTCACGGGAATTTTCATAAATAAGCCTTGTGTACATTTTTCAAAAATTGAGTCGTGGGAGTTATAGGATAATGGGAAATAACTTAAAAAGATTCAATAAAGATATTACAATTTCTCTAGGTGACCCCGTAAAAGTTAATGGGTTAAAACTGAAATTTTCACAAAACGCGTCGTGGCCAAGTGGCCATGTTCGTGGACTTGTATCTTTCTAACCAAAGACGACTAGGACATGAGACTTATACCATTTAAGAGAGCTTACAGCAAAGTGTTTAAAGGGTCAAAGGCGCTGTAGAAACACTAGCTTGCCTCGTGTAAAATCTGCCCTCTTTTAGCCCCGTTATCGCCCAAAACCAACAAAAGGCACCTAACCCCCTACTTTGGAAAATCATTGCGACCAAACCGTAAGAGCTTAAGACCTCTAGTTTGAACTATTAGAAAGACCACCGGAAAAAATCTTGAAAGGATCAAGAACGTAGTAAAAACCTTTTAAGGCCTCGCCTTTATTCACCCGTACTTTTATCCATTTAGGCCAAAAACTAGTAAATTTTTCTTATAAAATTTCAAACATAAAAATTGTAATTTTCGTAAGATGAAGTTTTCTTGGACTAAAAATGTAAATTCTGTAAAATTAACTATATAAGGGCTAATTTTGTCAATAACCCATAGTTGAGGGTTTAAAGTGTCATTTTTGAAAGTACAAGGGTAAAAACTGTAAATATTAAAAATTGTAAATTATAACATTTTGGAAACATAAAATATTTAACAACTTTGGTTTTGATAAAAACTTATTAACAATCATTCGAGCCATAAAAATAAGTATGATAAGTATATTTAATTTTTGAAGAGACTTCATGTTATCTAATTATCAACAGAACATTATCGTCACATAAACTTGAATACAAATACTAAATACATGATATACCAACTTCAATTTAGAGTGAACAGTTTTTTCATATTATCTAATTTGTTTTCCATCGGACTACAATAACACCGAGGTGAGTTCATAGTCCCACTTTTACATATTTGTTTTCTAAACTCGTGGGGATATACATGCTACAAAAACCGAACACAAGTATTTTTCTGTATGCTATCCTGATTAATATTGCCTAAGTTACCTACTGATGCCACTAAAAGTGTCACACCCCCAAATTACCTGTTTTGCGGAATGGAATTCCTGGGGATTGACTGTCATAGCATCACAATCACAGTTATATTGAACGACCTAAAGTGTCGTTTGAAAAGAACATCATTTGATTTAATAAAACAATCAAAGTTTACAAAGTATAGGTCACAAATGAAAATCAACTTGTGCGGAAATAATTTTGTTACAAGCCAAACGATGTTTTAAAGTTCATAAAACCCAAGTGAGACGCGTCGTCACCGCGACTCTATGATGTGTCCATATACATGCCATGAAGTGAATGCCTTAGATACCTGAGATAAAACATGCTAAAAGTGTCAACACAAAGGTTTAGTGAGTTCATAGAGTTTGTGTTGAAATGTAAAGCCTTTAGAGAATGTTCATGCAGCAAAGGCATTGCAAATCCACTTCAGTTCAAGTTCGCCCATACAAAACTTGCAACCTTGTGTGTTTACAACCACTTGCCAAAATGTGTATAGTTTATGCTCAAGTGCATGATGACTAATGTATTCACATAATTGTACATTACTTAATGTATCAATAGTCAATTGATATAGCACATATAGTGTTGTTGAATAGTTCCACGACCATTAGTTCATGATTGTACCAAGACCATCGGTTCAATGATTATACCAAGACCATTAGTTCAATGATTATACCAAGACCATCAGTTCAATGATTATACCAAGACCATCAGTTCAATGATTTTACCAAGACCATCAGTTCAGTGATTATACCAAGACCATCAGTTCAATGATTATACCAAGACCATCAGTTCAATGATTATACCAAGACCATCAGCCCAATGATTATGATATGGAAATTCTAAGTATGACAATATTGTTACTTCGCATGACTAAACATTCAGTTCAGATAAACACATAGTTTGCAAATAGTCATGAATGTCATAAAAGTAGTTGAGCATGTATCTCCCCCAAAGAGTTTCATAAATAATTAAAACGAGAACAAGTGGGGCTATGACTCACTTGGACAATATCTGATGGCAAAAGTGGATACTTGAAGAGGCGCAACCTCTAACCGCGACCTATTATGGATGATATGATATACAATAAGTCATGATGTAATGTTATGCATGCAATGCATTATGATATCTATACCACTTGTGAATTTTTGAAAATAATACTCTTCGTCGAAAAGTACTCTTTTGACGTCTTGACCAATCTTAAATTACCTTGTAAGTATTTACGTCAAAATGACATCCTACAATAGTTTCTTAATGATTTATTATGAAATTATAACTTTTAGTGGTAAAATAATGTAGTTGAATATTTCATGAAAGTGACTAACGGCCTCGAAAAGCTAGTTAAGTAAAAATGGTGTCACGTCGAACGTTAGGAAACGAACTCAACGGTTTTGGAAAGCTTGTATCGTTATCTCAAAGTCTTAGTATTTAAGTTTTCATCCTAGAGGTCTCGATCATATAGAAAAATATAGGTTAAGTATGGCATTTCGTCCAAATATTGCTTAAGGGTGATTTTTAGCAAAGTTTTGACGCATTTAATTCATTACAACCCCGCTAAACAAACGGTTGGACATTTTGGAAAATATGCTTGGCGAACTTACTTTTACTAGAAGACATCGCTTTATAAAAAGTTCTACGTCAATGTTAAAAATAGCCTTCAATATGGTCACTTGTTTATCCGTAACACTTGTCTAATAGAAATAATATAGTTTTCTTAAATAATAAAGTTCACGACAATTTTGTAAACGTGTATAATTTAATCGTTACAAATCCGTTTTCTCACATTATATGTCCTTAGCTTCGTATCAAAGTATACTAATATATTTTTGGTAAGTCGAAATAATTTATAACGCTTAAGACTCATTTTTGACTCGTACAAATCATACGTAACATGCTGAAATTTTCAGGATTAATATATTTATTAGTCAAACTTGAAAATTCATATCTTCTTCGTTATAGCTCCGTTTAATCCGTTCAAGTGGCCCGCGGCTTCGTTTTAAAGTATATTTTCTAAATATCTAGGCCAAATATTTTTATCTACTGTCGGATTTTCCAGATTTCAAAAATAAGGACAAACCCTTTTTAAGACTTGTCGAAATGAGTTTTTCTCGTGCCAAACCTATTCTAAACCATTCAAAACAACTCCGAAGCTATTCTAATCCTACCATACACCTTCTTAGGGTGTCATGGGTTCCTAGACATCACCAAGAGTGATATATTACATGGGATAATTATAGGATGACTTATATATATAAAACTCTTAAAAACAATGTAAAAGTGGTATAAACATCCATAAGACTTGCATGTTTTGCTCAAATATAATGAAATGAATATGAAATAAATATGGAAGATGAAAAATGAATATGATATGCTTACAAGTTGCTTGATGAGGTGACAAGAACAAAGGATTTATCTTAAACACCCTAGGTTTTTATTTCAAAACCTAAACAAAGAATGTATTCTAGATTGTATAAAACTTTACTTGAAAATTTTTTGATGATTTCCTTCTTGCACCTTAGCTTGGCCGGTTTTGGGAGAGAAAGAAAAGAGAAGAAAGACTTTGACTTGAACTTTGAATAATTGATAGTGTGTGTAAGTAAGTTGAGTGTAAATCTACATAAGTAAGAAAAAAAATCTAACCACCCTAGTGAATCACCCCCCTTTGTCGGCAAAGGGGGCATGTATTTCAAAGAATATATTTTTTTTTATATAATTTATTATGTATAAAATGGTGTAAGTAAAAGAATTTAAGTAAGGATAACTTGTAACTTGTTTATACATTTGAGTATTTAGGGTAGTGTTGTCTAAAAATAAATTTTAATGGATCATAGTAAAATATATTGAGGTCATAAAAATTGTAAGAATACATTTCTTACACAATTTGAGTGAAATAATAATTATCGTGTAGTTTTTAAGAAAAACGTCGTAATAATGTAAATTTAACAATTTATATACCAAATAAATTTAAAACACTGGGTAAACTCATAATATTATTTTTATAAACTAAATGTAAGTATAAAAATATGTGGAAAATTTTTGAAGTATCGGATCAATTGTTCAAAATAATTAATTACACGATAGCGTTTATTTAATATGAAAATTACGCGTTTATTGTGAAATGCAAAATCATGAATGAACTAACGTGATGATAATGATGCCAATGAAATGTAGACTAAACCTAGTCTATGTGAAATGTCCTTGATGATTGATCATGAATTCGCAGCTAAACCACTAAGGTTAGCGAGATTTGATGCTCAGTAAACCTAGTTCCGCGATAAATGATGAATAATGAAGCATGAAATATGTTTTGAAATATGGCACGAAAATACGAGTTGTCACATTAAGCCCAACCAAAAAGGAATTCAGTCCACGAATTGATTCGGTATTAGTCTACGAATTTTGAGTTTGTGATGAATAACGAGGAGAAGACATGAAGAGGTGTCGTTCGGTTATAGGTGATTGAGGCGTACAAAACATCATAGTAAAAAATGTTGGATAAATCTCCCACGAATAACACCTTGACTTTGAAATATGTGATAATTTTGCTTGCACTAAGATTTATAAATAAGCTGCTCCCATAACATTAGTCCCTCGAGAATTAGACATAGTTAGCTAGGCTATGTATAATTAAGGAACGATAATGTGACATTCGGTTTAGTTGTTATAACTCTAAATGTTTACAAAGATCTAAACCTTGTAAGTGATAGCGAATCGGAAGGAAGAAGATGCGATAGATGAGATATTTTTACAACAATGGTTTATCAAAGCGATATACATTTTAGGTTATAAGATTAGGAA
>OU343223.1:7299913-7623007 GCA_910596185.1 Chrysanthemum makinoi | reverse complement strand
AAAAATTTGAATCTCAGTAAAAATTGAACGCTTAGCTCCCCTAAAAATTAAATTTTACTCAAATTTTCCCGCCAAAAACTGCTTTTTTGATAACTTGTGTTGATGGATTTTGTAGTCTAATGAACCTTTGTTGATGAAGTATCCTTAGATAGAAATCACGTGAGAGCAATATAACACTTATATGTAGAAATCACCAAAGTTACGCTGTAAACATACAAGTTACGCTGTAGTTTTAAATTTTTACGCAAGGAAAAAAGGCTAAAGTTATGCGTAAATGTAAGTTAGGCGAGAAACTAGGCGTAGGATTACCTATTTAGGACTTCAGTTCACGCTAAAAAGATGAATCTTGCTTAGATTTCTACGCCAAGCTTTATGCTTATATGTGAATTTTAGGTTTTACCTTCAAATGATCTTTTACACTATCACGCGCAAAAGATATCCAGTCGAATGATTTTCATACTTATCCAAGTAAGAAAACACGGAGTAAACCACGAAAATGAAGATCAAACCAAGGAAAGACTTACGCGTAGTTTTAGGGTTTCACTACGCGTAGTTTTACTCGTAAGATTGATATTGCTCAAAGATGTTTCTAAACCGCCAGTGATAAAAATAGCTTCAATAACACCAAAAGACACAAAAGTGTGAAACTTGATGAATCAAACCTTCTAAAACAGTTACGAGTAGAACTACACCCACGTTCAAAAACTAGATGAAAAACAACTATCCACGCATAAAGTTTGAAACTTTTTGACAAAAACAAGTATTTTAACACCTTAAAACATTGAAAGTACAAGAATCTTGGATTAAAAAGTGTAAAAAACAAGTTTTTAAGCGAACCAAAGTATCAAGGTGCGTTTTAGGCGTAGGACCGAAACCCACTTCAAAAACAAACACGATTCACCCAACTAGTAGGCGATTGATACCACTGTCAGGTCACTAGTTTTACAACACAAGCATCAAGAGAAGAGATAGAGAAGAGAGATCGGTTGAACCCTTATCCAAACACACGAAATATAGAGAGAAAGGTTAAAGGAAAGAGTGAAATAGAAAAGAGAACAACCAACCCTCAAGTGAGGGTTTACAAGAGAGTTTATATGAGGGAAGCTAGGCAACACTCTAGTTCCCATCCTTCTATATGGGCTTGGGCCAGTTTTATGGGCCTTCTACATAAGCTAGACCTTAAACAAACATAAAGGCCATAATAAAGCTACCTATTACATATGAAATATAAATACTTGAAATACTGTTTAGGAGTGATTCCAACAGAGGCTAAGTTACATGTTTGTTACCACATTTAGATTGATTTTAAATCACCCACCACACTTTTTTTTTTCTTTTTTTTTAATTTGTAAAAGTGGTTTCCAAACTTTTGACCAACTAATTTACAGGGTTTGAACTCACAGTCACGCATAATCAAGCCCTCCTTTTTAGGAAGTTGGCGTGACCACTTTAAAGTTTTTGCACCTAACATGAATTAAACATGAGATCTCACACATTTTAAGGTGATACTCACAAGCCATTTTGCCATTAGGTCATCTGTGAGTGGTGTACTCACTCATCTCACTTTACTAAAAAGAAAATGAAAACAATGTCCCAGTCTTGTTATTCAGACGTCGTTATTTCCAGTAACCCATTCGATAATACTTGTAAGGCTAAGTGTAATGGTGTGCACATACATATGATCGTGATGACCATTACGAAATCAACTTCAACTTTGCTTTCACTTTCTATTACCTTCTTTGTGATTATATTAGTGTAATAAGACGACCACGATCACTGCAACAAAACATTCCACAATTAAACACAAGTACATTTCAAGACATATGACTAGGATGGGTCGAGTAGGGGGTGTTCATGGTAATACTCGAATAAACCGAAAACCGAAACCAAACTGAACCGAACCGAAATTGTAACCGAACCGAATTTGCCAAAACCGAGCCGAGCCGAATTAAATATTCGATTTTCGGTTCGGTTATGGTTTTAGCAATCCAAACTGAAAACCGAACCGAAAATCGAATTCAAATAAAAATATATTTTTGAGTAAATTACACGGATGGTCCATAAGGTTTGTCCAAAGTTTCACTCACAGTCCCTGAAAGTTTAAAGTTGCATGATAAATTCCTATCTCTCAAAAGAATAACACTGTGGTCCCTTATTTAATCGGGCGCAAGGCCCGCTATAATTTACATTTTAGCCCTTTGGTTGAAGGTCGTACCTTGTCACCCATTATCATAACTCAATTAAAGTTAAAAGTATTTCACATTAGTAATGCTTTTATACATTTTCGCTTGTTTTTAACGTTGGCCCGCTTTTTATATCGCTTTCATCCGCTTTTTATAATGCCGCACGCTTGCTTACATTTTTTACATTTTGGTCCGCTTTTATACGTTTTCGTCCGCTTTCTTACGCTTTCCTGCTTTTTAACGATTTCACATAAAATTTTTGACATAAAAATTAAAAAATTTTGAAAATTTTTCGACATAAAAATTTTTCAAAATTTTTACTCCAATTTTTTCCCAAATTCTTTTCAATTTTTTTCCTAAAATGTTTGACATAAATTTGAAAAATTTTACCCAATTTTTTCCGAAAAATCCGCTTTTTATACTGCCATCCATTTTTACGCTTTCATCTATTTTTATACGCTTGCTTACATTTTTACATTTTGGTCCGCTTTTATATGTTTCGTCCGCTTTTTAACGCTTTCATTGGTTTTTTATGTTTTCATCCCATTTTATACCGCTACTGGTTACATTTTTTACATTTTGGCCCGCTTATATGTTTTCTTCCTTTTTAACGCTTTCTATAAAAAAATTTTGACATAAAATTTCAAAAATAAAAAATTTTGGAAAAAAAAATTTCGACATAAATTTTTTTCCATTTTTTTTCCTATTTTTTTCCAATTTTTCGAATTTTTCAAAATTTTGTTCGTAATTTTTCCCAAATTTTTGAAATTCCTTTTCAAAATTTTTTCCAATTTTTTCAAATTCCTTTCGTAATTTTTTTTCAATTTTTTCGAAATTTTTTCCAGCTATTTTTTCGAAAGTTTTTTCAAATTTTATTTTCCAAATTCTTTTCAAAATTTGAAAAAACCTGATAAAAGAATTCAAAAAAAATTGGAAAAAAAATCCTAAAAAAAAATTGGAAAAATTTTGAAAAAGAATTTTTTAGAAAAATTGAGTAAAATTTTTCAAAATTTTTATGTCGAAAAATTTTTCAAAATTTTTTTTTTGAAATTTTATGTCAAAAAATTTATGACTTAAAACGCTAAAAATGAAGAAAACGGACGAAAAACGTATAAAACCGCCAAAATGTAAAAACGTGTAAGAACGCATTTAAAACGATAAAAACGGATGAAAACGTGATAAAAAAACTGTCAAAACGTTAAAAACGTATCATAAAGTAAAAACGAAGAAAATGTAAAATATATAAAACGCATCTAATGTCGAAAAACTTTAACTTATAAACCATCATAGATAATGACGCATAAAGTAACGACCTTCAACCAAAAAGGCTAAAATGTAAATTATAAACGAGCTTACTTAACGCCAAATAAGGGACCACGTGTTATTCTTTTTCTAGATAGGGACTATCCATGCAACTTTAAATTTCGGACCGTGGAGTGAAACTTTGGACAAACCTTAGGGACCATCCGTGTAATTTACTCTATATTTTTTTTATATATTTATAAAAAAAATTTAAACTCTTTTAAATATAACATTTTTTAAGCTTAAAATTTATTTTTGCTAAAAAAATATATAAATAAATGAATAAATAATTAAATTTATATAATTCGGGTTATTCAGTTCGGTTTTCTAAGTATGGGGTTCGATTTTCAGTCATTCAGTTCGGTTAATTTAAATTCGGTTCGATTCAATTCTCGGTTATACTACAAAAAAAGTTAACCGAACAAACCGAACAACCCGATAATCGAACCGATGAACACCCGTAGTTGGAGCATGAGAGTGAGTTCTTGCCAAAAATCCATGTTGGACGGTCTAACTTGTAACTTAATAAATCCCTAAAGCCCGGCCCACTCAGCCCAAAATAGTCCCTTATCTCCTTAAAACCCTACCTACCATGTCACACACACCCATAATCTTGAAAAAACAAAACACACCGCCGCATACACAATGGCTGCCTCTCACCGTTGTTCTGAATCCAACAAGACTAGATCTGATCAAACTCCATATGGAGTATGAACATGTCACTCATGTTCAAGGAGTTGCCTTCTAAGCTTTTGCAAGGAAGGGAATGGAACTTACTGCCTTACATCTGGAAAGACTCTCAGAAAATGATCGAGGGTACCAATGCTTATTGGAAGGTGCAAACTAAGAGTCATCACTAACCGCATTGATACCCATGATCACTTTCTGAGAAGTCTTTCCAGTTTTTTACGGATGTAAGGGAGTAGGCATAAGATAACCTTAAGTTCCATTCCCTTGCAAAAGCTTACAAGGCAACTCCTTAAACATGTGAGGAGTGACATCCTCATACTCCCTATATTCTGGGCTTATTCTGTTTTAAAACTGAAATAAGGTAATCCCCCAAGAATTTTCAGGCTAATCGAAGGGAACTCTGGTTTTGTTATAAAAAGTTACATCCGTAACAGGTTGTACTCAATGACCTGCAGTTTCGTTTTGGTAGATTTTTATTGGATTTACAAAAGGTTTAGTGAAACTTTGTTGCTTCAAAGATTGGGAAAATTACACTGAGGCAAGCGGGCAACAAGCTGCGCCGCTAGCCCTTTTTGAATAGCAAAACTTAGTCTTTTAAAGCAACCCTTCAATCCTAGAGATACATAGTTTTCCTATATGAGAGTAGTATATCAATCATTTACTGAACTAGTGTTTGCATATTAATCAAATGTCTAAAGCAACCCTTCAATAGAGTGTCTTCTCGGACAGAGGGTAGAATTAAAAAAAAAAAGAACAGTCTACTTTTTTTTTTTTTTTCTAAAGAGTTTTTCTAATTTAAGTATTGTTTGATAAAAAAATCTCAAAGAGAAGGCTAAATTATTAACTATCAAGTAGAAGACAATGTGATATATTATAGGTTTTTGGTATTTAAACTTGCTTTTGCCAATTGCAGGATGTTCTATCTGCCTTTGACTCACAAGCCTCTTTGGACGTACTTCATTACTTTTCTCAAACATGGATTCTCTATTCTCAAAAGATGATGAACATGAGACAACTTTATATAATCTGGAATTAAACCACTCTAATTTTCAAACCATTGTTTTAGTGTCCTCATTTCCGTCCTAACGGTTTCTGGGTTTCATTGTTCACCGACATTATTTCTTGTGCCCTTTCTGACTTTGTTTTGTTGGCGATGAACGGCTAGTTGAGATCTTGCCATCGGCTCTTGTCCTCTACATTCTTCGAAAGCTGCCTCCCAAGAGAGTATCGAAGTACAACCCTATTCATTAGCAATACCTGCTTCTATTCATCGGCTAATGCTAATCATTGACTTTGACATACGACATAACAGTCAATTCAGTGTTTGATGGATTTGAGCCGACTTCAATACATGCAAGATTTATGTAGCCAATTTATCGTATAACGACTGTAGCAAATGTCATTGCAACTTGATTGGAGAAAACTTTTTGATCAATTTCTTCATGGAGTTTTTGTGCTTTGCCATTTGTGAGCATTGTATCATTTTGATTAATGTAATGGAATCAGTTCTTAAGAGTATGGTTTATGTTTTAGTACTTTTGTTGGCCTCTGGCTTGTAGCTTCTCTAGTGAGTGTTAATTTTACTTTCAGAAAAGTAGTAGAAGTAACTTAAAATAAAAAGTAGAAGTACTTGCTTTGCTCGGTAAAGAAGGGTCAATTTGTGACTTATGGCTCTAATGAATAAGCTCATAAGCTAAGTGTTTGGATCGGCTTACGATGAAAAGATGGAAAAATAAGTTTATAAAGTTATATCAGCTCAAAAGTCACAAAAAGAGGGCTTATCAAACCCCTCTTAAAGAAGCTCAAAAGTCTTAGCTTAGAAGCTTATCCAAACATTTCAATGAGCTTATTTTTGCTATATAAGCTAATAAGCCTCGTATAAAAGCTAAAACAAACACCACCTATCGTTGTAAAATGAAGAAGATAAACCAGAAAAGGGACAAAATACTTGTGCTGAAGTTGTATTATACTTTTACTTTCTATAGAACCTGATACACTACTAGGGGTGAGCAAACCGATTGGATGGACCGACAAAACCAACCGGATCAGGACCGGCGGTCCGGTCTCATTTTACCGTTTTTGGCAAATTCGGTCTCGGTCCGATCCGGACCACAAACCGAAAATTTAGCCTTATTGGACCGGACCGACCGACGGACCGAGACCGGACCAACCACATTCGGTCTTGGTCTGGGGTTTTTGCCGGATTCCGAGGCCGGTCCGGTCACGGTTTTCACCCGATGAGCAGCCCTATACACTACTATATGGAATTATTGAAGGACCGAAATAAATTTGTCGCGGGTCAAAAAAACTCCGTACTTCGACAGAATTTATATGTTTCAAACAATAGTACTAGAAATAATCAAGTAAAAAACATGCCATAAGGAAAAATAGTCATGTACTAATTCTCAATATATCTTTACATAAGCAACTTACAAAAGATCATCAAAGTTATGTGCATTTCAAGTATAAAATCTATCATTCCACCTCTAGAAAAAGATTTCTACATGAAATTTTGTAGAAGCTCACATTAAGCTCACATTACTTTTGAACCTATAACTGAGCTGATCATCGTCTCATTTCATCAAGTGGCGGGGCAGCAAATCTGACTTCTGCAGGATGCGCTACTACAACTGGTTCATCAGCAAACAGCGTTTTGATGAAGGATGGTGTCTTTAGGGGTCGACGTCCAGTCATTTTTGGATAGACATCTTCAAGGAAATAGTAAGCGTGACCGGCAATCATGCCCTGAATTGTTCAATGAACAAGGCATTAATAGAGTGAATGTCTATAGATAGAATTGACAAGCAGGCCACACATGTTCATCACACAGCACATCTTATTTACGGGTGTTTGGAAGTGTGTTTTGAAAGTGATTATATATTATCTTCAAATATTTATTCGTCTCCAAACAAATCTTAACCTTTCCGACCACAAAACCAAATTCAAATAACAGGAATCTATTTACCGTCCATATGCAACTTTGATTACGTGTTCTGGTCATATTATAGCATGTGTATTTCACACCATCATATACGAACACATTTGTCCCCCCCTCATGCATATTTCAACAATTTCCATTCGTGACTTTTAGTAAACAGTTCATGCTGTTTATGGGAAGTTTTATAGTTGCAATTAACATAGTATACATATATTCTCATTATTGCTATAACACCTCACGATGTTTATAAGGGTCCACATTATGTCAATTTAAAAGGAACTTTAGAAAATTTGACAAATCATCAAGCAATTTCTAGTCACTAGTCACTATATGTTCGCAGAAAATGTTTCAAGGGACATATGAAGCAGTATTAATATAGATAAAATCATAAAAGAATGGTCCACAATATCAAAACAATTAAAGCAATATATATAAAAGACTTACCAGTAAATCCACCCAAGCACTAGCGCCGACAAGTACTGAGAAGCCCAATAAAACCTGCATGGGAACAAGAAGCTTAGCGACCACTAAACACAGATGGTACATATATAGCCGTTGCATAGATATAAAAAAAATCAAAGAATAGAAGGATACAATTCCTTTTATAGGTGCAAACTTCTTTTAATTCACTCTTATAGCAATAATGCATTTTCTTCGAGCTAATGCATAAACGAATCTCATATTTTCAACAAAGAGCCATGTAATAAATTTCTATAAGTTGATATATTTTAGGGTCCGTTTTGTGGGTCCATCTTTATTTCTATTCAGATTAAGTATAAGCCGGCCCATAACACGAGAACGTTAAATGGCCACAAATATATAAGGAATTAGGAATTACGCACATTCTATAACATATGTTATCAAAGACATAGTTAAGCAAACGATGATAAGATACTTAGACATTATAGATGTATATATCAACAAGAACTCACCCATGGTAAGTAAGCCGCTGTAAAAGTAAAGAGGCCCAAGAAGCTCATATGAATAAATGGATTTTGCTTGCTCCAGACATAAACCTGTGAAGCAAAGAGAATCAAAATTTAGTTCAAGTTGACTTAGAATGTTCTAAGATGTAAATAATGAATATAAAACAAATGCAAGTAATTACCATCATAAAAGTTAGTGAATTGCTAAGGAAAATGATCTTAGCAAACGATTTGGAAACATAAGGTATCATCCCTCCAACAAGTACAATACTGGTCAAGACAGTTGCTCCGAATAAGAGCATGTAAAAGAAATCAGCGGTCCTTCCCCTGAAGGAATTTTCTTCAAGAAGCTTGCAGTATCGAGCCAAAAAGAACATGTGAAACAGAAAGTCCAAGTCTGTAAAACAAAGTGGTAATCATGTTAGGACAAGATATTGACTATTGACTGGGAACGCACTTAATAATTATTTCTTTATTCCTAGAAAAAAATGGAAATTTTGAGAAGCCGACAATCATAATTGGTACAAACAACTAGATACCAAACAAACAAGAAACACGTTTTGATTCAATTCATAAGGGGTTTTTTTTCACAGACCATGACCAAGTATATGCATTTTCAGAGTAATATCGTGACTTGAAGAATCAGAATGAGGGGCTTAAAGTTATTGGCAGTTACGTAACTTTTGCATTCAACTCAATAAGTCAATAACTAATTTCCTATAACAACTCCTTAACTATTTATCGCATCACCCAAACTGCTAATTTTGATGATATATCAAAATCATATCATAAAAAGTTTTTGCCAAAGACTCCAACCAGATTCCTAAGACTCGCAGACGATTAGCCTAAATTCGCATGTATATATCAATTATCAATATATGGCTCTGTCATTTATAAGAATACACTATATACATGTCAAACGTATAGGAATCCTTGAGATTACGAGTGTTCAATTAACATGTTAGATCACTAACACATTCATTGTATTTCAAAGATAATAGAACCCAATATCCTTTCTAATACAAAAACAGAAACCCACCATGGTTGAATGATATGCGTAAGAATGCTTACCCATTTTTCGGAAATAGAGGAAATTAGTGATCAAACGCCATATTTGATATTGCTTCACGACAAGCACGGGATTCAAGTACAAGTTATACGGCGAAATGATCTGCACAATGTTACACGGAATCAGATTCAACAGCTATTATATTAACTTCAAGCCATAGTTTCCATATTTATCTAATACATACTTTTTTCTTTTTTACCGTACATAAAATAATCACGCTAAATAAGAATGAAAACGCTAGAATCAGAAATCAGTTTCATATTTTGCTATTATCAATTCCTTCCACACAATGACGCAACCAAAGCGGAGTTAGCAGCTTAGCATTTACAGTCACTCCTAAAACTATTTAGTAAAATCGTTCCTTGTATAATTTTCGACCGCAAAAGGAGAAGTAACAATCAACATCCGTACATCATTTAATGGGTCACGTTTGTTTCGACGCAAGAAAATAAGACCCACAATCACACACACGCAATCGTCAAGCAAAACATACCATAACAGCCAATAAAACACATGTAAGGGTCATAAAAAGTCACGCGGATACCTAGGTTAGACCATGTACAACTAAACAGCGAAAATGTCATCGTTTAACCTAAAAGTAAACCTTAACTACTAAACCAAATGCGCAAAACCTTAATCAATTAATCAACCTTTATACATCATCAAACAATCAAGTTAGCCTTAAATTTACCACCTTTATCACAAAACAAACAATACCCATTTCTCAAAACACAATTTTAAACAAAACCCATAAACTAATTTTATCAAATTACCAAAAAAAAATCAGAAAAACTAGGGTTCATAGTACTTCAAATTAGTCCTAAAGTTACCACCTTTATCACAAACCCATCACAAAATCAACAAAACAAACAATACCCATTTCTCAAAACACAATTTTAAACAAAACCCATAAACTAATTTTATCAAATTACCAAAAAAAAAAATCAGAAAAACTAGGGTTCATAGTATCTCAAATTAGTCCTAAAGTTAACACCTTTATCACATAAACAACACAAAATCAACGAAACAAACAATACCCATTGCTCAAAACACAATTCTAAACAAAACCCATAAATTAATTATATCAAATTCCCCAAAAAAATAAAAAAAATAGGGTTCATAGTACCTCAAACTAGGCCTAAAGTTACCACCTTTATCACAAACCCATCACAAAATCAACAAAATAAACAAAACCCATTACTCAAAACACAATTTTAAATAAACCCATTAACTAATTTTATCAAATTACCAAAATAAAAATCAGAAGGGTTCATATACCTCAAATTAGTCCTAAAGTTAACACCTTTATCACATAAACAACACAAAATCAACGAAACAAACAATACCCATTGCTCAAAACACAATTCTGAACAAAACCCAGAAAGCAATTTCAACAAATCAACCAAAAAAAAAAGAAAAAATTAGGGTTCATATTGCCTCAAACTAGTCCTAAAGTTACCACCTTTATCACAAAATCAAAAAAATAAACAAAACCCATTACTCAAAACACAATTATAAACAAAACCCATAAAGCAATTTAAACAAATCAACCAAAAAAAAATCAAGAAAAAACTAGGGTTACCTCAAGAGAACAACCAATAGTAGTGACAATTGCAGCAGTTAAATAAGAGCGAGTGATAATTGGCATCTGTTTATACCAATCTTCCACTGCTTGTGCCATTTTTGTAAAACGCTAATTTTGTTAAAATTAAAAAGCCCTAATTTTGATTTTGATCTGATGATGATGGGTTGGATGGATCTATACTGGGTGTTTTTATGAGAATAAAAATGTACAAGTGCTTAATGCATAATGTACTTATATTTTGTTGCTTTATCTTTAATGTTGTTTTTGATTTGGTGTTTGGTACTTGAGTTTTGAGAGAGTGAGGTGTACGCACCAATGAGAGATGAGTGTGACATGTTTGAACCAATCATGTGATTTTGAAGATGGATAATGATGTCATGTTCAACTTTCTTTTATACCTCTGTCCAATGTTTTCGTATCCGGGGGATGAAGCAGCCGTTCAACCGGTCGGACCGGTGCCGAGTCAAAAAACGGGTAAAAACCAGGGTTAACCGGTTAGACTCGTCGAGATTTGAGTGACCTGGGTTAACCCGATTTTAGAAACCCGCCCGAGGTTTGATTTTTTCCAATTTTTTTAATAAAATTTTGGTTGACCCGGCGATCAAACCGGTAAACTCGGCCAGATAAAAAAATAATAAATGAAAAACCGAATTGACCCGTTAGTCGAACCAGTAACACGACCGAGATTAAAAACCCACTTTTTAAAACATTATATCTGTCCAATAATAGTTTACAATTTCAAAATTTATTACAAATTCTTATTTGAATTTCAATTCTCAACTTGATTATCTCATTTTTTTTCTCTCCTTTCACTTTTTAAATTTTTTTTTTTTTTTTTTTTTTTTTTTCACCTTTTAGCTGTAGTGGTCACATTACTTCTCACGTTTTATTAAAATATCTATTTTATATAAGTAAACTCCACTAAGGGCCCGTTTGGTTTGTAGACGGGTTTATGATTAGGATTTGGATTTGGTGTAGGATTTAGATTTGTGTGTAAGATTTGGATTTGATGTAGGAGAGATAAATAAATATATTTTAATAAATAAATTATTTTATATTCAAGTATGATAATAAAATATATTATAATTTATTGAGTTACAGAGAGAGTTCAAAGACATATGTAGTAGGGCCCATCCAAAATTCTCTAAACCCACCTATTTGATTGGGTTGATGTCAGTGGGTGCTATGGACAAATATTTTCTTTAATAAACAAACCAAACACTTTGAATAAATCCTAAAGTCATGCCACCCGTTCAAAATTCACCAAACAAACACGCCCTAAATACCTCGTACACACAATTACAAATCAAATAAAAAATAGTACTACTAAAACACAAAGGAGATGCACAATTGTCAATAGGTGAGTAGCTCACCTGTATCCCTTGTTTTATTTGGTTATCACGCATGAGGAACTACACACGTTACATAAATAAAATATCATCTCCACTTATTACGTAGTATTTTTTTTTTATTGGTTGAAATATTAAATGAACAATCGCATTTAAACATTCCACAATAGCACATTTATTATAGAACAGATAAAGCAATATTTTTTGTTTCTTTTATTTGTTAACAACTTGTACTCCATAAAACTTTCATTTAAGCTCAATCAACAAAAGTACGGAGTATAAGATTAATTTACACTCACAAGTCATATATCTTTTTATGAGCTCAGATGTAGTAGACATTCGTACTCTTCTTCCTCAAAAATAAAAAGACTGATTTTAGAAAGATATTCGACAAATATATGTACGTGATCGATTGTTTGTGGAAGAATAAGTATGGATAAAAAGTAAAAAACCATTAATTTTTTACGCTCGTAGCATGTTTTTTTTTTCTTCTCTAAAAGTCAATATGTTTTCTACAAGGGACAAAGAAAATGTGAAAGCCATAAAATAACAACGTACTTTCTCAAATTTACCGAGTTGAAACACATACTTTTTTATTAACATGTACACCCATGTACTTTCAAATTTTGTTCCGACTTTAACCATATTGTAATAAAATAATATTATTTAATATAATATTATATTAATATAAATCGGTCATATGGGTGAAGTCGGAACAAAATTCGAAAGTACGTGGGTATATATGTTAATAAAAAAGTATGTGTTTCAACTCGGTAAATTTGAGAAAGTACGTTGTTATTTTATAGCTTTTACTTATTTCAAAGTTAAAGCTATTAAAAAAAAAATTGTTGAAGATAAGTACATGTAAAAGGACCAAATTATCTATCACGACCAGATTTAACAACATAACCTAATGGATTAATGGTTTAGACATACTCAAATCATGTAAAAGTCTTCGTATTTTAAGAGATCGCCATGGCCACTTCATAATTTTTGCGCATAGTAAGAATTTAACTTGAGAGTTCACACAATTTTAAGGTAGTCACAAAGTCTAAACTAGGGATGAACACGGTATCATTTTGGTACCGTACCGGCATCGTTTCCGAGGTACCGTGTTTTTTCTCGACCAAAATATGTAGTCCCGGTCTCGGAACCGAAGGGTATACCGGTACTGGTATCGGGTTCGGGAACGATACTATACCGAAACGAATATCGTTTATCTATATGAATCTATCATTTACCTTATATATGATCTTTATATGATGTTTCTTTGTTATACGTACAAGTAATCATAAGCCATTCTAGCAGCAACACCATTTCATTTTGACCACAAACAAGGGTGAAACTCTGCAAATTTTTTGAGATGTCAATCTTCAAAGGAACTAGAAACAACACTTGATTACTTTTTTTCTTTTTTTTCTTTTTTGCCACCAAGTCTTAAGGTATACCGGAAAAAGTGAACAAACATATTAAAGCAGGTGGTTATGATCGACAATCGATATAAAGGGAGCCCATTACGTAGTGAAGTACACTAGGATTAATTACAAATCTTAGGAATAGCATCCATGACTCTAATATATGCTATAAAAGTAGTCTTGTGTCTTGTATCTCTGGTCTTCTAACTGCAAAAGTAATGCAAAACCCAAAAATCCTTCCTCATTCCTCAATTACCACTATGCGTACTGTTAGTTGTAATACAAGCAATCTGATAACAACCCGAATCACAAAAAACGCTACCATAGAATGCTTCATCAACCACTTACAAACGTTAGTTATGCATGGAATGGATGTAGAATTGCTTAGATAATGAGTTTACTAAAAAAAAGTTAAGCCTCTTTTTATTCCGGTACTAAAATCTGGATTTCCACTTTTGGTACTGTACCGATTTTGGTGGTACCGAATTTTTTTGAGCGAATTTTATGGTATCGGTACCGTACCGGATAGTGAGAACCGGTACCGTACGAGTCGGTACCGGTACCATACCGTTTTTCCAGTACCCATGCTCATCCCTAGTCCAAACCCATTGCTCAATGAGTCACCACATCGGTGCTCAAGTTAGACCCGTTGCTCAATTAGGCACCACATTGTGCTCAACTTAAAAGATTCATAAAAGGATGAGGTTTTTCCTTTTGAGGTTATCCGGGAAGAAAGAGTCTGTGACTCATGTACGTGGTCAAACCAAGATTCACGAACTACAAGATAAAAACCATTTAGTGATTAGATGTTTTGGTGACTAACGAGACAAGAGTGAGTAAAACTGACAAAAGTTTTACTCAAAATAAAGAGTAAAGTAACAAAATACATCCCTGTGGTTTGCTCTTTGTCTCGCTTTACATCCCTAAAATTTTTTTTTGCACAAAACCATCCCTCCGTTATCCCCCAACAGAAGAGAAAATATTTGCACCGTTAGTCCTTATGACTAACAATGCAATGTTAGTCCTTAGGACTAACAATGCAATAAAATAAATTGCATCGTTAGTCCTAAGGACTAACGACGCACTCCACCGCCAACTACCACCCAACGCCACCACCCACGCCACCTACCACCTCCACCGCCACCTCCACCCACCACCACCCAACGCCACCACCCCCACCTCCACCGCCGCCACCCACCGCCACCACTGCCACCACTACACCACCACCTCCACCCCAGCGCCACCTCCACCCACCACCACCCAACGCCACCACCCCCCACCTCACGGCCGCCACCCACCACTACACCACTACCACCACCCAACGCCAGCTTCACCCACCACCACCCAACGCCACCTCCACCCACCACCACCAAACACCACCCCCCCACCTCCACCGCCGCCACCCAACGCCACTTCACCACCACCACCTCCACCATCGCATCTACCGCCACGCAGCCATCGCCGCCACAACCACCACCGCCATTCACTCCCGCCAACCACCACCTACCTCCACCCAACGCCACCACCACCATCATTGCCACCCACCTCCACCGCCACACACCACCACCATCAACAAAAATAGGTGGTGGTTGGTGGTGGTGGTGTAGTGGTGGCAGTGGTGGTGGGTGGAGGTGGTGGTTTAGTGCGGTGGTGGCGTTCGGTGGGTGGAAAGTGGCGTTGGGTGGTGGTGGGTGGCGGCGGGGTGGAAGGTGGGGTGGTGGCGGGTGGAGGTGGTGGTGTAGTGGTGGCAGTGGTGGCGGTGGGTGGCGGCGGTGGAGGTGGGGGGTGGTGGCATTGGGTGGTGGTAGGTGGAGGTGGAGGTGGTAGGTGGTGGTAGGTGGCGGTGGAGTGCGTCGTTAGTCCTTAGGACTAATGATGCAATTTATTTTATTTCATCGTTAGTCCTAAGGACTAACGGTGCAAATATTTTCTCTTCCGTTAGGAGATAACGGAGAAATATTTGCACCGTTAGTCCTTATTAACTGAATTTGCTAACAGAGGGATGTATTTGTGCCAAATTTACTAACGGAGAGATGGTTTTGTGCCAAAAAAAAGTTTAGGGATGTAAAGCGAGACAAAGGGCAAACCACAGGTATGCATTTTGGACTTTACTCCAAAATAAAAGTAGACAAAAGATTGCTTAAAAACTTTTTAAAAAAAGTCGAGGTAATAGTTTAAGCTTATATGTGGTTTTATGAGCTTATTTGTTTTTTGACTTATATTTTATAAGCCTTATTTTTTGGCTTATTTTGAGACTATATGTGTTAAATAAGCCTAAACTAAGTGTTTGACTAGACTTACATGAGTTATAAGGGGGTTTTGATAAGAGGTTAGCTTACAGAAGAATATTTTATACAAACCTCATTTAATAATTACACCCATTTAATGTTCATGAACTTTTCTGTCATTTTATTTTTTAAATTATAATAAGCTAAGCCAACACGTACCAAACGCTTATGAGCTTATGATATATAAGTTATAAGCCACTTATATAAGATAAGCGTAGGGGTGAGCATCAGTCTAAAGACCGGACCATCCAAGACTGATACCGAGATAGCCCCAAAACCTAGACCGAGGACCGGACCGAATGTGTTCGGTCCATTATAGGTTGGTCCGGTCCGTTTTTTGGGTAGGTCCGATTAAAGAAGGCAAAATGGTCGGTTTGTATGTCGAACCTAATCGGACCAATACCAAAATAAAGAAAAAGTTAGAACCAAGATCGAACCGCTAGTTCTCGGTCAGTCCAATCGATTTGCTCAGCCTAACGTAACCATAAGCCCAATTCATAAGCTTACCCAGACACCTTTAAGCCGAAAAATTAGAACTTATATTTTTACAAGTCAAATCAAATACTAAGCTAATAAGCCTACCTAAGCTTAAACTTAACAAACACCCCCGTATGAAAGCTCATTCTATTTCTATCTTTCACCCTCACTCTCTCTAGCCACCTGTACCATCACCGTCACTATCGCCGGCCATTGAAGTAATTTTTCTGATCTTCTACATATAAAATTGCCATTGATTTTTATGAATTCGTTTCTTTCTTTTGATTTTGTAATGTTATATATATATTTTTATGTGCAGTTTAAGTGTTTGATAAAATGTCTGAATCAAAATTTTCACATTTTTGCTGCAACCCACTAACTCCCCTACTATTTCTCTTGTAGGTCGCGGAACTTAGGCTAAGTAAACTGTCTATTTGTTTTACCATCATGGCATTAGAAGAAGATAGGATAAGTACATTACCCGATTGCCTACTTATTGAAATCCTGTCTCGTTTAGATGACACGAAATACGCCATAAGAACAGGTACCCTTTCCAAAAGATGGCACCATCTCTGGCCTCAGCTTTCTAATCTTTTTTTTGATACCCATTTTACTGAGCGTAATCTCCCCCAATTCTATTCATCCATTGAAAGAATCTTAAACACTCAGACTAAAGTCAACAAGCTCAAACTGCATGCCGAGTATGACGACCCGACTCATGTCAGCAATTGTATTCGTAGTGCTATTAGTCGTAATGTTCAAGAGGTTGATTTTTATATAACTTACGGGTTTGATCCTTGGCTTAAAAATAGCACCGATGAGTTTGTTTTACCTGACTTTTTTTTCACCTGTTCAAGTTTTATCCGTATCAGTGTGTGTGGGTGCGTATTTGAACCAGACGGTGTCATTAGTTGGGAAAACCTTAGGACTTTGCATATTGACGCCTTTTTAGACGAAGGTATGATTGACAATATTTTATCCGGATGTCCTCTTTTGGAAACTTTGGAGTTGGATCGGTGCGGTGGCTTTGAGCGGATTGATATTACTACTAACAAGAGTGTTAAGAACTTGGGGTTCTTTAGTTACCAAGATCCAGATTCTATTGGTATCATCCAAATCAATGCTCCTTATATTTTGACACTAGCGATCAAAGGAGATTTGATGTTGGAGGATCTTATGTTGCTAAATGTATCTTCGCTAATTAAGGTTGAACTAAATTATTCCAAGAAGAGATTTTTTTGGCCTATGGACATGCAACAAATACTTGAAGAGCAGGAAATTAATGAAGAGATGCTTAAACGACATCTACTTAACCTTGCCCATGCCAAGGAGGTTAAAATTGGGCAATTGTGTTTAGAGGTACATACAACTTTTTTTTTTTTTTACTTCGGGAATTTGTGGTTGTTTGGATATGTCACTTGTATGAATCACAGCAATTCCATTTTCATTTTGGCTTGATAACAATTAATTCTCATTTTACGTTATCTTTTTGTTGGCAGACTCTCACTCGTTTAAAAGCTAGAGGTTTTGTAATTCCATCGAATTTGAAGGTTCTTGGTGAGATTGCTTCGGGTTAAAGCAGAGACCGGAAAGAACTATTACTTGATCATGGTCCTAAAGGTGATGAAGTTAGTTGTTTGATGGCACTTTAGTTCTTGTTTAGGCTAGACAACATTCCGGATGCATTTTAATTACTCCATAGTGACTTTGATTTTGCAGACTCTAAACGATGCTTGTGTTAACTGTAAAAAGCTAGTTATTGGCACGCTATTATGAATCCTAGTCACAAGCTTATTAACCTTTGGTGCTAAAGTTGTTTAGTGCTATATCTTATCTTCCATCTTAAGTTTTTGCTTATCAAGTCTTCTCCTGCTAGGAAATCATGTTGACAGATTTGATTGTGCTTATGTTTATCCTTTCTATGATGCTGCTTTAGCATATGTCGTATGGTCGTGTGAGCTTTGTTAAGCTTGATTGTGGTCATGTACTTGAAGATGAAAATACTCTCTTGAACATATTAATATAGGGCTAGATTAAGTCGCACCTTGACATACAAGTATAGGATAGTGTGTGATGCTCGGTTGTGAACCTTCTTTCTTCACTCACAGTTCTTGGGTTTTTTATAGTGGTGTGTGGGTCACTTAAGAGGTAACTGTTGCCCTTTTACTTTCAGTGTTAAACTTAATGGCGTTGAAATCCAACATTTTTAATTTGTAGCTCTATGTTCTTGACGTCTTTTTGCATATAAATTATAGTGCTTATAAGTTTAAAGTGGTTACATTTTTGTATAAAAAGCGACTAAATTTTGACTAATACTTGATGCAGAAAAGTTGTTAGTTAAGTCAATGAAAAGGAAGAGGAGTACATCAGAAGTTATATCTATACCCTCTTGACTTGCCATTATTAGTAATTCACTACTATTATGGTATTATGAATTTGATTTCTGCTAGCAGATTGTTATGCATTATTCTCGATTTCATGGTATGCTAGAAATGCAGACGCTAGTTGTAGGAACTAGTTTTAATCTACCCTGTTACTTAGATCTGCCAATGCTGGCAAAAGTGAAAAAATGATTGTGGCAGCTTAGCAATAGAGTGCAACATGAAGATTGTAATGAATCTATAACAACTTAGCTATAGGTAACCACTAGCCAGTTAGGAGTACCTGAAGTATTATATTTATACATTGAATCCCGTTCTTTTGTTGTCAGGTACTATAGATGTTTAGGATCCTCTTACCCTTGGAGGCAATTTGGAAAAGGATTACTTTCTACGAGGTGGCTTTCTTTGTGCGAAAGTGGTTGAGAAATAGAACATGCTCAATTTGTATTTTTATGCTCAATTTGTATTTTTATTATAAAAACTTAAAAAGCTTCTTGAAAAGCTAATAAAACATGAAATCTGTAACAGTTATTGCCGGTGATGCTATTAGTAATTTGTTTGTTTATTGTATGGTATTATCCTATTAGGAAGTTTGGTCTCTGCTAGTAGATTAGAACATGTACTTCTCGATTCTGTGGTCTGCTAGAAATGTAGATGCTTGTGGTAGGAATTAACCGTAACCTGCTTTATTGGTTAGTTCTGCGGATGTTGGAAAGAAAGTGATAACATGATATCAACTTAGCAATAGAGTGCAACAATTAGATTATAATGAAGCCATCAAGAGTTTCTTATGAGTTAGGAAGCCAGTTAGAAGTGCTAGAAGTATTACATTTATAGGTTGAATCCAATGCTATTTGTTGTTAGTTAGGGTCGGTTTAGAATTTCATTACCTTTAGAGCCAATATTGAAGGTGAATACTCCCTCAGAGGAGGTTTTTTGTGTGCATAAGTGGTTGATAGAGTGTGAGTGAACTCCACTGCTTATTCCTAGTGACTGAAATTAGCCCCTGCTCTTGATTGGTGGCTCTTTAGTTGGCACTTGCAGACAAGTTAAAAATTTATGTTGATCTTTTATTCTACATTATAAATTTTTGGGGACAAAGATGTGATACTGAAGTTCTTATAGGCATCATCGCTGGAATAAAATGTAGTCATCTCTATCTCAAGACCCCGATGCAGGCATGATACACATGCACCCCTGAAACTCTGTGACGTAAACATGTAAAATTGTAGCATTCACTTTCAAAATGCCAACTGTGAACCGAAACTATTGATGCCCTTTAGATAATATATATAGTACGGTAGTACCAATTTTTGTTATGCATTTATCACTTCCTTTTTGCGTTCTGAGAGTATAGATGTAGTGATGTTGCAACTCAGTCAACCCCTTGAAGGTGGCTTTTGTTGCGCAAAAGGGGTTGATAGATTGTGGTTCATGAACTTTGCTTTGCTTCTTAGCGACATAACTTTAGTTGGATTTAGAGACGTGTTAAAAACTTCTGTTGGTCTTTTCTTTATACGTCTTAAGATTTTTGGAATATAGATATGATACTGCAGCTGATATAAATAGCACCTTAGTGGGGTGGTCAACATCAATAGTAAAATGTATTAGTATCAACCTGATGCAGGCAGGAACAGGATGCACTTCTTAAAATTTTGATTTGAAAACATGTGCTGTAGCTTCGACTTCTATTGTGCCAGCTTGCAAACTGAATCAATTGGCAGATTAATGTTAATGCATTTCATCTCTATCTAGAAGATACTCAATGGTTTTCGTTAACAAATGGCATAATTGGAACACAAGTTGTAATTATACATTTTTTCTAGTATTTAGCTTTTCATTGTACCTTAGTAGGCTAGTATCATATATGAGAACCCTTAGTGATTCCTAGGTGCATGCTATGTAGTTATCTCGGTCAAATTTCAAATATCGTTCAAGGACCGAGATTTGAAATAGCGGTTATCGCGGTGAGATATCGGTTTTTATATTATCTAGAATATTATATTAATATATGTATATAATATATATATTATGAATTTAAGTCAAGGGACCAAAACTGGATAAACTAAAGATTGGTTTACTTTTTATTGTTGCCTTAAGATAATATGCAAAGATGACTAAAATATAAGGACTGAAGCTGTATTTATAGAGGCTTATAACACATCTAGGTTATCAAAAAAACACATATACTTTCACCAGCAGCCATAACATAGATCCAATGATTATAAGCCATCTTTTTTTTCTTTATCAAAACCAACAGCCATAACATAGATCCAAGCAAACCAAGATCCAAACACCACAAAAACCAAGAAAGTCACGTTCAGTTACAACCTGCAAAATCTCGGAAAAATCTCGAAAATCTCGCCGATTTCAAAATCTCGGAAAAATCTCGGCCAATCTCGGCCAATCTCGCCGATAATATCGGATCCGAGATTTGAGGGCGATATTTTGAACCGAGATTATTTCTATGGTCGAGATCCGAGATATCGACGAGATAACGACGAGATCTCGCCGAGATTAACTACATAGGGTGCATGTATGCTTTATTGGCCCTGAGGTGCATCATACTCGCATCAGGTCTACATACATGGTCAACATGTGTCAACCACGTTAGTAATGTGGCCAAGTGGTCTCGTTGGACGAGTTATGTAACTTGTTAAAATATGAGTCCGGGTTGAAAATCGAACCGAAATGACAAACTGACCGAAACCGAATTGACCCGACCTCATTCGGTTCGGTTTCGATTTTACTAGGTTTTACTCGGTTCGGTTCTCGGTTCACGTTTTACCCTTAAACGGTTTTCAGTTCGGGTCGAGTTTTGTCGGTTCGGGTCGTTGCTCAACCTAATTGAGATCCAATTATTTTTTAGAGACATGTGCAAAAGCAATTCATATAATATGAGTTCTTGAGAACTTTATTAATTACTTCATAGAAATGAAAGCTCTGATAAACGTAGTTAAGGCGAATTAAATACTTCTATATTGCATATCTCATAAAATATAAATTATAATGTATATTCATATCATATGAAATAACACAAAACGTTAACATATATTCCCTAATTCTCATATTCAGCTAGCTCGTGTATTACACGGGTTTTAAACTAGTAAGTACAAGACAAATAAATTGATTTCATTACATAAGAATCGAGATTAGATACGGAATACTTAGATTAGACAGGTATATTAAGCTAACACAACATGGTAAAACCACTATTATTCCATAAACATCATACCCAACATTAAAATAAAAAAACAAATGTGTGTAAAATACACATCTTCAACTAGCCCTGAGACATTGGTTTGAATCATGGCCATTACTATTACATGCCAACCGCAAGATTGTCCAAAATTTATTTGCTATAAATGTGGAAAGCAAAGTCATAAGCAAAGTTACTTGCTTTTGTAGCCTTTGTAACCGAAGAGGGCAAACCGATCCTAACTATAGTATACTATGTTCGACATGTCAAAGCCGGACCGGTATACAGTGTCTAGAAATTATATGTGAGTAGTACAGTTCTCACATATAATTTATGGACACTCTATACCGGTCTCGCTTTGACATATTGAACACTTAGCAGAGGTACTGTCCAAATATTGTTTGTTCGGAGTGTGGGTTATCATGACACATCCGACTTGACTGTCGTGAGGCTGTCTGCCCTTTGTGTAATAGAAAAGGGCATGTCGAACAGTCCTGCTTTTGTAGCCTTTGTAACCGAAGTCCGAAGAGGGCAAACTGTATACTAAGTCATAGTTTGCCCTCTTCGGACTTCGGTTACAAAGGCTACAAAAGCAGGTCTGATCGACATGCCTCTGCTTATGACCTTGTTGTCCACATATATAGCATATAAATTTTGAACAATCCTGTTTAAAGTGATACTGGTTGGAGTCTACGCAATAAGGTCTCCGTGAACCGTACTGTCACTTCCCCCACTGCTGCCGCCACTTGCAAGATACGGCATTGTATGTTTTGAAAACTAAAACCCGAATTTAAAAAATGTGATGAAACATGAGAAAATGATGGGTTTATATAAGAAAGTTTTGTGGGACTTGATTTGACAACTAGGCATTGTGGCTTGGGATGTTAATGGTGGCTTTTCAAAATTAAAGTTACCTGTGTATTGGCTTTTCAAAGACATGACCACACATACCATGCATGTTAGAAACGTGTTCAAGTAACTACACGTGAAAATTATTGAGATGGTACTCACGTACTTTCCTTGACGGGGCATTATATTCGGACCCTTTTATATGGAGGGTTTTTAATCATTGGATGCATCGGAGGGTTGTACGGTGTGCATTGCGGTTTTGTACTATTTGCATCGCGAGTTGTACGGTTGACCTATAGGGAGGGTCCCTATAACACATCCCATTTCTTCAGCTAGCTTTTTCGTCGGGTTTCTTAATGGTTTTTACATCTATTTGTTTTTTTACCGTTCTCTTTGTCTTACTTAATTTTTTTAGGATGCGTTTGGTATGAGTATATGGGAATGGGGTTATGGGTTTCATAGTGATTAAAGGTGTTTGTTTAGTGGGATAAGGAATGAAATGATCATAGCCATAGATTCATTACCCACTGTTGGGTCAGTAAATTCCCAAACTCCCTGAAACAAGGATTTGAAGATAAAATAACTTAAGTGTTTAATAACCTTAAACATACGCAAGTCACTGAAGGAACAGTTTTTCAGTGAGTCATCTTTAAGAAGCTCATGACGAGCCTAAGAAGAAAGGTTCTCCATTCAGTGAGGCGGTACTCAGTGAATGATACCTGAGCCAAAGAAGAAGATGATGGATTCAGTGAGTGATGACAATAGCTCACTGAATCCCCAGACTCCTCACCAACTATGAAGACTAAAGACGTATAGCCTGAAGACATGAAGACTGAAGTAAAGGTGAGATAAGTTTGAATGGATAAGAGAGTGTCCTTATCTTGCAAAGGTCAACTTACGCTAAATGGATAAAAGACCAAGAGTGTTGTGGAAAACTAGAAGGGGGGTTGAATAGTTTACCGATTAAAAACTTTGTTTTGAAACTTATTGAAAGATCAATTGATCTTGATCTTATATATATTAGTGAATAGTAATCAACAATATATAAAGAGTAGATAAGGAAAGAAACAACCAAACCATAACAAGTTGTTTATAGTGGTTCGGTCTACAAGGACTCTTTTTCCTTGCCCTACTCCACTCACCGAGTCTCACACTTGAGAGTTTAACTTCACTAGTCAACAAGCTCCTTTCACCGGCGGAGAAACCATTACACTTCGCTTACACACTATTTCCGACACTAACTAGATGTCGAGTTCTTTTCAAGGGTACAACCACTCCCACACACAATGTATTTTAAGGACTAAAATACTAACCACTCACACTCACAAGATTATGATGGTTTGGTACAACAATGATGTATGAATCAACACAAGACCATACAACAACAAACAAACAAGACTTCCAACTTCTTGTTGAAGCTTGAATGTATCTTGATCTTCTTTGCTACAAAAGAGATCACTAACATGATATGAAACTAAGTTAGAAATGTTAGAGAGAAAGAATGTATGAGAATATGATAGAAAGGGATAAAAAACAACTTGGTTTGGCTTTGCTATTTATAGCCAAAATGATCAGCAGGCACCACGGACCACGGAACCCTTAAAAGGGTTCAGCCCGTGTATTATTTTGGTGCCGCCTAGGTCTGACAGCAAGATCACAAAATCTTACCAAAGTCAACCATATCTATCCAAGATTGTGTAAGATATGTAGAGTCTAAATCTACACAAAGTATCTAGTGAAATCTTCTAAGGATTTCAATGATGCAGTACATGATGTCATGTGTTTGTTTTTCTATTTTTAGAAATATGTTAAAATGTAAATACATATGTAATGTTTTGTTTTAAGAAACCAAAACATTCTCGAACTAAAAATACTAACATACATTATGGTTTAGAGTCATATCAAAATATGATTTAATCACAATGTAAATGCTTGAGTGATGAAAATAAAGCTTGATTTAATATCTATTAAACTTGACAAGCTTTAAACTTTATAAAAATTAAATTTACTTTTGTCGTTAACAAAACTTAGGTAAAGATCAAAAATATAAATAAAGTTTAATGACGATATTTGTATTAACAATCTCCCACTTTTTGTTGAGGACAAAACATAAATTTTATTTTTATAAAAGATGTAAAGATTGTACAAGATTTATAAAAATATTAGTTTTAGAACTTGAAAGATAAAGATGATAATGCAAGTATGTCCAATTTGGACATGATGTTGACTTTTTTAGAAAGTCAAGGTATGCAGTTGACTTTTTAGAAAGTCAAGGTCTTCATTAGTTGAAGTATGATGTTTGACTTTTCAGAAAGTCAAAGTATGCAGTTGACTTTTTCAAAAAGTCAAATATAACCAAGTTCTATATATTTCCCCCCCTTTTTGTCTCAACAAAAAGAAGATGCGAGGCGGAATGTGCAATGAGCCCGAGCCATTATCTCCCCCTTGACCAATGCTCCCCCTAAATTAGGTGCCAAGAGAAAGATACATGGATTGTGAAAAAGCTACAAAAAAAATGTTAGTTATAAGCATCATCACAAGCATTTCCAAACACCATGTAACAATCAACAATATAAGAAATACCATTCATTTGTTAAAAATTTTCATGATTTAAGAATCATGAAAAGGGAACACAATGAAGTGTTTAGTACAATCATAAAATCCTAAAAAAGAAATTATCCTAGAAAATAAAAAAAATACAAGAAAAATCCTAGAAAATAAAAAAATGCTTAAAGAAAATAAGCTAGGACCCTCTTATTAAGGTGGTGGATGAGCAAGAGCATTGATGCGCTCTAGGATGTGATTGAGGATGAACCTCATTTCGTCTTGAAGCTCATGGACCATCACCCGGGTCCTTTCGGTTATTTGGGCGGTACACTCACAATTGGAGCAACCATGTCTAGGGGGTAGTATGGTTCGTGGTTTTGTGGTGGTGGAATGGTGGAGGTGTTGGTTTTGGTGTTTGGAGTGGTGATTATGGAGGCTAGCAAAGCACTTTGCATTTGCATAGCATCACTAAGATGAGAATCTACCATATTTGAAAATTGGTGGAGATGATAGAGTTCGGCTTGAATCTCTTCTTTGGTGGGGTGATCTTCCCACATGGATTCCTCAATGTCCTCTATATGAGGAGACATTGATGTAGGAAGTGGTTGATCCCCATACAAAGGACCATGGATTTCCTTGTGGATGGGATGGAAAAGAAGAGGTTTTGACCCTAACGGGGCGTTTGGGTCAAATGATGGACGTGGAGACTCATGAGCTATTCACTCAATAGTACCAAAAGATGGTAGTGATGGTGGATGATTAGGCCTAGGAGGCAAGTCCTCCAAGTCTTTCAAAAATAGATTTGGAGATGTAGGTGGTGTAGAGAATAACTCTAATTGGATGAATGTTGGAGATTTTGGAGGTGATGGTGATTTTGATGTTTGGATGGGAGCCGGTGGTGGTGAGCTAGGAGTCTTTGTTGGTGGTGGATTAGTGATAGTGATAGGTGATTGTGGAGGTGATGTAGGAGTAGCCAAAGTGAGAGTGGTCTCATCTCTTATGGGTGATGAGATGGTTAATGGAGAAGACTCGGAAGAAGAGCTTATGTTGACAAAGCAATAAGGTCTTACGCTCATTCTAGCGGTTCTTTTGCAAGGCTTGGTTGATGGTGAAGATTTAGTCATTTTGACTTAAGGTTTTGCTAGTAGATGATGAGAATTGAGAATGTGTGAAGATGATCATGGTAAAAGCTCTTAATTTATAGGATTGAAAAATTATGGAGAAATGTGTTTGATTTGATGTTAAACCATAGAAGAGATGAGGTTCCTAATGATTTTGAAGTGGGTTTAATGCTAGTCATATCACCCAAGTCAATCCATACAAGAAGGATGGAGTGAAGAGACAAAGAATTGCAATAAATGAGTTCTAATGATTATGGGATCTTTAGAATCAGATCATCCACGGATTGCAAGGAACCAAATTTTTGGTTCCTTCCTTTATGCAAAAGAGCTCATTGGGTGGATTTTTGAAATTTTTGAAATTTGGTGGGAAATGGATATCCTATATGCCTAAGTATGTTACACTAGTTCTAATGTGGATAAGAACTAGTTGAGATTAACCTAGAAGCAATGTATGGTAATTTAGAATGTTAAACTAAGCGAAATTTAGAAAATTACCTGTAGGATCCACGACACCAAAATTTTACACAGGCGGAACCAAAAAAATGGTGCCGCCTGGTCCGCCTGTACAGGTACGGCGGTACCAAAATACATAACAGACGGTACCAAATTTTTGGTGCCATCTGATCCGTGGACACCCAGAAAGTTCACATAACACTTTTTTAGGTGTTGAGGAGTTTTCTAAAACCTGAAATTTTGCTTAAAACATGTGACATTAATCATTTCTAGTTAGGAAAAGTCAATAACACATATACAAACATAGTGGAGCATAGATTTTGACCAAGGGCTAACGATTTTCACATAAAAGTGAAAATGGGTAAAATTTGATAACACACTTGTACTATCCCCCTGCATGAAATGGTTAGCATACAACATTGTTTTAAGTCATATTATCATCCTACAAATTAAAAACAACCACATTGTATCGTACATTAAAGTTATTGTCTTGTTCCAAATACTCCTTCAAATGGACCTCACTTATCCAACTTCTTGTAAATCTTGTTCATCATCCTACCAAGGCGCTTGAACATCCCCTTGGTTTGCTTGAAATCTGCCGATTCATTCTCAATCTCGGGGAGAGACGCATAGTACTCTTGAGGTGGAAGGCGAGAATTTGGAAGACAGTCCTCGGAGCTATTTGATGATGATGATGATGATGGAGTTGGAGGTTTTGCCCTTTGCCTTTAGTCTTAGCCACTCGTTCGTCACTCAAGGGCACAAAGATGTGAGGGATGGGAGCATAGTCAAGCTTCAACCCTTTTGGGCTTGGTGGAATGGGTGCAAAGGCTCTATAGAGACGGGTGACCGATCCTTGAGTTGGAATGTCAATCATTCTCCTAGCAATGTAGTAGGCTAAATTGAATGGTTGACGGGTGGACAAGTTGTAGAGCATGTGACAAAGGCAAGCATTGATGTGGTCCCTATTTCCTATAGTGCTAATGACATTGGCTCTAAGGAGTTCCTCCCATTTCTTGAATTCAGGCTTAAGTTCATTGAGCTCCATTCCATATGGATCTCGGTTCACCTCCTTTCCCTTTCGGGTGACACGGGTTGGAGCAGCCCTTGTGTTAAAGAGGTGCTCACGGATGACATCCTTATCCGCTAAAGGAGTTTGGTAGGGAAGAGAGCGGTCATTGATTGCATCAAGGATAGTGAGTGACCACTTATCCGAGTAGACACATGTCCCTCGGTTGGGAATTCCAAGCACTTGAGAAAATTGGCGTAAGGAGATGGTGTAGTCGTTTTGATTGATCCTAAACCTAAGGCCAAATTCATCATCCTCATCAATGAAACCGGTAACACTAGCATAGAATTCTAACACGAACCTAGGACAAATGGGTTCATCGATGTCAAGGAGACAATCGAAGTGAATGGTGGCTAGTTCTTGATGGAGATTGGTTCCATCGGCAAAGGAGGGGTGAATGGTTCTACCCTCATGGAAGTATCTTTGCTCAAGACTCTTAAAGATTTCGACTTGTTCTTTGGAGAGACCCTTAGTTTTGTGATATTTGGGAATGTAGCTAAGAGTATCCTTGTGATCATAGAATCTTGCGGCTACCATGGTTATTCCTATGAGCTAGAATTTACATGTTAAGAATGAGAACAAACTTAGCGTTTTGGTTCTAGTGTGTGCCTATATGAAAATGATTTGGAGTTGCGGTTATCTCGACTCATTTTATGCATAAAATGGTTTTTGGTGGGGGTGTTTGGCAAAAGGCATGAGATAACCCAAACGCTCCTAATTCAATGTGGCTTGATTTGAATATACCCGTGTTGGAATCGCTCCTAACTCGTAAATGGAACGACATTGACGGGATTACTGTTTCTATCTTTTTTACCTTAAACGCATGGGCTTGTTATGTCAATTACCCATAGATGTATGTGTTTGGGTATATAAACCCCTCCATACTTCCATGGAGGGGTGAGTCTCATTAGTGTATCTTTCACCTTTCTTTAATAAAACACCTAGTATTCTCCCTTCTCTCTCTAACTTGAAGATGGCTTTCTTCCATCTTCCAAGACCTCCCGAATCACCATATCACCCTAAGAAACGATCCTTACATTGGTATCAAGAGCAAGGTCCGTTTTGTATCATTGGTTGATTTTTGGTGATATTTTCTTGTCAAAATCGTGTCTTGTAAAATCTGTTTAACAAAGTTGTTAACTTTTAGTTATTTCTTTTGTTCATCAGATTTTTTTGTTACAAGTTTATTGGTCAAAAAGTCTCATCCTTTCACAGTCATTAACCTTTTTTAAGACTGTTTTGCATACCAATACTCGTGAATCTGTTTTGGATCAAACGGTCAAACTGGTCATGTCCGTGGTTAAAGTGGGTCAAAAGTGCATCCTTTATGCCAATTTTCTGGGTTACTATGAATCTGGACAGATTCTTGGTCGAAATACATCGCCGGAAAAAGTCAACACGGGTCAAAACCCTAAACTTACGCATAAGGATCCATCTACAGGGTTGTTACGCGTAGCTGTGAAGTTACGCGTAAGAAATGTTACGCGTATGCGTTTACGCCTAAGCCTAGGCTTACAACTAAGTCTGGCTTACGCATAAGCAAGAGGCTTATGCTTAACATGCTTTACGCATAAGAATAAGTGCTTACGCATGAAGGAAAAAAGTTACGCGTAAGATTTTTTCAAAAAACCTTATGCGTAAAAATGACAAGAAGAAGCAGTTATGCGTAAAGATAACTAAGACTCGACCATAACAAAACCAAAATACCAAACACTACAAACTCATTGTGACCTCAGTTTCGTGCATACATCATTGGTCCAAAAGTGAATGTTCAAGTTGTGGTAAAGCAGATTACAATTATCAATTATCAACAACCAAAACTCAACATTTACTAAACAACAAACCGTTCCATGACTCCATCCCAACAACAAATCGTATACCTCATTAACCCTTCCCAGTTTCAACATCACCCACCCATCTCAACCTTAACGACTCAAACAATTAAACAAGTACTAAACTATCTCAGATTGTGATTCGTGGTATTCAATATCAAGACCATGAAGGTCGATCACACGAACTTGCATCATCACAGATCTATGACTATCACTGTACGAATCTAAAAGAAAAGATTTATAACAATCATGTTATAATCTTTCTCTCTTTCGAATGAAATTAAAAAACGTGACTCAACAATTAATAAAAACTTACCCGAGACCCTTCTTATAAGGATCTTTACACTGAAATCGTCTTGAATATCATAAGGGTATCGTTTGTTTGGGCACGTGTTGTGATTGATAAACTGAGATTAAGAATAGATGATTCAAAGATAATGTTAATTGTGTTGAGATTCGGTTAGATGAGTGGGTTGCAGATGGGGGCGTAAAATTTTATTAGGGTTGAGGAGATGTGTCTGTGATTTTTTTAAGATGAGATGGGGGCATTTAATTTGTGATTAGGGTTAAGTGTTGATATGGATGTGAGTATTTTATACCTGAGTTATTAGGGTTAATGCTTAAGTTGTTGGACCGGACTCTTGATGGGCTACGTTGGATTGGGTATGGGCCGACCATGAGGACATGTTGAGTTTTGGACTTGATGAACATATCAACAATTTACCAGGAATGTGAAATATTGCTATAATACAAATATTTAGTTTGATGAGTGAGCTAATTTTGTGTTAGTCAATATTTACTTTTGGTAAATTTTTTGATTGTTGCAAATTTTTCACGGGGATACAAAATTTTGACAAGATCGGGAAACCATTATCAAAGTTCATCTTAACCGTAAATGAAGGCTAGTTTTGGGCGTTTACCCGCAAGATGTGACTACGGCGTGAATTCAGTATTATTTATTTGAAGTTGAAGTGGGATATCACGGGTGCGTGTACTTAGTATCTTGAAGATATCGGGGTTGGTTGGATGCATGATTCTTCGAGATCCTTGTTCGAGCTTTAACCTTTTTGAATGACAAAGACTTGAGTTATCTAGTTGAACCTGATGTAAGGAGTTACGTTGTTGTGCTCACAACTTATAACTATCACTTTTAAGGAGTTACGTTGTTGTGCTCAAGTGTCACACTACGGTGTGGATAATTTGAGAAACTTTAAGTTTACCTTTTTTCGATGGTGATAAGAAAAAGGGTTCTTCGTCTGACAATAGTGCAAGTTTAAGTCACAAGTTCGGGTTATTTTACTTCAGTCCCAAGTTCGTCATATTGGGTTTTCCCCATCAGTAGTCACTACAAAAAGCCGTCAGAATGATAATGGGGTCGGTAAAGAGTTAGCTGAGAAGACTATACACGAGTAGAGAAGTTTCATCAGCAATTGATTCTCGCGAGATATTTATGGTACTTCACACATGTTCGATTAATTGAACATACATGGTTTCGATGTCTCCAATTTCATCATCAACATACGTGGTGTATGATTCTGATTCATTGAAAACATCGGGGGGAAGAGGGTATAGGTGGTGTCTGCTTCCTTTGTTGTTTTTGTATTTTTTTGCGAAAACCCACTCCTTTCATGAATTTCTTCAATCAGGGGGAAGAAATGAGACGATCTGTGGTCTAAACGTCTCACTTTGGTGTTATCGTCTCACTTTCACAGAGTTATCGTGCGTGAAGTTACCTAAACATGATGTTGTGATGCCTCACACACGGTCATTTTATCGAGTAATTGCAGATTTACAGGTAACTATTATTCCGATAGACCGCAACATTCAGGGGGAAGTCGTTTCATTTCGTCTTTCGTGGTATGTTTGGTGTGAAGCATCTACATACGTGAGAAGATCTTGTTGATTTCTTGCATTTTACCCCCGAACGGATTTTCCGCAACAAGTCAGATTTACCTTGTGTGGTTTACTGCGCATCTACAAATTCCGGCTGCGTCTTGAAAACTTCAAAAGTTAGAGGAAATGTTCACTACATCAAAGTTTCAAATCTGCTGAAGACAGTTGTCGTTTGGGGAAGTGATTCAAACTTCGCCAAAAAGGAGTGTACGGAGAAGCTGCTAAAGACATGCGGCATGAATTGGGGGAAGTTAATCCAATTTATGCATATTACATCATTTTCCTACAAGTGAAGAAAACGGTTCTCAAGTCAAGGTACCAGAAGAAGACAAAGAGCGTAAACTTTCATCATCCTCAGCACTTGAAGAGCTTATGAAGACCTTTCTTTATTTGTTTTCTATATTTGAAGTAAATGTTGTAAGTAATCCCTTATGTCGTCTCATTGGGGGAAGATTGTTGGAATCGCTCCTAACTCGTAAATGGAACGACATTGACGGGATTACTGTTTCTATCTTTGTTACCTTAAACGCATGGGCTTGTTATGTCAATTACCCATAGATGTATGTGTTTGGGTATATAAACCCCTCCATACTTCCATGGAGGGGTGAGTCTCATTAGTGTATCTTTCACCTTTCTTTAATAAAACACCTAGTATTCTCCCTTCTCTCTCTAGCTTCTCTCTCTAACTTGAAGATGGCTTTCTTCCATCTTCCAAGACCTCCCGAATCACCATATCACCCTAAGAAACGATCCTTACAACCCGGGAATACATATTAGTTATGCATTACCTTTAGTATTCAAGAGCATGCAAGTGATGAAAATTTGACGTTTCTATTTGTATTAACAATGAAAAATTGTTTTCCTACAAGTGAGAAGCTTTTCAAAATTTTTGACATGGGGTGTTTGGTTATTTTGAATAAGGCCTTATAGTCATTGTCCTTTGATTAGTGGGAAACATGATTTGTTTATGCAATATGACAATGTAGTACCTAATTTCAATGACTAGTTATGCAATTTGCCAATTGAATCCATGTTTTGTACAAGAATATACATAATCCCCATGTAATGAATTTGTGCACAAATTGGAATCCTATACTCAGAATTAAGAGATGAAATGTAGTTAGGATACTTACAATGATATTATCTTCAGTGATTAGTGGGTGAGAAAATGTCAACAATGAGTTAGGTCTAATGTTTACACGTTTTGGTAAAGTAGGTTGTGAGGAAGAAGATGTTTTGTAGGTAGTATTTTTGCTATTGTTGTCACCACGGACCAGACGGCACCAAAAAATTGGTTCCGCCTTTGTTGTCGTTTGGTTCCGTGGGAACAGTAGTAGAACTAAACTAATTTGTTTTGTTTTGTTTGTTCTAAGGTTTAGACTATGTTTACCTACATGTTTGGTTCCATTAACCCCAAACCAAGTCTAAGAAGATTAAATGGTTCTCGTTTAAGAGGCTTAGTTAAAATGTCAGCAATGTTGTCTTCGGAGGATACTTTCTTAATTGAGATGTTTCCTTTTTGAACATTGTCGCGAAGAAAGTGATGACGGATTTCAATATGCTTTGTACGAGCATGTTGGACAGGATTTTTGCTGAGATCAATAGCTCTTTTGTTGTCGCAAAATATAACGATATCGTTGAGATGAATTCCGTAATCCACGAGAGCTTGCTTCATCCAAAGAGCTTGTTGACATGCTTTTCCGGCTGAGACGTATTCGGTTTCAGTAGTTGAGACAGCTAAAGCCGTTTGCTTCTTTGCAAACCATGAGGTGAGACAATGTCCGAAAAAAGTGCAAATACCACTTGTACTTTTTCTATCGACATAGTCACCGGCATGGTCCGAGTCGGCATACACTATAGTTTCTACACCCGTTCCTTTGGGATACCATAATCCTAAACATGTCATTCCCTTAATGTATCTAAATATCCTTTTCAAGGCTTCTAAGTGTGATACTTTGGGATTTTCTTGAAAGCGAGCACATACACAAACACTAAACATAATGTCGGGTCTACTAGCCGTGAGATAGAGTAGGCTACCAATCATTCCTCTATATTTAGTGTTATCTACCGATTCACCTTCCTCATCCTTGGTGAGTTTAGTGTCCGAAGACATGGGTGTCTTAGTTGGTTTTGAATCTTCAAGACCAAATTTCTTAAGCATATCTTTTATATATTTAGATTGGTTAAAGAATATGTCATCTTCTAGTTGTTTAATTTGAAGTCCTAGAAAGAAGTTTAATTCACCCATCATACTCATCTCAAACTTATCGTGCATGATTTTAGAGAAATCATCACATAGATATTGACAAGTTGATCCGAATATGATGTCATCAACGTATATTTGAACAATGATAATATGTGATTCCTTTTTCTTGGTAAAAAGAGTATTATCTACTAATCCCATGGTGTATTTGTTTTCAACAAGAAAAGTCTTAAGTCTATCGTACCAAGCTTTTGGTGCTTGCTTAAGACCGTATAATTCTTTCTTGAGTTTGAAGACATGATGTGGTTCCTCAAAGTCAGTAAAACCGGGAGGTTGAGCAACATATACTTCTTCGTTAATAAACCCATTAAGAAATGCACTCTTAACATCCATTTGAAATAATTTAAAGTCATAAGCAATCCCCAAGTAACATCCATTCTAATAGACTCGAGCCTAGCTACCGGTGCATAAGTTTCATCATAATCAATCCCCTCTTGTTGATTATAACCTTGTGCGACAAGCCTAGCTTTGTTTCTAGACACTACACCATTTCATCCATTTTATTTCGAAAAACCCATTTCGTTCCAATTATAGTTTAATCTTTAGGTTTTGGAACTAACTTCCAAACATCATTTCTAACGAATTGGTTTAACTCTTCTTGCATAGCAATTACCCAAGATTCATCTTTAATTGATTCATTTATGTTTTTCGGTTCAATGGTAGATACAAAACAAAAATGATTACTTTGATTTTGGGCTTGTGATCTTAAGGTTCTTTGATTAAGTTGTCCTATGACCTTTTCTAAAGGATGACTTTTGGATTCTTTGATGTTTATAATTTCATTATTTAATGGTTCATCTTCCTTGTCATTTTCAATTATTTCTTGACTTTCTACAAGTTGACTTTCAACTAAGTCATCATCTACCAAAGGTGATGTCTTAGAGGGAGGTGGACTTTCGTCGAATGTTATGTTCAACGATTCCTCGACTCTCATTGTTTCTTTGTTTAAGACAATGTAAGCTTTACTAGTTTGTGAGTAACCAAGAAATACACCTTCATAAGACTTTGGGTCAAACTTGGTGAGATAATCTTTAGTATTAAGAATGAAACATTTACATCCAAATACACTAAAATATCCTAAAGTTGGCCTTTTACCTTTATATAGTTCATATGGTGTTTTGTTTAAGAAATGACGTATTAAGACTCTATTTAAAATATATGTAGAAGTGTCAACGGCGTTACACCAAAACTTTTGAGGAGTGTTTTGTTCATTAAGAATTGTTCTACTCATTTCTTGAATGGTTCTATTTTTACGTTCTACAACTCCATTTGATTAAGGTGTTCGAGGAGCCGAGAAGTTGTGTGTTATACCATTTGTATCACAAAAGTTTCCAAATTGTGTTTCATTGTCAAATTCACGACCATGATCCGTTCGAATCGACACAATGTTAACACCTAGTTGATTTTGAATTTTCTTGCTAAGAATTTCAAATTTATCAAAAGCTTCATTTTTGGTTTTCAAAAACAACGTCCAAGTAAACCTTGAGTAATCATCTACTATGACCAAAGTGTATAAGTTGCCTCCATAGCTTCTTATAGCGGATGGACCAAACAAGTCCATATGCAAAAGTTCTAGACACTTAGATGTGGACACCATGTTTTTAGCCTTATGACTACTATGGGTTTGTTTACCAATTTTGCAAGCGTCGCAAAAATGTTGGTCATATTTAAGTTTTGGTAAATTCCTAACTAGCTCTTTTGAAGATAGCTTTTGTATAAGTCTCATATTAGCGTGACCTAAGCGTCTATGCCAAAGAATGGAGCTATCATCTAATGTTGTTAGACAAAGTTTGTCATTAGATGTTTTATCTATTTTCATGACGTATATATTATTTTTCCTAACTCCTTTAGCTATGGTGATACCATCTTTTAGTATTTTACTACCATTTTCTTCAAATAGTACTTTATACTTTTTATCACATAATTGGCTAATACTAAGTAGATTAAATCTTAACCTATCAACATGAGCAACATTTTCAATAGTTAGGGAGTTATGAGCGATCGTACCTTTGTCAATGATTTTGCTTTTGAGATTGCTACCAAAAGTGACATTACCTCCGTCATACTCTTGGTATGTTGAGAAGAGGCTTTTGTTGCCCGTCATGTGTCGTGAGCATCCACTATCTTTTATCCATTCATCATGTTCCAATCCAACTTTCAAGCATACCTAAGACACAAATAACTCAAGCGTTTGGTCCCCAATATCTCATGGGTCCGTTTGGGTTAAACATACCATTTACTTGATTCATGTATGGAAATGATGGGTAAGAGTTCCATGGCATGTAATCAGGAGTTTGATATGGTCTAGGGAAGTTTTGATTCCAACCGTTATGTTGATAGTTGGGTTGTATGTTATGGTTGCTCTTAGGAAAGGTGCGTTTGGAAAAAGGTGTTTTATGTTGTTGTTGAGTAGTTTTAGATCTAAATTCATTTTTAGCAAGTCCTACTCCTGATGTAACAACAGGTTTTAGTTTAACACTATCCTTGGTTTTCTTTGTTACTTTGACAAATTCACTACGGTCCGTATCACAAACATTCCGTCCTGCTGTAGTTCCCAAGGCACCAAATTTTACAAAGGACGGAGCCCTCTTTTTGGGTCCGTCTGGTCCGTGCTGCACTGCAGCAGTTTTGACAGTTTGTTTGTCTTTTTCGGCTGTTTTGGTTTGACTATTTGGAATTAACACCTCATTAAATCCTAGCCCATTCATGTTTCCAGGCGTTTTTTGAATTCTAACTATTTCATCGGCACAAGCAATTTTTTGTTAAACCTTTTAAATTTAGAATTATGTTCGATTAGAACATCTTGTGTGAGCTTTAGTTTTTCTATTTCAAGATTAAGCCTTTGACATGATTTGCAACCATCGTCATTTGCTTTTCTCTTTTCTAATCGTTTTGCCTTTTCTTTTAACTCATAGACTTCATTTTCTAAAAATTCATTTTTAGTCTTTAAAAACTTATTTTTAGTTATGATTTTTAGACTAAGCTCACATAATTGATTATATTGTTTTTGCAAAGTGTCATCATCAATAGAGGAATAAGATGAGTCAGAATGTACCTCGTTTGACTCATGTGCCATTAGAGCGATCTCATCCTTGCTTGGCTCTTCATCATCCTCACTATCGCTCCAAGCACCACTTACAAAAGCTCGTTGAGTTTTGCTTTTAGGTGGCTTGGGACAATCTCCTATTAGATGACTTGTATCACCACATCTAAAACATTTTCTTTCACCTTTACCCTTTTTGTCATCCCAATCTTTTCGAAATGGCTTCTTTTCTTCTCGAGGTTGTCTAACAAACTTTCCTCTTCTTCTAAAGAACTTTTTGAAATCTCTAACGGCCATGGCATATTCCTCATCTTCACTACCGGAGCAAGATTCGTCATCATCACTTGATTTCGTTCTTGCTTTTAGAGCAACGGATTTGATTTTCTCTCTCTTTCCTTTGATGATTTCTGAATCTTTCTCCATCACCATTTCATGTACTTTGAGGTTTCCGATTAGCTCGTCTAGTGTCACTTTTGAGAGATCTTTTGATTCCTCAATAGCCGTCACTTTAACTCTCCACTTTGGATGGAGTGCTCTAAGAAATTTCCTGACAAAGTTCTTACTATGAAAAGATTCATCAAGTGCTTTAAGAGATGTAATAATAGTATTCAAGCGAGCAAAGCTACAATCAATGGTTTCATCTTTAGGGATAACAAATTGTTCATATTGTTGAACAAGAAGATCAATTTTGTTATCCTTGACTTGTGAATTTCCTTGATGTGTAATAATCAAAGATTCCCAAATATCTTTAGCGGTTTCACACATAAAAATTCTTCATATTCTTTTCTAGGCTAAGCATTATAAAGCACCATTTTAGCTTCATTATTTTTAGCTATTAATTTCTTTTGATCATCAACAGAAATATCTTTTGTTGTAGAACTAAAATCCCCTTTAACAATAACAAACCAAAGATCTATATCTTTTGATTTTACATATGTTTCAAAACGGTTTTTCCAATAGATAAATCCATTGGTTTCAAAGAGTGGTGGCCTTTGCATAGATTGCCCTTCTTTAAAGTTTTCAGAATCCATGGATCGTTTCAAGTTTATAAAATACAATATATTTTAGAAATTCTTGAGCAACGAGGCTCTGGTACCAATTGTGGAAAACTAGAAGGGAGGTTGAATAGTTTACCGATTAAAAACTTTGTTTTGAAACTTATTGAAAGATCAATTGATATTGATCTTAGATATGTTAGTGAATAGTAATCAACAATATATAAAGAGTAGATAAGGAAAGAAACAATCAAACCATAACAAGTTGTTTATAGTGGTTCGGTCTACAAGGACTCTTTTTCCTTGCCCTACTCCACTCCCCGAGTCTCACACTCGAGAGTTTAACTTCACTAGTCAACAAGCTCCTTTCACCGGCGGAGAAACCTTTACACTTCGCTTACACACTATTTCCGACACTAAGCTAGATGTCGAGTTCTTTTCAAGGGTACAACCACTCCCACACACAATGTATTTTAAGGACTAAAATACTAACCACTCACACTCACAAGATTATGATGGTTTGGTACAACAATGATGTATGAATCAACACAAGATCATACAACAACAAACAAACAAGACTTTCAACTTCTTGTTAAAGCTTGAATGTATCTTGATCTTCTTTGCTACAAAAGAGATCACTAATATATGATATGAAACTGAGTTAGAAATGTTAGAGAGAAGGAATGTATGAGAATATGATAGAAATGGATGAAAAAAAACTTGGTTTGGTTTTGCTATTTATAGCCAAAATGATCATTAGGCACCATGGACCACGAAACCCTTAAAAGGGTTCCACCCATGTATTATTTTGGTGCCGCCGAGGTCTGACAGCAAGATCACAAAATCTTACCAAAGTCAACCATATCTATCCAAGATTGTGTAAGATATGTGGAGTCTAAATCTACACAAAGTATTTAGTGAAATCTTCTAAGGATTTCAATGATGTACTACATGATGTCATGTGTTTGTTTTTCTATTTTTAGAAATATGTTAAAATGTAAATACATATGTAATGTTTTGTTTTAAGAAACCAAAACATTCTTGAACTAAAAATACTAACATACATTATGGTTTAGATTCATATCAAAATATGATTTAATCACAATGTAAATGCTTGAGTGATGAAGATAAAGCTTGATTTAATATCTATTAAACTTGACAAGCTTTAAGCTTTATAAAAGTTAAATTTACTTTTGTCGTTAACAAAACTTAGGTAAAGATCAAAAATATAAATAACGTTTAATGACGATATTTGTATTAACAAGTGTGTCAACACTGACTTAAGGAAAGCAAACCTGGTCTTTACTAGAAATAGCTTTGTGTAACAGAGACAAAATACGTAAGGTATTTTCTCATCTAAAGCGTATGCCAATTTTTCCTTTTAGAGAAAAGGTTGTATCTTATACTTGTATAAATAGCACCCATAAGGTGGAGTAAAAGGGTTAAGCTTGTGCACTAAATGCTTAGACATTCACAAGCCCTTTTACTCCTCAAAATACAACTAAGTCCCTAAGGTTAGCTTAGTTGGTTAGCATAGTTGTACTTAAGCTTAGCTTAAGTTTAGTGAGAAGTACACCGTACTTGGCATTCAATCCCAAGTGTTGTTCCGCAAACACTTGGGTAATATATTCTTTGATTAACTTTCTAATAAGAATATAAATGTTGAAAGACCTCGTGTCTATTTTACTTTACGTTTTAACTTGCTAAACTGTTTTTCAAACAACATTGCTAAGCCACAGTGCTTGGATATATTAACTTTGTAGTTAATTCTAACCAAGTTAAAGGGAACAACAAGTGGTATCAGAGCCTATGGTTTATAAAACTTTTAATCACAGAGTCTTTAAAGTTTTTAAAATCAAGATATTACCATGGCTGATAGTGATGTGCCCCAACTAGTCGACAAAAAGGGAGGAAGCTATTCAGCTGTTGCTCCCCGACTGAAAGTTGGAAAATTCAATAAGTGGAAAAACACGCATGCTTTGCTACTTAACAGGAATGGAACCATACTACATCAAATATATTAATGATTGCCATGGTCAATCAGGACCAACGCCTCAAAAGCATCATTATATCGTGTCTTCCTGACGATATAATGGAATTAGTCATCAACCAGTTTGTATCGGTTTTAACGGGTCTTCTCTGATTCGTTTTTGGATGGCTTTAATAGGTTAGCCGAACCGGTGACGACACCGGTTCCCGGTTGAACCAATTGGTCTGGTTCGGTTTTCAAAACTATATGTACCATCAACTTGTTAGCTTGTATGAAGCATTGTGTGTTTTATTAATGTGTATAATAATATGTACTTTTCATTTTAGGGTGTTTAAAAAATAACATTAATTAGTGTGTTTAATTATTTTATATTTTGGATTATGTTATAGCTTATTTAAATTGTATATTGTGAAAATTTTATTGTACTTTTTAGTAATGGGTAGTTTTAATTGGTTATACTTAATTTGGTAGATATGTTTTTAATTAGTTGTATAATGTGAATAAATCATTGTAATTTTAAGTAATGAGGTGTTCTAATAAGAGTATTAATTACACTATATATTTCTCTCACCTTTGACAATTTTCAATTTTCAACTTTCAACAATTGACTATTTTCATTTTATATGTAGTATAGATATAGATATGTTATTCCCACCCCCTACCCTACATGTTTTGTACTTTTCACCAACCTCCACCCTTTTTTTGCCCTCATGTCTTTATCAGTTTCTGTTCCGTACTTTTTGACAATTTAATACTTTTGACTTATTAAAATTTTATATTTTTTTCGCACTTTCTGTTTCACAGTTTAATAATATAAACAAAATTATATAAAAAAAAGGGGGGGGGGGGGGGGGAGTGTCATATGTAAAAAAAATGTCTTTATGTTTTCGTCCGTTTTTTTACGTTTTCTAACGTTTTTTTTATGTTTTCTACCGTTTTTACGTTTTCGACCGTTTTTTTAGGTTTTCGTCCGTTTTTTACGTTTCCGCCCGTTTTTTTACGTTTTCGTCCGTTTTTTAATGTTTTAGTCCGTTTTCGTCCATTTTCTTACCTTTTCGTTCGTTTTCCTAACATAAGAAAACGTAGAAAACAGATGAAAACGTAAAAAAACGGACGAAAACGGTAAAAAATAGGCGAAAACCTAAGAAAACATGCTAAAACGCAAAAAGGTAAAGATATAAGAAAACGTAAAAAAAATTAACGAAACGTAAAAAAAACGGAGTAAAATGTAAAAAGACGGATGGAAACGTAAAATACGAACGAAAACGTAAAAAAAAGGACTAAAATGTAAGAAAACAGACGAAAACGTAAAAAATAGACGAAAACGTAAAAAAACAAACGAAAACGTAAAAAAACGAACTAAAACGTAAACAAACGGGTGAAAACGTAAAAAATAATACAGACGAAAATGTAAAAAAACAGACGAAAACGTAAAAAAACTGACGAAAACGTAAAAAAACGGACGAAAACGTAAAAAATGGATAAAAACGTAAAACAGACGAAAGCGTAAAAAATGGAAGAAAACGTAAAAAATGTATGAAAACGTATTAAAACAGATAAAAACGTAAAGAAAACGTATAAAAATGGACGAAAACCTATAAAAACGGATGAAAACGTATAAAAACGGACGAAAGCGTACAAAAACGGATGAAAATATATGAAAACGTAAGAAAAACGGACGAAAGCGTAAAAAATGGATGAAAACGTATAAAAATTGACAAAAAGAGTAAATTACACTGTTCGTCCTTATGTTTGCGAAATGACAAGTATACCCTAATAGGAAAATAAGTTAACGAGCGTTAGTGGGCTCCGTTAGAGGGGCAGACAAACGGCGCTTAACGTTTGCCACTTAAGGTCGAACGGTGCAATTATTTTTTTCAAAGGACTAACGGTTGCGATCAACGCAAACCACAAGGACGAACAATGTAATTTACTCTAAAAACTGATACGGTTGTTTTGTACTTTGGAGTGCTTATTTAAAGTACTTACAAGGGTTGTTTGGAGTATTATAGATTAAGAGACCAATATATGTTTCAGGACCTCAGGTGATGTTTGCTATTAAGTCATGATTAGTTGATTAGTAAGAATTGTAGGTGTTGCATACATACACTTGCTAATAGAAACATATAAGATGCCATTTAAGGAATGCAACTTGTGTGACCTTATATGAGTAATTTTGCCTGATATTTGCGCCAGATTTAACAATTATAGATTAAGTGTATGTAAAAAACGGACAAAAACGTAAAAAATATGGACGAAAATGTAAAAAACGGACGAGAACTTAAAAAAAACATGCGAAAGCGTATAAAACGGACGAAAACGTAAAAAAACGGACGAAAACGTTAAAAACAGGCGAAAACGGATGAAAACGAACAAAAACGTAAGAAAACGGACGAAAACGTAAATAAACAAACGAAAACGTAAAAACATACGTAAGCGTAAAAAAATAGACGAAAACGTGAAAAAACGAAAAACAAACAAAAACGTAATAAAGCGGACGGAAAGTTAAGAAAACAGGCAAAGACGTAAGAAAACAGGCGAAAACGTAAAAAAGCGGACGAAATGGTAAAAACGGATGAAAACGTAAAAAATGGGCGAAAACGTAAAAACGGACAAAAAAGTAAAAAACTGACGAAAACGTAAAAAACGGACGAAATGTCAAAGAGATCTAAGATATTGAGAAAGAGATGTAGGGTTTGTGAAAGAAGAGGTAAGAAGTTAAAGATAATTTTTGAGATTTAGAAGAGGAAATAAGTGAAAAGAAACATTTATGTCGGAAAAAAAAAAAAAATAGCGCTTCCGCAGAAAAAAAAAAGGTGAAAAGAGGAAAAAAGTGTTTATTGGGAAAAAACAAACGACACATAATGAATGAAATAATGTTGTTTGTTTTTGTATAGTAGTCTGAATGGTTTTAATTATCCATTTTTTAAGTATAGCTTAACAATACCATAAATAATTAGCTTATGAAAATAATACAAAACATTTATATCATAAATTTAGCGCAACAAGTAGCTTGTGCAATACGATGAATAATTGCTCTACTAGTTGCGATTAATACATATTCCCAACTTATATAATCCGACTGTCCGATATTTATTGTCCACGTTTTTATTTCGAGTTTTCCCAAATTAATTGTCCACTTCCATAAATAGAGAAAGAATTTACTTTGAGTTTACCATTTTACCTTCACTTGAAGTTATTATTATAAATATTAAAAAAAAATTAAATTAATTAGTTTAGAGTAAAAACGTCATTTTGCAAAAAATAATAAAAAAAGTTATAATGATGATGTTTTTTTCAAACTGTGATTTTTTGTCTATAGACAATTATTTGGAACGGATCAAGCGGCTAAACACTTTCTTCCAAAAATTAAGTAAATTATCCGTGTTTTTTCAAAAGTTGTAATAAAACACAATATACAAACAAAGCAAGCGGCTAAACACTTTTTTCCTTTAAAATTTGTAAGACATTTCATGAATAATTTTTAAATAATACAAATTTTTTTATACATATAGTATAAACTTACGAAACACAAAAAGTAACAGATACATATATCTTAAGAGTTCTTAGGCACTAAAAATAACAAAACTACCTGGAAAACAGGTATTCGTAGAAAATTTCAATTCTAGCATACCTGTCGTCACAACACGCAAATACATGCTAATATAGCTTTATGCAAATTCATGTTATTTAAAAAGTATAAAAGATATGAGAATATTAATTGAGTGTGTAATATTATATTTACTAGATAATTATAAATAATGTGTACTCTCTACTTTTACTATTATAATTATAAATAATTGCTCTACTCACGTGACCGACTAACGATGCCCTGGCCGGCTTTGTTTGGATAAAAGGCATTCAGAATTGACCATTAACTCTAATCGAGTAAGAACTTCAAGATCTGACCGCGTATGACTCGCCAGGAGAAAAAAAAAAAAAAAAAAAAAAAAACGCATGAAAGTCTGCCCATGTTTGACTTAGTAAGACGTCAGAGGCAGTAAGACCTATTTTTCCAAAAACAAACACAGCCTAACAGACACATCCATGATCCAAGGAATTTGTGTAAAAGCATCACCCAGACGCATTGCTCAATGAGTCACCACGTGCTCAAGTTAGACCTAATGCTCAATTAGGCACCACATTAATGCTTAATGCTTAACTTAAAAGATTCGTAAAAGGATAGAGGTTTTTCCTTTTGAGATTATCCGGGAAGATAGAGTCTTTGACTTATATGTACGTGATCAGACCAAAGTTCACGCACTACAAAATAAAAGCCAATGTTTTGTTGACTAACGAGGCAAAGAGTGTGTAAAACCATTTGCTGATTGACTAAAGGTTTACTAAAAATAAAACGGGTTGACCCGGCCGATTGACCCGGTTGAACAATAAACCGGTCGGGTAACTAAAAACCGGTTTTGAATTAAAAAAAACCCTATTAAACGGTTGAACCGTGACCCGATGGTTCGACCGGGCTAATTTGAAAACTGATTTCAAACATTTGTAAAGCTCATTCTATTTCTTACCCCTCACCACAACTCTCTCTAGCCATCAACACCATCACCGTCACTATCGCCGGCCACCGTCACCATCACCGTTGTCATCGTCGGAATTTATCAGTTTTATTGGCTTAAGCATCAAATCAATCGATTCTTGATTAGTTCAGTTTAGAACGTGAGGTAATTTGAAGTTATATTTTTTTATGTGCAGCTAAAGTGTTTGATAAAATGTCTGAATCAAATTTTTCACATTTTGCTGCAACCCACGAACACCCCTTCTATTTCTCTTGTAGGTCGCGGAAGCTAGGCTAAGTAAGTAAACTGTGTGCTTGTTTTACCATCATGGCATTAGAAGAAGATAGGATAAGTACATTACCCGATTGCCTACTTATTGAAATCCTGTCTCGTTTAGATGACACGAAATACGCCATAAGAACAGGTACCCTTTCCAAAAGATGGCAACATCTCTGGCCACAGCTTTCTAATCTTTTTTTTACACATGAAACTTGTCGTAATGTCCCCCAATTCTATTCATCCCTCGGAAGAATCTTAACAAGTCAGACCAATCAAGTCAACAAGCTCAAACTGCAAGCCTTTTACAACGACCATACTGAAGTTAACACTTGTATTCGTAGTGCTATTAGACGCGATGTCCAAGAGGTTGATTTTGATATGACTTATCAGTGGTGTCTTTATGGTGGTTGTAGGAACGATGGGTTTGTTTTACCTCACTTTTTTTTCACCTGTTCAAGTTTTATCCGTGTTAGCTTGTGTGGGTGCAAATTTGAACGAGCGGGTGTCATTAGTTGGGAAAACCTTAGGACTTTGCATATCGAAGGAGCGGAAATAGACCAAAATTTGTTTGAAAATATTTTAACCGGAAGTCCGCTTTTGGAAACTTTGGAGTTGGATTGTTGTAGTGGTTTTGAGCAGATTGATATTACTACTAACAAGAGTGTTAAGAACTTGGGGTTGGTGGATTGTAGGCATATCATCCATATCAATGCTCCGTATATTTTGTCACTAACGATCAAAGGAAGTGAGATGTTGAGGGATCTTATGTTGGTAAATGTGTGTTCGGTAAATAAGGCTGAACTAAATTATTCCACGTCCACGGAGATATTTGGAGAGCAGGAAATGAATGAAGTGATGCTTAAAGGACATCTACTTAAACTTGCCCATGTCAAGGAGGTTCTAATTGGGGAATTATGTTTTGAGGTACATACAACTTTCTTTTTTTACTTTGGGAATTTGTGGTTGTTTATGTACCGTGGATTTACAGTTTCATTTTGACTTAATAACAATCATTTTTTTTTTGTTGGCAGACTCTCGCTCGTTTAAAAGCTAAAGGTTTTGTCATTCCATCGAATTTGAAGGTTCTTGGTGAGATTGCTTCAGGTTGAAGCGGAGACGGGAAAGAATTATTACTTGATCATGGTCCTAAAGGTGATGAAGTTACTTGATTGATGGAACTTTAGTTCTTGTTTAGGCTAGACAACATTCCGAATGCATTTACTACATAGTTATTTTGATTTTGCAGCTCTAAACATTCCGAGTCACAAGCTTATTGACCCTTGGTGCTAAAGTTTTCATTTCTATATCTTATCTTTCATCTTTAGTTTTTGCTTATCAAGTCTGCTCTTGCTTGGCAGTTGGCAATCATGTTGACAGATTTGATTGTGTTTATGTTTATCCTTTCTACGATGCTTATTTATCATATGTCATATGCTCGCTCGTGTGAGCTTTGTTAAGCTTGATTGTGGTCATGTACTTGAAGGCTTGCCTGTGGTCATGTACTTGAAGATGAAAGTACTCTCGAACATATTAACATAGCATTATATTAAGTTGCACCTTGTACTTTTGTATACAAGTATAGGTTAGTGTGTGATGCTCGGTTGTGAACCTTCTTCTTTCTTCACTCACAGATCTTGGGTTTTAGTGGTGTGTGGGTCACTTAAGATGTAACTGTTGACTTTTTACTTTCAATCTCCAACTTAATGGCGTTGAAATCCAAAATTTCTATAATTTGTAGCTCTACATTCTCGACGTCTTTCTATGATGCTTGGCAATCATGTTGACAGATTTGATTGTGCTTATGTTTATCCTTTCTATGATGCTGGTTTAGCATTTGTCGTATGGTCGTGTGAGCTTTGTTAAGCTTGATTGTGGTCATGTACTTGAAGATGAAAATACTCTCTTGAACATATTAATATAGGGCTAGATTAAGTCGCACCTTGTACTTTTTTTAACATACAAGTATAGGATAGTGTGTGATGCTCGGTTGTGAACCTTCTTTCTTCACTCACAGATCTTGGGTTTTAGTGGTGTGTGGGTCACTTAAGAGGTAACTGTTGACCTTTTACTTTCAGTGTCAAACTTAATGGCGTTGAAATCCAACATTTTTAATTTGTAGCTCTATGTTCTTGACGTCTGTTTGCATATAAATTATAGTGCTTATAAGTTTTAAAGTGTTTACATTTTTGTATAAAAAGCGACTAAATTTTGACTAATACTTAATGCAGAAAAGTTGTTAGTTTGACTCTTAAAAGTCAATGAAAAGGAAGAGGAGTAAATCAGAAGTTATATCTATACCCTCTTGACTTACCATTATTAGCAATTCACTACTATTATGGTATTATGAATTTGATTTCTGCTAGCAGATTGGTATGCATGCTTCTCGATTTCATGGTATGCTAGAAATGCAGACGCTGGTTGTAGGAACTAGTTTTAATCTACCCTGTTACTTAGATCTGCCAATGCTGGCAAAAGTGAAAAAATGATTGTAGCAGCTTAGCAATAGAGTGCAACATGAAGATTGTAATAAATCTATAACAACTTAGCTATAGGTAACCACTAGCCAGTTAGGAGTACCTGAAGTATTATATATATACATTGAATCCCGTTCTTTTGTTGTTAGGTACTATAGATGTTTAGGATCCTCTTACCCTTGGAGGCAATTTGGAAAAGGATTACTTTCTATGAGGTGGCTTTCTTTGTGCAAAAGTGGTTGAGAAATAAAACATGCTCAATTTGTATTTTTATGCTCAATTTGTATTTTTATTATAAAAAGCTTCTTGAAAAGCTAATAAAACATGATATCTGTAACAGTTATTGCCGGTGATGCTATTAGTAATTTGTTTGTTTATTGTATGGTATTATCCTATTAGGAAGTTTGGTCTGCTAGAAATGTAGATGCTTGTGGTAGGAATTAACCGTAACCTGCTTTATTGGTTAGTTCTGCGGATGTTGGAAAGAAAATGATAATATGATATCAACTTAGCAATAGAGTGCAACAATTAGATTATAGTGAAGCCATCAAGAGTTTCTTAGGAGTTAGGAAGCCAGTAAGAAGTGCTAGAAGTATTACATTTATAGGTTGAATCCAATGCTATTTTAGTTAGGGTCGGTTTAGAATTTCATTACCTTTAGAGCCGATATTGAAGATGAATACTCCCTGGGTGGAGGTTTTTTTTGTGCATAAGTGGTTGAAAGAGTGTGAATGAACTCCACTGCTCTTGATTGGTGGCTCTTTAGTTGGCACTTGCAGACAAGTTCAAAATTAATGTTGATCTTTTATTCTACATTATAAATTTTTGGGAACGAAGATGTGATACTGAAGGTCTTATAGGCATCATCGTTGGGATAAAATGTAGTCATCTCTATCTCAAGACCCCGATGCAGGCATGATTCACATGCACCTCTGAAACTTTGTGACCTAAACATGTAAAATTGTAGCATTCACTTTCAAAATGCCAACTGTGGACCAAAACTATTGATGCCCTTTAGATAATATATATAGTACGGTAGTACCAATTTTTCTTATGCATTTATCACTTCCTGTTTTACGTTCTGAGAGTATAGATGTAGTGATGTTGCAACTCAGTTAGGATTGAATAGCTGTTCTCAAGTCTGCTGCTGCTATTTGTATTAGTCTATGCTGATTTTTTCTTGTATTGTCTGAGGAAATCCTTGTAGTGTTATCTGATATGGGACAGTTTGTATGTCTGGCTTGGGCATGTCCAAGTGCAGCTTATGTTATTTGATGTAAACGTTTGTGATGATAATAATATATTTTACCCTTTGCACCAAAAAAATGTTGCAACTCAGTCAACCCCTTGAAGGTGGCTTTCGTTGCGCAAAAGTGGTTGATAGATTGTGGTTCATGAACTTTGCTTTGCTTCTTAGCGACATACCTTTAGTTGGCTTTAGAGACATGTTAAAAACTTCTGTTGATCTTTTCGTTATATGTCTTAAGATTTTTGGAATGTAAATGTGATACTGCAGCTGATATAAGCAGAGCATCTTAGTGGGGTGGGTCAACATCAATAGTAAAATATAAAAATGTATTAGTATCAACCTAATGCAGGCAGGAACAAGTTGGACTTCTTAAAATTTTGATTTGAAAATATTTGTTGTAGCTTCGACTTCTATTGTGCCAACTTGTTTATAAGGAGCATCTAATGAGCTAGCTGTTGACCAAACCATTGATTCTGTGCGACATAGATAATTATAATGTTGTACAACTAATTTGTCATGTATTCATCGTTTTTGTATATTTGTTGAGTTTTGAAATTTATGTGTTGTTGCAACTTGCAAACTCAATGGTTTACGTTAACAGATGGCATAATTGGAGCAGAAGTTGTAATTATACATTTTTTCTATTATCTAGCTTTCATTGTACCTTAGTAGGCATGATTAAAGTATCCATTTACTGAAAGCGGACGGTAATAATGCTGGTACAGAGGGAATAACTAAATTGGCACTTTTTCAAATGAGACAGAAATGAAATTAAAATGCAGATTAATGCGAGTAGCAACAATATATACATATAAAGTTTCGGAAAAAATATTTATCTTCCTAAAACTTGTGCCTAAAACTCTTGTTAATTGCATGGGCAACGATCTCATTAGAGAGTGAGAAAGTGGGCTAATGCAAAGATTTTCATATTGTAAAGACATGTGGCGTTAAGAGGGAAGAATTTTTTAGAAGGATAAATTATTACTCATAAAGTTTATAAAGAGAAAAATGCAAAACACTCCATAGACATTATCCAGTATTTGACAAACAACGTTTACAACAGATCTTCAATATGAAATCATACCCCAAAATGAGTCACAAAAACAACATTCAGAACCTCGGATTTTGATAATCAAGCATAGGTATCTTCGGCTTGAATAGATAGTTGGCCCCGTATACTAGCTGAAATGCTTGGATCAGAAGTGAATATTGCTGTCTAGCAAATAAAACGACTGGTGCAGTAGTTAGTATGCTGATCATAATTGCCAAGTTGTTGTGGTAAGTGACAAAGAAGCTGACACTAAACGCAGCCATCACAGTGAATATAGACAGAAAAAGTGTTGCTTGACCTAACAACAACTTGTTGGGCAATGATTCCAGAAAGTCGTCTTGAGTATAACGAGAAGTCAGGATAGATAAGAACATGAGGATTGAAATTGAAGATAAGATGAAAGAAAGGGCATCCAATATGACATACGCCATGAAGAGTTTGTTTTGGTGGAACATTGGAAACCCATTGTTTTGGTTATACCCACCTGGGATTGAAAAGGCTACCGAAAATCCTATGGTGGAAATAAGTGCAGCAGCCACCATAGATTGATTAACTGTTGATTTGATCCACACCTCACCTTCGGCAGCTAGGGCTTTGTGTTCGCTAGTGAATACGTCAAGTGGTGTTTCATAACGTCTATTCCTCATTATTTTATATGAAGGATGGACCATAGCCTCCACTTGCTACAAGACACATGTCAGTCATTATCATGTGTTAGAGAAGTAAATCAACACCAAGTTCAAATGAAGAACAAGATCACACAGACATAAGAACCAAGATTAAAGATTTGTTGCTATAATACGAACCAACTAGAGTGTAACAACCAAATTACGAATTGAACCATATACAAATAAGATCGTTTTAATATGACAATAATTTATAGACATGTGTGTGCCTTATGTGATAACTTACTTGAAAAAAATGAAGCAATTGTGATACATGGTTACATCATTAAATACGTTTTATATACTTTTATTATTTATTACTCCGTATAAGTTGGAATTATGGGAGAGAAACACGCGTAGAGTCAGGACTTGATGAGGATTATAAAGCATCCACAATGCAAATTAGCTATCAACGATTTTTAGTTTTTTTCAAATCACATTTACACTATCTTCTACTTCTAATGATTAATTTTATTCAAATGCACAATTATTTGCAAAGTTTTTTGTTATACTTTTATTATTTGCGAAGTTTTTGCTCAAGTCATTGAGAAAAAAACCTATTTCCTCCAATATGGAAAAAAGCTTTTCAATAAATTTGTTGACCTAAAAAAGTCACAGCTGTACCTCACAATCTTGATCTTTTGAAGGAATACTTGGAGACAGTATATATTTTATTAGCTTTTATAGTAACAGAGTTGTAAGCAAATACATTTTATACCCTGATTATTGTAAATTCAAACAGAATGCAAATTTTAGAATGTATTCACACCGATTGAAGTAGGATTATTAACTACAAAATTTATGATCTACGTTAAGTTCGATAGCCAGCTTTGATCGAAGAGAAGTTGCTAGGCAATTGTGGTGCAACAATATTATGGCTTACAATCTATAAAGCATTAATTGGGAGAAACATTTACCTTGAACCATAAAATTTCTTGCTGCATTTGATAAGCAGCTCCGGGGAATTCCTCCAATGACTTAGGCGAGCCTAATCTTCCAGCTATATGCAACAAATTATTGTTCCAACCGCCTATATAGCGAGTTACCATATCCTTCATTGAGTCGATCTCGTATAAAAGATTAAAGATACTTCTATGACGATGAATGATAGCTATGTGAAAGATAGTTTGGTACTCACGATTTCTCTTCCACATGAGATCAGGACATAGATTAAATAACTCAACCAAAAATTTAGCATTGCCTGTTTCTGCAGCAGCAAATAATATACGATATGGCTCGTAATCAGCGCCGAGTATGCCATCAATGTCATACCCATGGTCTGTCACAATTCTTTCCAAAAAAATTTTTAGTAAATGCATCGCTTCACTTTTTTGTATACCAACACCAACGACTGCCAAATTTTGAATGAAAAAGCCGTAATTAATTACGAAACCAAGTGCATGAATTAGAGGAGTAAAATTTTAAAGTAGGATGAGTTAAAAAAAAGTGATACTAAAAATATGATGTCTACTTTTTCACTTTAAATGTAGGATTTCTACTTAATTATTTGGGTTAAGTCCATGTAATAGAAACGAACTTCTCCCGTTTTACAAAGTTAGCTAATATGGTCAACTTATTATCAAGTTAGGTAATAAATACTTTGAAAATCATTCAAATGTTACCAAATTCCATAAACATCACTAAATCACTTCAACCAAAAACCCACTTCATCACCAAATATTATACATTCAGTTTACAACCAACAGGGGGTTGAAAAAGAGAGAGGATATCTGGGTTTTGTTTTATTACAACTATAACTGGGTTTTGATTTGTCGGAATCGGTCTTAATTGCAATATATGCACATGGAGTGAGTGGCTAACCGGGTAAAAAAAATAATTGAGGTGGAAATTATTTAAAGGGATTTAAATGGGTGGAAATTGAATGGGTAATACTAGTGATATTTACACAAACCAACACGTTTCATTTCCTAACTTGATAGTAATAAATTGACAATATTACCTAGTAAAATGATAGAAGTTCTTGTCTATTATATGGACTTAACCCTGTTTATTTTCAACTCCAACTAGGGGTGTTGATCGGTTCGGTCATCGGGTTGTTCGGTTAGTTCGGTTTGGTTAATTCGGTTAAAATATTTTTTTAGGTTAATCCGAGAACCGAACCGAACCAAATTCAAATTCGGTTTTCGGTTGGGTTCGGTTGAATTCTAATTCGGTTCGGTTTTTTGGTTGACCCGAATAACCCGAATTTCACTATTTAATTTTTTTTTTTAATAATTACATAGATATTTAGCAAAAATATATATTTCAAGCATAAAAAGTGTTTTATTATATTATGATAACCTTTTAATACTATTTATTTATATATAAATATACTTAAAAATATATAAATATATAAAAAATATATATATTTATATGAATTCGGTTTTCGGTTCAAACTACCAAACCCATACCCGAACCGAGAACCGAATTAGTAGTTCGGTTCGGTTTGGTTTTAGCAAATTCGGTTCGGTTATTAGTTCGGTTTGGTTATTTTCGGTTCGGTTCGGTTTCGGTTTTCGGTTTATTCGGTCTTTTCGGTTTTTTCGCTCACCCCTAACTCCAACAACTTTATTTCCCACCTTTGGTCCATCCAAAATTCCAAACCACTTCGGCACTCTCCTTGGTTTTTCATTTTTTTTTCTCTTTGTTTTTTCATACTTTCTATTTTATGGTTATTTTTGCTACATGTGTGTTTACGATAAAAATTGAGTAAGTTAACACACCAATCACATAGAACCCTGAATAAATTTGTACAAGTTTGTCTAACCGGTGCCTTTAAGACATTGGCTAAGATGACTAAATAAGGAAACGCTATATTTATTAAACTAGAAATCACCTCAATTATTGTTTATTGAATGCATTTTTTAATTAAAAAGAAAAGTTTGAGTTGAATTAGGGAAGTGATATGTACACATACACTTTTACTTTGCACACATAATTTTACTTGTCCCCACACATCAATTTGCTTGTCTTCACACATAAATTTTATGTGTGCAAAGTAAAAGTGAATGTGTACGTATCAATACATGCCCTCTAACTAATATCCGGAAGTCACTTGTTAGACAATCGCAATTTGTAAATAACTGTGTTTAGGTTTTAGGCTCTTTCGTTGGGTTTTTATTCTTTCTAAGCGTTTTGTGATTGTATTCTCAAATATCTCGTTAGTAAAAAAAATTATGTTGCTACACATATATTAGTTATAATAATGACGATATAAAATTCAAATTTTGGCCTACACAGAAAAGATCCAGCGAAATATCCTAAAAAAAATTTGCTGGGTTTGGGATCTAGCTATAATTTTCACTTAATGTCTCAATTAATATAATTTGTTTCATTGTGTAACTGATAAGCTGATCAATTTGAATTTTGTGATACCACGCATGGAAATATAATTATTAAAATACTCAAAATCCACAAAGCGAGTAAAAAACAACACACAAAAAAGGAAATCTAGCTAACGATATAAATAATGGTAACAAAAAATGAAAAAAAAGCGGATTGTGGCTTGAAAAAATAAATAAATAGAAATCCCATTTAGACGCTTTGGGTTTTTAAATCATAGTTACATAAGTTAAGTTACCAAATGTAAATGACTCATAGGTGCTAGTGTGATGAAAATGTTCAATAAGAACACTTACCCGAATTGAGGATTTTCTTGACGGGATGTTCGTGTATTTCATTAAACGCTTTGGGCTTTTGAGCAAACTCCAGCAGCACTCTCCTTACACACCGCTTATTTTGTCGAGTCACCACCGATTCCCCATGGTTAGAGAGTATTTGCAGTGCAACATCTAAAAGAATGCGACAGACACTTAGTTAAGAGATAATTAATGACAAAGCAACAGAAGTTCCTTGCATATGAAAGCCTGAGAGACCACATGGTGATAGTGTGGGCATGTGCTCCCACTAGCAAAAGAAATTACAGTAATAATTTGGAAAAAGACTATAAATTCATAATGTACTTTACAAAAAAACTCATTATGCTTTATCTACTTCACTTATTGTTATAATACATAACCGTTTTCATTTTATTCGGTTATTTTTTGTCCGGTTTTATCCCTTTTTATCCGTTTTCATAAATCGCCCATTTTTATCCGTTTTCATTTTAATATGTCAGGATAAAAACAGATAAAGACGAATAAAAACCGTTTTGACGTGGATAATAAAAATGGTTTTTATCCGTTTTTATCTATTTTTATCCGTTTTTATCTATTTTTATCCGGACAGATTAAAATGAAAACGGATAAAAATTGACGATTTACGAAAACGGATAAAAATGGACAGAAAATAACCGAATAAAATGAAAACGGCTATGTATTATAACAATAAGTGAAGTAGATAGAGCATAATGAGTTTTTTTGTAAAGTACGTTATGAATTTATAGCTTTTTTCCTAATAATTTTGTAAGATGCTATGGATCAGATGCCCAAAATATAAGCCCCAATGCCAAAACCATTTTTAACTAAAATATCCAAGGCCAGATCCTAAGATCTTGGATCGAGGACTACGTTTTAATCGATATCAAGATCCAATGCGAATAAGGGTGAATCATATGCACATGAACATATTATGAGTTTACTACAAAACATGAAGTTTACAACAGCTTCCTGCTAAAACTCATACCGAAGAAGTCCGCCTCAACACATTTCAAGAAAATCCAATACCAGTCATCATCCTGCCAATGAAATCCTGTTGACCTTTGATATGATTCTTTATAGAGATAAGTCACCATATCATGGTTTACTTGTAAAGCAGCCAAATAAAGCGGATTCTTCTTGAATCCTAGAGTTGTCAGCATGGATGGATTTTTCTCAAGTATGATTTTAGCAATTCCAACGTTTCCGGATGTAGCTGCTAAACAAAGGGGGGTGTTGCCGTCGCCGTTTTGCAGCGCCATATCTTCTACACTCATCCGGTTCACAAGTTGTTCCACGAACCAGGTGTTTTGACCCATTGCTGCAATGTGGAGTGCTGTTTCCATGTTTTTAGTGATGCTATACCTTAACAGATGATCTTTATGCTCAATGAGTCTGGCCAATTCATCCCAATCTCGTGCAATAGATGCTCTATAGAGAGGAACAGCAATACTGACATAGTCTCTTCCTAGTAAATCAGAGTTAAACATTATATTAATGGCGGGATAAGTGTTAGCAGTAGAAGCTAAACATCAATAAATGCTACAGTATGCAGTAGTATTATGTCAAGAAAGAATGTGTGCAGCAGGTAACTTACCAACAAGTAGATCTCCACAAGGGTGGTTGTAATGTGATGATTCTGGTGATTTTGGCGATTCTGGTGATTGTGGTGCTTCTGGCGATTTTGGTGATTGTGGTGCTTCTGGCGATTTTGGTGCTTCTGGCGATTTTGGTGATTGTGGTGCTTCTGGCGATTTTGGTGATTGTGGTGCTTCTGGCGATTTTGGTGATTGTGGTGCTTCTGGCGATTTTGGTGATTGTGGTGCTTCTGGCGATTTTGGTGCTTCTGGCGATTTTGGTGATTTTGGTGCTTCTGGCGATTTTGGTGATTGTGGTGCTTCTGGCGATTTTGGTGCTTCTGGCGATTTTGGTGATTGTGGTGCTTCTGGCGATTTTGGTGATTCTGGCTGTTGCACGGGAGGCGTTGTCGGGTCCATATCCATCCGCTTCGATCAGCTGCTTATTTACCTGCAAAGTCATTCCATTAATAACTAAACTTTGTAATACGAGGAAGCCAGAAGACAACTTTTCAAGGTTGACAGGCCTTACCAACAAAGAGAAAATAATGGAGTAGTATATTGTGAATCAAGGAGGAGGTAGGCATGACCTTATATAGAAATAATGAAATATATAGACTCCAATCAGCCCGTATAAAATTATATTTGCATACTCATGGTTCTAATACGACCATAGATGAAACACTTACGGGTTCAATTTGTAGTTATTGCGAGAAAAAAAAATATTTATGATTTAGAAACAAAAAATAAGTTTGAAGATTAAAAAAATTTAGACTATTAATTTAATGGTAGATGTTGTTACCATTTAATCAAGTGGATGTTAGTAATTACATTTTTCCCATTTTGAAAGTTTTAAGCAAAATTATACACTCTTTATATGTAATAGAGATAAGAAGTTTGATCGAGCTTACTATGTTACTCCTATTTAAACTTATTATTTTTAACAAAAATGCTTAATTGATTATTTAAGCGTAAAGTTGTCATTATTGATAACATCAAATAGTCCTGAATATTAAGTGTCAATTTCCCCCGATAATGCTCGTTATTTATATCATTTATATGGATTTACGCTTGTTGTCCATTGTTTTCCACTTTCAGGTAAATTACGAGCATTGGAGCTAAAGAGACGCGGAAATGGAACCATTACTAAAGATTTATCACATTATGCTTATTTTGAAGAAGTTACGGCGTAACTCATCTCTCACATTACGCCGTAACTATTGCGTGACCCAGAAGTCCAACTTATCAAGAGGTTACGGCGTAACTCTTCCCAAAGGTTACGACGTAACTCCATTAGGTCAAAAGAGGTTCCGCGCCGCTGATACTTACGCCGTAACTACTGCATCACTTACGACGTAACCGAGTTTATTGAAGACTACGGCGTAACCACTTATAAGGTTACGCCGTAACTAGCAGTTCTAGTGCATTTATGAAGAAATAGAAGGTTACGGCGTAACTCCTCTATTGGTTACGCCGTAACCCAAACCTGGCCTATAAATACCCTATGAATTCCAGCATTTCAAAGCATCCCATTCCACACACAACACTCTGAGAACGTGGGAAAAAGCTCAAGGCAGGTCTAGGGGAGCATACGGAGCTGTTTCCAAGGGAGAAGTCACACCATTACTATAAGCGTTAGCGTTTTATATTTCTTTTACTTTCAATTCATGTATTTTGTACCTTTGAATATTGAATTGATTTGCATGATTAATATGAGCGGTTAAGCACCCTTTGGTGCTACCCTAGTTATGATTCCTTAATTGTTTTGTTTGCGTTTACCTTTACTTCCGTACAATTATTTCTAAGTGTATGCATGCATAGTTCTTTGGTAGTCACCCTTAGTTCGGTAGTTTTGAATGGCGATAGAGGCCAATTGCCTAGGAGATATGACCAACTGACCCTAGGTGAGCGGACTGAGATGGGAAGGGTAAGATATGACCAACTGACGACCCTTTCTACTTGTGCGATTTGACCAACTGATCACCTATCGTTTGGATGAACTTAAGAATTGGGGGGTGTAGTGTCTAAGTTCCTAACGGCCGGGCACTCACTATTTAGAATCTAGCATGTAGCGGTACTTAATGACTCGGCTTAGGGGACCAGGAACAACAGGACTTATGACGGTGCGCCTGATTTCTCCTTTGGTGGCATCTTTGCTGATAGGTTAGGGCGAATTGACCAAATGTTGTCCTCTCGAACTTGACCCCACCTGAAGTAATTGGAAGTAGGTAGACGTAGACATAACTAGTTAGGAGGATTAACTAGGTTAGCACCACTATTCCTCTATTGATTTCCCTTTCCTATTTATCTGCTTTTATTTTATATTCTGCATTAGTAGTTTAATTAATTAAATCCCTATCAAAACCATTATTATTCTGTGTCAATTAGACTTAGTAATAATCCAACACACATAGCTCTTGGGACGACCTCGGATTTACCATTTACTACACTACACACGATCGGGTACACTGCCCGTTAGTGCATTAGGGTAGACCATAGATATAGGGAGACACTATAAATATTAAGACCTAGTCTGTAAAACCTGCATCAAGTTTTTGGCGCCGCTGCCGTGGAGCTATTTTAGGATTGATATTAAGTCTTTCATTTCGTTTTTAAACTTTTCTCACGATCATATTTCAAGCTTTCAGGTACCTTGGAAGTTGTTAACATCGATGACCTCACTCTTGAGGAATACTTGGCGTTGACTAGAGCAGATCAAGGGTCGGGTCTCGTAAGACCGGCAATCGGAGCGGATGTTCGTTTCGAGTTTAAAGACCAATTTATGAGGGAGCTTCGCACTAATCCTTTTTCAGGAAACAAGGACGAATACGCATATGAGCACGTTGAAAATGTCCTATACATCGCTAGCCTTTTCAACATTCTGTGCGTGTCTCATGATGCTGTTATGCTTAGGGTATTCCCAATGACTTTTACTGGAGCAGCCAGAAGATGGATGGAAAGATTGCCCGTCGGGGCAGTTAATACTTGGGCGCTACTAAAGAAACACTTTATCCAAAGATATTGCCCACCATCGAAGATTTCTAATTAGCTTTTAGAGATCCATAATTTCAAACAAGAAGACGATGAAACTATGTATCAAGCTTGGGACAGATACAACGATCTTCTTTATAAGTGTCCTACCAATGATCTGAATAACCAGCAGAAGGTCAATATTTTCTACAAAGGAATAAATGTGACTACAAGGCAGATGCTGGACTATCAAGGACCTATCCCGAACATGACTCCTACTACTGCAATTGAAGCCATACAGAAAATGGCGAACCACTCTCAAAAATGGCACGAAGGTGGGAGTAAAAGAAACCAAGGCGAAAATTTCGACGGAATTGCAGCAATCGCTAGTAAAATTGAAAGTTTCAGTCGAGATATGCTGAAGGTCAGAGAAACCGTTCATGCCATCCAAGTAGGTTGTGAAAACTGTGGTGGGGGACATTTGACTAAAAACTGTCCTAAAGTTGACAAGGAAGATACAATCGAGGAAGCTAAATATGGAGAAAATAAGCCCTTCTAGAAGAATAATCGTAGTGGGTTTCGTGGAGGACCCCCACCGTATTATGAGCGTAATGAGAGAAGAGCTAACCTGGAGGAAATTATTAACAAGTACCTTGTCGACACTACCAAGAGGCAAAAGGAGCAAGAGGAGTGGCTTAAAAATTTCCAAGATAATACTAACAAAAGCCTTGCGTCCCATGACCTATCACTTAAAAACTTGGAAAATCTAATTGTAAAGCTTGGCGACGAGGTTCAAAGGAGAAACGAAGAACAAAAGAGCAATTCCACTATATGTAAGGCTGTGTTCTCTAATAACAACAAGTACTCTGATGAGTCGGATACTGATGGCGAAAGTGAGTTACGCCGTAATCACACTCTAGAGTTACGGCGTAACCCATATTCAAGCAAAGACACGGGCACCAAGGACGACAACCCTAAAAGAAGAAGTCATTGGTGTAAGGCCATTGCAATTGACGATGGAGAATGCTACAGCTCTTGGGCCTCATGTGATCCTCAGAAAACCTGCGATGGTGGTGTCGATAAAGAAAGTATAAAAGATGACAGATACAAGTGGACCACACTAAACGACGAAGAAAGGTTATCCAAGTTCTCAATTAACGAAGTGGAAGGGCCGCCCATTAAGCATTTCTGCAAACCATTACTCATCATGGAAGATGAGATTACTCACGCAATCCTTTTCGTGATTATTGCAACGGAGGAGGTAATATGAAGAACGAAGTTTGGATATGCCCGCACGAATCTAGGAGACACGACGTTGATTTTGGAAATCTATCATTCAATGATTGGTATTCAATAAGATTCGGGGACGCTATAATTAATTCAACTTTGTTCAGAAATCTGGAACTCAAATATGAGAAACACGTTCTTCGGGGGAAAACCATTAAGCCCCTCGATGATATTCCTTCTGAAGATGACTATGATGAAGGAGTTCGGAATCATTGGTGCGAACAAATTTAAACCAGCGACGGAAAATTTTGGGCCTCCTGCAACCCTTTTGAGTATGAATGTGATGGAGGAAGCAGCATTGAGAGAGCTAGGGAAGACGAATTCCTTTGGACTTCGACTAATGATTCCGAAAGAACAGAACTGCCTTGGCCAGATGATCTCGGATTCGACGATTGGATCAAAATCAAATACGGAAAAATTGACGCGTCGACTAAAAAAGAAAATCTGGGAAGGGTGTATGAGTAAAAATCAACCTAACAACGAAGCTCCTAACAAAAAACCAGAAGATGACACCAAAGGCTCGTCTAAAGTAAATAATGAAGAATGCAAACAAATTCTCAACCAACTTGAAGATATCGATTCCGACAATGATTTCGATTATCTCGAGTTACAAGGCGAAGACGGTTTCATTGACCCAGATGATGAAATACACGAGAAACGAAGATGCAAGCTTCTTGGCATCCCATTTAAGAGGCCACCTCTTATTATAGCCGAAAAATTTGAGTTTGCGAGATACCATTTGGGGCCCGAAGAAAAATTTTGCAAGATACGGAAAATTGAAACCAAAGAATATTTGCGCACTGCAACAAATGTCGGATGGGTTAGGCGCTGTTGGGATATAGAAAGTCAAAGTGCTGAAGAGTTAAAGTAATGAACAGTCAAAGTGCTGAAGAAGTCAAAGTACTGCTAAGTATAAAGTCAAAGTACTGCTCGATTCATCAAAGTACTGCATGATTAAAGGACTGCTATGCAAATACGTTAAGGATTAATGTGTAAATTCTAGAATGTTCTAAGCTTAATATAGTATTACTTGTCGTACAAGGTTACAAATTGTAAACCGAATAGGGTTATCCTTAAGCCTATAAAAGGACCCCTAGATTGGCATTAGAGATACGTGTGTTTTTAGAGTTTTAGAGAAGTACGATATTAGAGTTTTAGAGTTGTTAAATAATCTGCATAACAAGCAGATTTAGAGTTATTAATAATATCATTGAAAGTTAAAGTTAATTCTTCTTAGCTTTATTAAGTAAATTCCGCATACTTAATATAGTTTGCTCAGTGTTTCATTGTTAATAACTTAGGATTTATCCGAGGTTGTTAAACCCTTAACAAGCTATATAGTTAGTTTGGTTAGTGTACATCGATCCAACAAGTGGTATCAGAGCTTGTGTGGAAACTCTGACTAAGAAGAAACCCTCAAAACCTACTTAACAAAATCCTTAAGATGTCGACTGAAGCTGCACCACCACCATCCATCACCTCACTAAGAATACCAATCATCAAGAAGGGAGAATACGATCTATGGAGCATGAAGATGAGGCAGTATATTGCAATTACAGACCATGCACTGTGGAATGTGATTGTCAATGGTAATGAAGTTGTGGAAGATCCTGTAGAAATTCCTGGACAACCTAAACCACCTAAGGCCGTTTTGCCAGCTGCTGCAATAAGGAATCAAGAGAAGGCTCTCAATATACTCTTGTCTGCCATTCCTGATGGACACCTACTCAAGTTCCATGATGCTAAGGATGTAAAGCAACTATGGGCTGCTCTCAAGACTAGATTTGGAGGTAATTATGCTTCTAAGAAGATGCATAGAAATTTGTTGAAGCAACAGTTTGAAACTTTCACTGTTGGGGAAAGAGAAAGTCTTGATGTTGCCTATGATAGATTTCAAAATTTCCTCAGCATGCTAGAGTTATACAAGGCAGAGGTATCTGTTGAAGATGCTAATTTGAAGTTCTTAAGGAGTTTGCCATCTACATCGCATGTGATTGCTACAATGATCAGAGGACAACCTTGTTTGGACACTATGGACTTTGATGATCTCTACAACCATATGAAGGTGTATGAGCATGAGATGAATGGACAAACAACTTCAAAGTATCACAGTATAGCTTTTGTATCTTCTGAAAAGAGAAGAAGTACTTCTACTAAACGTACTACTCACCCTACTCAAAGTACTGTTGCTCAAAGTACTGGCTATCCTGCTCATTCTATCACAACCATGACCAACCCCACATCATCACCAACAAACACCATCCATTCTGATGAAGTCGTATGCTCATTCTTTGCTCAACAAGCCACCCTACCTGTTACTTATAAAGAAGACTTATCACAAATTGAAGAGGATGCTCTTGAAGAAATTGATATAAGGTGGCAGGTTGCTATGATCACTGCAAGAATCAAGAAGTTCATGAAGAAAACAGGAAGAGGCATTGACTTCAAGCATAAGCAGGGTATCACTTTTGACAAATCCAAGATTGAATGCTTTAACTGTCAGAAGACTAGACACTTTGCAAGAGAATGCAGGTTTGCTAAATATCAAGCAAACAGGATGGCTGAGAAGCCAAAGCTTAAACTGAAGGAAATTCCTATTACTGAAACAAAAGCCTTGGTTGCTCAAGAGAATCTATCAGAGGTTGACTAGAGTGCTGAGTTTGATGATGAACCAGTAACCTACTGTATGGTGGCAATGGAGGTGTTTGACTGGAGCACAGCTTTTGATGAGGAACCTGGATTTGCTGCGTTGGAGTCCAGAGATGGTCTAGGAAGCTTTGATTGGAGCATGGAGAGTGAAGATGATCCTTTCATGCTTGCTATGGTAGCCACTTCACCAAGTTCACCCCCTATCTCTGAGGTATGTTCTAAGTGTCATGACTTTTATCAAAAAGTGCTTAATGATTATGTGACTGAAAGAGATAAGTGTAGAACGGCTATGGCTGAAGTAGCTGGTTACCAAATTACTTTAGAGTCAATGGAAGCCAAAATAGTAACACATGAAAATAATGAAATGGCTTGGGCTGAAAAGTATGAACAACAGGATTATCAGTTAAAATTAAGTAAATGGAAGTTAGGATGTAAGGTCTCTGAACTAGAAAAAGTAACTAAGGAGAGGGATGAATTGCTAGAAAAGTTTGCTGCTTGGGGACAATCTGGTCTCTCTCATGTTAGTTATGTTGAAAAACAGAGAAGAGCTTACATTAGAACTAGACTAGGTTTTGGTATGGATTTCAGTAGCATAGAAGAGAACCCACCTAGTAATCAGGATGACCTTGATTTTGAGGATATAACAACTAGTGATGATGATTAACTATGTAGACACATCTAGTAATGAGGAATCACTTAGCGATACACCTCCTGAATATAAGAAAGACAAAGGTTATCATGCTGTCCCTCATCCCACTGGTAGTTTTCAACCTTTTAGACCAGATGTTTCTCGTTTTGGAGTAGACAACCTAGAGTTTAGGAAAAAGCTTACTGGTGAATCTAGGTCAGAAACCGCAAAAGAAACTATTGAAAAACCTAAGGATAATGATGTTAAAGGTCAAGCAGTACCTTCTTCTCAAAGTACTGCTAGACGTTCAGCAGTACTTTCAAGAAAACCTTTTCAAAATACTGCTTAACCTTTTTGGGATAACTTTGGTCATAATAATTCTCATCATTCACCTAGAAGACATGATAGGTTTGGTCATACACATAGAGGAAACAATTTTGGGATAACAGGTCAAAAATTGTGTTTTGTTTGTTACAGTCCTAATCATTTGATTAAGAACTGTGAGTTTCACTGAGAGTACCTAAGTAAATTCCCAAAGAACAGATCAACCAATCATAAGCCTAGAGAGAATAAACCTGTCTGGAATCACTCACATAAGGTCAACCATAGCAACTTCTCATAAGACTATAGGTACCCTCACCAGAGAAGACCTTTTTCAAAACCCCCAGTACCTTCAAACACTTTCCAAGGTACTGTTAAGCCAAAAACAGTACTTTCACAAAGTACTGCTCAGTTTTCACCATACACCTTTTGGAATAGGAACCCTAGGAGATCTAATTACTATCAATCTAGAAGGCGTTACAACTCAAAGAAAGTAGCTAGATCAAGGGACTCTACACCAGATGTTAAAACCAAATGGGTTAAGAAAGAAAGTACTGATGGGGAACAAACAGTACTTTCAGCAAGTGAAAGTGAAACAGAGATTTTGGTTGAAAATAATAAAGAAAACTTGATTGAAAAAGAGATTTTTATTGAAAAACCAACACAAGTTTTGGAACAACCAAAGATAATTAATCATGTGCTTAAAGACAGTGGCAATTACATACTTAAAGAATTTAAGTATGTAACTCCACTAGGGGAACACAAGTCAGTAATGGCTTGGGTTCCTAAAATTAACTAACTCTTTTATATTTGTGCAGGGCAACCCAGAAGAGGAGCTTAAATATCATCTAATTGTGGATAGTGGTTGCTCTGGAAGTATGACAGGAGACAAAGATATTCTGTCAGATTTTAGATCCTATTGTGGAGGAAGAGTTGCATTTGGGAATGATGCTAGTGGAGGAAGAATTTCAGGCAAAGGATCTATTAAAACAGGGAGAATAGATTTTGAGAATGTTAGATATGTGAAGGAGCTCAAGTTCAACCTCTTTTCAGTCTCTCAGATCTGTGATAAGAAGCTCCCTGTGTTATTCACTGACACAGAATGTCTCATCCTTTCCCCGGAATTCAAGCTTGTTGATGATAACTTAGTAATACTTAGAGTACAAAGAACCAATGATGTGTACAGTATGGATATGAAGAGTCTTCACTCTTCTGGGAGAGCCATATGTTTAGTGGCAAAAGCAACATCTGAAGAAGCACATCAGTGGCATAGAAGATTGGGCCATGTAAATTTCAAGAATATCAACAAATTGGTCAAACGAAATTTAGTTAGAGGTTTACCTTCAAAGACTTACAAGAATGATCACTCATGTTTGGCGTGCAAGAAGGGTAAACAACACAAAGCTTCATGTAAGAAGCTTGAGGAAAGAACTATTAGAGAACCTTTGGAGTTGCTGCACATGGATTTGTTTGGACCTGTTTCTGTAGCCAATCTAAACAAGAAAAAGTACTGTCTTGTTGTGACAGATGATCACAGTAGATTCAGTTGGGTATTTTTCTTGGGATTTAAAGATGACACCTTTGATGCTATTCATGATCTTATAATAGCTCTTGAAAACCAACTAAGACTTAAAGTAAGAGGTATTAGATGTGATAATGGGACTGAATTCAAGAACAAGCTTATGGATGAATTTTGTGCTAAGAAAGGAATCAAGAGGGAGTTCAGTATTTGCTAGAACTCCACAACAGAATGGTGTTGCAGAAAGAAAGAATAGAATTTTGATTGAAGCAGCCAGAACAATGCTTGCAGATTCATTATTACCTATTCAATTCTGGACTGAAGCTGTAAGTACTGCTTGCTATGTGCTTAACAGAGTATCAATCACCAAACCTCAGATGAAGACACCTTATGAGTTGCTGATGGGAATCAAACCCAATATTTGTTTTATGAAACCTTTCGGATGCCCTCTGACTATTCTCATCACAATTGACAATTTGGGCAAATTTGATGGAAAGTCAGAAGAAGGATACCTATTGGGATACTGCACCAATAGTAAAGGATTTAGAGTGTATAACAGGGTCACCAAGAAGGTTCAAGATTGTTTTCATGTTGAATTTTTAGAAGATCAAGAAAATCAGAAGGGTAAGGGTCCTGATTGGATGTTTGATCTTGAGGTTTTGACTCCTTCTATGAATTATGTACCTGTTAGAGAAGAAAATCAACCAGATCACAAGGAAGATGAATTACAGTACATTGTTCATGGAGTCAATATTAGACCTGATGTTGTTCCTGATGAAGAACCTATAACTGTTGATAAGGACAAAGGTACTGATGAGCCAAAATCTACATTGTCTACTGAAGATCAAGCTATTCAAGATGAGCTTAACAGTATGCTTTTTCAAGATGTCATAGAAAAATCTTATGATGATGATCAAAGAAGAGCTTATGAAGAAGCAAAGAAAAAGAACAAGTCTGCAGAGTTCCCTCACAGTACTTTGGATGACAGTACTTTCGATCAAAGTACTGCTGCACCTAATGACAGCACTTTGGATGATTTGGATGATCCTACCATGCCTGGCTTAGAAGATACTGATGATGAGTATGATGATGAAGGTATTTTCTCAGATTCCAATGAAGGTGCTGATTTCACAAATCTGGATGATAATGTTGAATTTCCACAGACCCCAATCTTAAGAGTTCATAAGAATCATCCTACTGATCAAATCATTGGACCTTCTAACTCTGGAGTGTGGTTACAAGACAAAAAGCTAAGGGTTTTTCTAAACCTCACAATGCTTTACTTAGCTTTGTCTATAAATAGAACAAGCTGAATCATAAGGATCATCAAACATGCATGTTTACTTGTTTTATCTCTCAAGAAGAACCCAAGAATATTGCTCAGGCATTAACTAAAGAGAGTTGGGTTGAAGCTATGCAAGAAGAACTTCTACAATTTAAACTTCAAGAAGATTGGGTACTATGTGATCTACCTGATGGAAAGAAGGTCATTGGTACAAGATGGGTTTTCAGAGTCAAGAGAGATGAAATAGGTAATGTTATCAAGAACAAGGCAAGGTTAGTAGCACAAGGCTACAGACAAGAAGAAGGAGTAGATTATGATGAAGTATTTGCTCCTGTAGCAAGGATTGAAGCCATTAGAATATTCCTTGCTTTTGCATCATATATGGGATTTCAGGTTTATCAGATGGATGTCAAAAGTGCCTTTCTCTATGGCACTATTACAGAGGAGGTTTATGTCAAACAGCCTCCTGGTTTTGAAGATCCTGCACATCCAAACAAAGTCTACAAGGTGGTTAAGGCTCTTTATGGCCTTCATCAAGCACCTAGAGCTTGGTATGAGAGGCTCTCTACTTTCTTATTGCAACATGGTTACAGGAGGGGAGCCATTGACAAGACTTTGTTTATCAAGAGAGACAAGAATGATATCATGTTGGTTCAAGTATATGTTGATGATATTATATTTGGAGCTACCAAACAGTCCATGGTTAAGGAGTTTGAGCAGCTGATGCAGAATGAATTTCAAATGAGTTCGATGGGTGAGTTAACATTCTTTTTGGGACTTCAAGTTAAACAGTCAAAGGAAGGAATTTTCATCAGTCAAGATAAGTATGTCTCAGACATACTCAAGAAGTTTAACTTTGATGCTATGAAGCCAGTCACTACACCTATCAAATCTATCAACTCATTGGGCAAGGATGAAGATGGTCAACCTGTTGAAGTCAAGTTGTACAGATCTATGATTGGCTGTCTTATGTATTTAACTGCATCTAGGCCTGATATCATGTTTGCTGTTTGTTTATGTGCAAGATATCAAGTCTCACCTAAGGTCTCTCATATGAATGCAATGAAGAGAATTTTCAGTTATTTGAAACAACAACCTAAGTTAGGGTTGTGGTATCCAAAGGATTCCCCTTTTCACTTGGAAGCTTTTTTAGATAGTGATTATGCAGGTGACAACTATGACAGAAGATCAACCACTGGAGGATGCCAATATCTTGGAAGAAGATTAGTTTCATGGCAGTGTAAGAAGCAAACAATTGCAGCAACATCCTCTACTGAAGCAGAATATGTGGCTGCTGCAAGCTGTTGTGGACAAGTTTTGTGGATGCAGAATCAACTCTTGGATTATGGGTTCAATTTCAAGAATACTCCTATCAATATTGATAATGAGAGTACCATTTGCATTGTGAAGAATCCAATTTATCATTCCAAGACCAAGCACATTCAGATTAGGCATCACTTCATCAGAGATTGTTATGAGCATAGGCTCATTAATGTTGTCAAAGTGCATACAGATGATAATGTAGCTGATTTACTCACCAAAGGATTTGATGTTTCAAGATTCAATCACTTGGTGGTGATCATTGGCATGATTAATTATTAAGTTACATTTAAGGGGAGGACTGGTTAGTTAGTTAGACAGTCCTGTGCTTTGCTTAAGGGGAGGCAGTACAATGCCCACATGGAGTATTTGTTATTTTAGAGAAGAAGATGGAAAAGTACTGCTGTTTTGTCCTATGAAAGTACTGCTCTGAAAGTCTTTGCTCGGAAAGTACTGCGCACGTGGAAAGAACTGATTGTCTTATCAACGTACTGTACCAACGGTAAAAAAGAAGGGTAAATTCAAATAACGGTAACTTTGTTATTATGGGCTGTGATTTTTCAAATCCTACCTATAAATAACTACTTCCCGATTTTCCCTCTCATCTTTATTCGTATCAATCTTTTCCATATTTCTCTCTCTCTCACACTTACGTATTCAAGAATCAATCTCATTTACAATCATCCATGGCAAACCTACACACAGTTTCTAAACACAACATGGTGGCGAATTTAGATAAAACAGAGGCTAATGTCATCTTCCATGACATAATTGATTTCTTAACTGGTTCCCCTTTTGCGCTTTTGGTGGAACCTGATGTAATTGAGCCCTGGATACAGCAGTTTTGGGCAACTGCAAGGACACATATGGAGAATGATGAATCTTATATTCAAGCTAAAGTTGCTGGAAGGAATATCAAGATTACTGAAGCATCAATTCATGAAGATTTATTGTTTGATGATGTAGAAGGAGCTATTAGGTTTGATAAACAGCTTCTTTGGGATACACTGAGAGATATTAGATATGAAGGGTCTTTGGTTGACACAACAACATTCAAGAAGCCCTTGTTCAGTCCACATTGGAAGTCCTTAGTACATGTTCTTCTTCATTGTATCAGCTCTAAAAGTACTTCTTGGGAGCAATTTGATTCAAACATTGCATCTGCACTGGTAGGATTGGCTACAAACTGTTGGGAATTATACGTTTGAGTTGATAAGACAAAAAGAATGAAACAAGAAGGACTTAATATGACAAGAAGGAAACCTACAAAAAGATGGAAGGACTTGCTTGCAAAAGAAGTTTTATTTATTAGTCCTTTGTAGTATTTTGTAAACCCTAATCCTCTAGTATATAAAGAGGAAATAGGTGTAGGTTTAAATTAAGTCTTCCATAATGTAGACGTCTAGTAAAGGTGTGTGTGTAACCTAAGGCGTATTGTCTTGTAAACCCTAGATGTCTCTAGTATATAAAGAGACATAGGGTCATTAGTTTTATTGTACGTACAAGATGTAAACCAAAGGGGGGTGTGTGTGGGAACCTAGGCGTAGGGAAAACGTCTAGGGTTTAGTTAGTTAGTGTTAGATCAAGTCTTTGATCTTTATTATAGTTAATTAGTTAGTTTATGATAATGAAAAACCTTGTTCATAATAATGTTGATTCTATGTTTGAATATTCCGCTTTCATTATTATGTGTTCCTAGATATAATATTAGACCTAGTCTAAGAGCTTACAACGATCCAACAAGTGGTATCAGAGCTTGTGTGGAAACTCTGACTAAGAAGAAACCCTAAAACCTAAAGATGTCGACTGATTCTGTTCCACCACCTTCCATCACCTCAATGAGGATTCCTGTCATCAAGAAGGGAGAATATGACCTATGGTGTATGAAGATGAGGCAGTACATTGCCATTACAGACCATGCTCTATGGAATGTAATTGTCAATGGTAATGAAGAAGTTCCAGAAACTATTATTGTTCCTGGACAACCCAAAGCACCTAAGGCAGTCTTACCAGCAGCAACATTAAGGAATCAAGAGAAGGCACTCAACATTCTCTTATCTGCAATTCCAGATGGTCATCTTCTCAAGTTCCATGATGCTAAAGATGCTAAGCAGCTCTGGGCTGCTCTCAAGACAAGATTTGGAGGGAATGAAGCTTCTAAGAAGATGCACAGAAATCTGTTGAAGCAACAGTTTGAAACTTTCACTGTTGGTGAAAGAGAGAGTCTTGATGCTGCATATGATAGATTTCAAAATCTCCTTAACATGTTGGAATTATACAAAGCACAAGTTTCAGTTGAAGATGCTAATCTCAAGTTCTTAAGGAGTCTGCCATCCTCATGGCATGTGATAGCTACAATGATCAGAGGACAACCAGGTTTGAATGTTATGGACTTTGATGATCTCTACAATCATCTAAAGGTGTATGAGCATGAGATGAATGGTCAAACCAGTTCCAAATCTCACAGTATTGCTTTTCTATCATCTGAAAAGAGGGGCAGTACTTCCACCAAAAGTACTGCTTCTCCTACTCAAAGTACTGTAACTCAAAGTACTGCTATTTACACTCCCCCCACCTATGCTCAACAAGCCCCACCAACTACTACCATGCACTCAGATGAAGTTGTGTGCTCTTTCTTTGCTCAGCAAGCTTCTTTACCTGTAATTTATGAAGAAGATCTCTCCCAGATTGAAGAGGATGCTTTAGAAGAAATTGATATCAGGTGGAAAGTTGCTTTGATCACTGCAAGGATCAAGAAGTACATGAAGAAAATAGGAAAGAGCATTGACTTCAAACCAAAACAGGGAATCACTTTTGACAAATCCAAAATTGAATGCTTCAATTATCAAAAGACTGGACGCTTTACAAGGGAGTGCAGGTTTGCTAAGTATCAAGTAAACAGGATGACTGAGAAACCAAAGCTGGAGCTAAAAGAAATCTCTATTACTGAAACAAAGGCTTTGGTCGCTCAAGAGAATTTATTAGAGGTTGACTGGAGTGAAGAGTTTGATGATGAACCAGTGACCTATTGTATGGTAGCAGTGGAAGAAGCAGTTGAAGATTCAGTAGAAGAATTGGACTAGAGCACTGTCTTTGATGAGGAAGCTGATAATGCTGCTTTGGAATCTGGAGATTGTTATGGAGGATTTGATTGGAGCTTGGAGTGTGAAGATGATCCTGTTCTGCTTGCAATGGTGGCAACTTCATCAAGTTCACCCCTATCTCTGATGTATGCTTGAATTGTCATGATTTTTATCAAAAATTACTTGGCAGTTATGTGATTGAAAGATATAACTGTATTAGGGCTAGGTCTGAGGTAGCTGGTTATCAAATTACTTTAGAGTCTATGGAAGCCAAAATTATAACACATGAAAATAATGAAATGGCTTGGGCTGAAAAGTATGAACAACAAGATTACCAGTTAAAACTAAGTGAATGGAAACTAAATTGTAAAATTGTTGAAATAGAGAAATTAACTAAGGAAAGAGATGATTTGTTAGCAAAGTTTGATGCCTGGAAAGAATCTGGTCTGTCACATGTTACTTATGTTCAAAAACAGAGAAGAGCATATATTAGAACTGGCTTAGGTTTTGGTATGGACTTTGATAACATAGAAGAGAATCAATCTGGTGATGACCTAGAGGATATAACCACTAGTGATGATGAACTCATTAATTATGTAGACACATCTAGTAATGAGGATTCAATTTGTGAACCACCTCAAGAAACCCCAATTAAAAATATACCAAATTGCACATAATTGATTCATTAATATATATAATTGGAGTCTTCCCCAATTCAAGATTTATCATAAATAAACATGTGATAAAGATATCTTAACAATTAAATAATAATTCAAGCAACTATCCATGACAAACATGCATATGTCATCATGGATATATCATAACAATTATTCAAATAGTCACAAGATCGCATATAATAATTTCATGTCACATAACATATTATTCATGAATTAATCACGTAACATATATATTAATTCTAGTTTTCGATAAGGTTAACAAACAATTTTAAAACCCTAAAAAATTTTAAAAGTGTCGACTAAAATAAAATTAAGGGAAACGCCCCATAAAAAATTAAATAAATCGACCCATGCAAAAATTAAACCAAAACCCTAGATTAACCATATCAAACAACATACAATTATTCGTTTTTTACGCGTTTAGTAATTAATTACTCATTAAAACCAATGACTCGTGATGCCACTGTTGAAATTATATATCATGACATTGAATAAATAAAACACAAAACATCAAAATATACATGCAGAAGTGTATAGAATATATTAATTAATAATCAATTAACATAAACAAGAATATGCGTACCTTTCTTGATTCTAGTAGAACAAGAATCAAATCCACAAAACTAGCAATGGATGAACCCTAATTTGAGTTTATTAGGATTATATGAATTACCCCTTACCTTTTTGTAATTCAATCCAAGAATACTAACAATAATGTGTTAGTATCACTTTTTTGTACACACGTACTATACCGAATCAAAGGAATGCTAGTTTTAATCAAACAAAGAACTTGAGTTGGAAAAAGCTATGGTTCGACACCTTGGGAGTATGTCGACCGAATTTAACAAAACACGCACAAAACAAATTTTAGGTTTAGTTAATGAGTACAAGAGATAAATTACAAACACTCTTGGTGAACAAGTTTGAGTTGTAGATGGGTTGTTTGGTATCCCACAAGGGGATTCCGGAACCTTCCCAATATTTACAACTTAGTTCTTTTCCAATTACATTTAACGAACATTAGTCCATTACAACTAATTACTTAACGTCCATTATGTTATTTTGTTTAACTAATAAATAAATATAACTATTACATTTAATTATTAACTTTAATTCTCATACGTAAAGTGTGCAATCCCGTGGTCTCGAGTTCGATCTTAACTCACGTCTATTAATTTATATCCATAAAACCAACAATATATGTTCTGAAACGCTTCAAAGCATTCCGACCCAAACATGCCCTTTAAATTAAAAACGCAAGTTTATATACCAGATTTTACATTAATACGATTATATTCGAAATTGCAACTTTGGTCAAAAACCGTAAGTGAATTTCGTTGTTCGAAAAAAAAAAACGTAAGTGAAATAGACGGAGGGACCTTGGTAAAGAAAATAAGAAATCAAAGACATTTACAACTTTATATTAAATATTAGACTCTGTTCCCGAGTATAAAATGGAAAGAAGAGAGATGGAGAGGGAAAAAAAAAGAGAAGTAAAGAGGAGAGGAATAAAAAGTTATTTTTTTATCTTGTGTTCCCGAGTTGGAAAGAAAATATAAGGATGTAATAAAAAAAAAGCTTTAAAATCAACTTCACTCCATTTCATCCCAATTTGGGAAGTAAATTAGGAGAGTAATTTTGATGTAATTTACTATCCTTTACTTTCCTCTCCCCTCCTAAAAAATCTCAGGAACACAATTCTTTTTTATTACCATCCCAAACCTTTCCCTTTCACTCCAAAAAATAAACTCGGGAAGAGAGTGTTAGTATTGAACTAACGTAAAAAAAAATATGTTTAGCAAAATTATTAAATCAATTTAGATAGACCATAAAATTATTAAATCAATTTAGATATAGACCATAAGATTATTAATTTAAATAGACCATCAATCGAATCTATCAATGGTCGTTTAAACATTTGTAAATTAAAAGTGATTATAAAAGTGATTAAAGGTGTTTGTTTAAGATGAGGGTCCTACCATTATGGTAATGAATGATAGATATAATCTGTAACATATGGGATTTCACAAACACATCAAACCATAGCATATATAGGCGTATTAATGAAGAGTTTAGAGAGAGAAAGTGAAGAGAGGTTTTGGGAACTTAGTGAGAGAAACAAAAATCTTATTATGAGCTCCAACCCTCTACCTTGGGAGGTAGATGGTATTTATAGTAACTTACAAAATACGCCTCCTACGGGCTGTGGATCAGGCATACAGTGGGTAAAGACCCGTCCGTCCTCCACGGTGATACTTAACTAATTACTAACTAACATTAAAATGACTACGACTACGAGCTTTCTAACGATTACATATACTTGAGGTGACCGACTCTTTAACTACTGGATTTTTTAAATCCTAACAATCTCCCCCTAAGGGAGGTCACCTCAAATTACATTGAATACAAACAGATATTACATTTAAATTGTTCTTAGATTCTTGATTAAGTTCTTTGCTCTGTAGCCTGTAGCCTTTGATTCTTCATATTATGCATGTTTTGTTAATTCAAGTGGAGGTCTTTAACTGATCCACGTGATAATGAGTTTTGAGTCAGCTTTGAGATCATCAGCCACCATAAATCTCTGACATTTCTTTTGAAGTGTTGCCATCATGTGATGTTGTGACATATGGACTGACATGCTCACATTTTGGATCATGATATCTTCTCATCAGAGTTGCGGAAGCTTCTGTTGATTCATGATATTTGCAGCAGCGTAGCAGAAGCATGGAGTGAAAATATCAGAGTCGTTGATGCACTTATCATGATTTATTTAGATGTGTAAGCATGCGGGTATGGATTGACGCCTCAATTGTGATCAGCTGCAATCGTCGGGTGTTCCTGCATACAACAGTTAGCAATAAAAGAGCATGAAAGTGTCTTTGACCACTTTCGTTTAATTGAGGTACACAGTCCACGGTTCCCCGTTTATCAGTACAAGTACTGCCTGTGATCAGGTAGTATTCCGAAGAATCTCCTTGACAGGGTTTCGTAGCTGTTCTAGCCGTTCTCAAACCGGAACGTCTCAAAGAAGACAACACGGAGTGAGTGAACCAGCAAATTGAGATTTACTGATTGATTAAAAATGATTTGAAAAACAATCTTGTATTGCTTATCAGAATGAGTTTTTGCAATACAACGAAGGTTTTATACGAGAAATCAATTTTCAATCATAAACACCTTTTGATATTTGAAAATGTAATACACAGTTGATGTGCTATAGAAAATAATTTTTTGTGCACAACGACTGGTTTTTCAAAGGTATCCGTCAATCCATTTCCTGAACCAAGATTGATTCATAATTTGAATCTCCATCGTTTTTGTTCAGTTGCCACATGGTTGATCTATTGGATAGATCTCACATGCCACCCACCAAGAGCTAGTTTGATGTTGGCTATAGAAGGCTTTCCATCTTCATTGTGAATATCTTAGCATATCACTCAGATGTTCTGGCAATACCACAAGGATAATGCGTAGGACTCTTTAGGATACATTCTCACTTTCCACATTGTGTGAAACAACGAGTCTTCATTAATTATGTTCTAATGAGATTTATTGATGATCTCGTGGCTCTAGACTCAATAGTGCACATTTGGTTCCTATGCCGGAGACTAGGGAGAGGGTCTCCTTCTTCAATATCAACAATCTCTAAGACAAAGTCGATAGATAATGTAGGTTCCCCGTGAGAATGAAACAAGTCCTTTTAAGAGGAACTTGAGTGGCTTGGGAAGTTGTAGTGCATTGCATCACCGGGTCCATGACTTCTTGTCTTCAATACCGGTGTTACCTTGGTAACCACCAGTAGCATATGAATTGAACCCGATTTCTGCCCAAGGTTGAAATAGTGGAGGGCTATTTCTTTTCACCCTTTTCTCATTCATTTCTTTTTCATTCTTCAACCCCTTCAGTGCTTACCGAGATTTCATAACTAGAACCTTGTTGGGTTTATTCCAGTTCTAGCTCTATCTCAGTCCGTACTCTTCCCATTTCTCACTTTTCTCCTTTTTTCATCATACCTAAGGACTTCTACACTATCTAGTGGATTGTCCCTAGGTAGTTCCCTCCGGCTCTGGCGGGATCGTGGGAACGACTGCCATTGAAACCAGTTGAAAACCATTTGAAAATCAATCCAGGTACTTGTGATACACGATCAAAGCATTTTGTACCTGAATTGTTTTTGATATTTCAGAAAAAGCTCCCCCTCAAAATGTGCATCATATATTTGAAATTGCTTTAGCACATGGAGGCAAGAGGACTTGAAAATCTCAGATTAAGAATGAAGGATTCAATTCTTTGATCAACATTTTCTAAAAATATCGACATCACTTTCCCGATCAAAATTAGTATTTTACATACTTAGTTAAAGATATTTTGGGAAAGGATGTGGTTTTCTAAAAAATTGCTCCCCCTCAATACGTGCATTGATATTCGAAAGAGTTTTACACATATTAGTGGGAACACGCACTTTGAGACAAATCATTCACGTTTTAATCCCTTATGGTTTAAGAAAAATGCCCTCTTAACATATGCGTGGAAAATTTGAAATCGTTTGTCATATGTAGGGAGGAGGCCTTGTTAATCAATTTTCAAACCATTTATTGAATTATCAGTTTAAATCCAATTTAAATCACAAAATCTCCCCCGATCACAATTTCCAAATCATTTGAGATTTGTGACACTAGAACAAAAAGTGGATTTGGCTACACCGAATATGTGTGACGATATACATATAGTCACACATGATGTTTCGACCGTGTGTGACTAAAGGTCGCGCGACCATAGGTACCCTACGGTCACATGTTTGACTTTTTTTTAGTCTCTATTACAAAACAGTAACCAAAACCTTAACATGTGTGACTAATTAGGTGCAAATTTTGTTGGATTAATCTGTATTAGTGATCATAAACACTGTATAGTCACACAAATCATGTTTCTTTTGGGTATCTGGTCACATACAATTAAGCATAAAATGGCCAGAAGTGTTAATAAGTGTGACCATATGATGTTTAAGGTGAAGAAATATGTCTTTTGTGTGACTATTGATCATCCAATGGCCACTTGAATTTTATGTTTGTGTGGCCTTTTTTAACATTTAGTCACACAAAGCATGTTTGTTTTGTGTATTTAGTCACTTACAATTAATCATAAAGTGGCCAAAAGTGTTAATAAGTGTGACCATATGGTGTTAAAGTGAAGAAATGTGTGTTTTGTGTGACTATTGATCATCCAATGGCCACATGAATTTTATGTTTGTGTGGCCTTTTCTAACATTTAGTCACACAAAGCATGTTTCTTTTGGGTATTTAGTCACATACAATTTATCATAAAATGGCTAAAAGTGTTAATAAGTGTGACCATATGGTGTTTCAAATGAAGAAACGTGTATTTTGTGTGACTATTGATCATCCAATGGCCACATGAATTTTATGTTTGTGTGGCCTTTTCTAACATTTAGTCACACAAAGCATGTTTCTTCTGGGTATTTAGTCACACACAATTAATCATAAATTGGCCAAAAGTGTTAATAAGTGTGACCATATGGTGTTTACAGTGAAGAAATGTGTGTTTAGTGTAACTATTGATTATCCAATGGCCACTTGAATTTTATGTTTGTGTGGCCTTTTCTAACATTTAGTCACACAAAGCATGTTTCTTTTGGGTATTTACTCATATACAATTAAGCATAAAGTGGCAAAAAGTGTTAATAAGTGTGACCATATGGTGTTTAAGGTGAAGAAATATGTCTTTTGTGTGACTATTGATCATTCAATGGCCACATGAATTTTATTTTTGTGTGGCCTTTTCTAACATTTAGTCACACAAAGCATGTTTGTTTTGTGTATTTAGTCACATACAATTAAGCATAAAGTGGCCAAAAGTGTTAATTAGTGTGACCATATGGTGTTTTAAGTGAAGAAATGTTGTGTGACTATTCCTCATCCAATGGCCACATTAATTTTATGTTTGTGTGGCCTTTTCTAACATTTAGTCACACAAAGCATGTTTCTTTTGGGTATTTAGTCACATACAATTAATCATAAAGTGGTCAAAAGTGTTAATAAGTGTGATCATATGGTGTTTTAAGTGAAGAAATGTGTGTTTTGTATGACTATTGATCATCCAATGGCCACTTGAATTTTATGTTTGTGTGGCCTTTTCTAACATTTAGTCACACGTCGAATTAAGCAAACTGTGACAAAAAAGTTTTAATAATTGTGACTATATGCATCTTTTAGTCACATATAAGAAATCAATATATATCAAAATAAATTCAAATATATATATATATATATATATATATATATAGGGTAAGGATCCAGTGAGAAGAAAACTTAAAATGAGAAGAATGAGAAATAACTATAACCTCATATTTGAGATGCATCGACTTGAATTAGATGCATTTTTATTCATTTAGATGCATCATAATTAGTTTCGAAAGTTATTTTGAATTGAAAACGATGCAAAGTAGTACTAGCAACAAATTTGATCCGCAGATGATGAAAAATACATAGGATTCGTCTAACTTGAGAAAACGCATCTAATATATGTATATGCATCTAATTTTTAGTTATAAAATATATGATAATGCATCTAAAAGATTAAGGATGCATCTAATTCAAATTGATGCATCTCTAATGTGTAGTTATAGTTATTTCTCATCATTCTTATTTTAAGAATTCTTCTCATTTGATCCTTAGTCTATATATATATATATATATATATATATATATATATATATATATATATATATATATATATATATATATATACACACACACACACACACAAAATATATTCAAATACAATAAAATTGGAATGTATATAAAATTGTAATGTCGTACATAATAAAATTCTCAATAATTTAACGACTTCTGACTCTTGATATTCTTAGCTTCCTTTTGCATGGCATCACTAGAGACGTAGCGCTTCGTTTGTAATTTAGGTGCAGTTTTGTTCTCATTAATCAGTTTTATGGTACTTGGTGTTGTTACCTGTAGGAAACAAAAGCCGAGTGTATCAAACACTGAATTAAATATGAAGAATGATATACGTAGGTTTATAAAACACATGCATGTATGTACCTTTTCATCGAAAACCACTTGATCCTTTGGCCATGCATAAAAACCACCTACTGCATCCTTAACGATTTTGAAACCGTTACTTCCTACATCCGGTATGCATGCTGAATCCATTAAAGATTTATCAATAGACACTCTGTAGCAATCCTTTGGGAGTGGTTTGTTATGAAGCATTTGTTTTCCATCAGTTTTGTACACGGTACCCTCCGCAATAATTCTTGATTTCTTTAAGTGCCACAGTCTGCACTTAATTACCTAAAAAGATAATTTGTTGCATGTATATATGTATCAGTAATTAATTAAACTAAAGAACATATGAAAATGTTTAAATACATACTTGTGGTAGTACTGTTAATGGAGTCTCATGTTCTTGTGATTCGGAAAGTGGACATGAAGAATCCTTTCGTTTTGGTCTAGTCGCTTTCTTATATGCGACAGATTTAATAGTTTCCTATATATATAAAACACGGTAAATAATACATGTATGTAGAATTCAAAAATCCCAGGGGGATGATTTATTACTTACACTTATTTCAATTTCCTTTTCCAAAGTTGCAAGTCCATTAGACTTCTCAATGCTCGCAATTTTCTCACGTCCATCAACACGTGTTCCGGCATCCTCATCAGCACTGCTATTTATAAGATTAATGTTCACCGGAGACACCTGAAATATAAATTGTTTAAGAAGACTGCAGCAGTATTTAAAAGGGTAAAAAAAAGATGGAATATTACTTTCTTATGTCAAGAAACAACTTCAATTTAAGACTGAATGGATTCTATTGTTATATGGAGGAGTCTTTGGATCATGGATTCTATTGGTAATATAATTTCACTTTTGTTACACAAAAAAAATCAAGATAAAATATGTCTTACATCCGTTGGTGTCAATGGAGTTGACGTTGGCTGCAACTGCGCCCTCTGTGAGGCCAATTGATTCATCAAATCCTGGATTACCGCCTCTTTTTCTTGACTTTGGCGTCGCTCATTATCCAATTCATTTTGAAGTAACGCCACTCTTTCATCAGATGCTTGTCTGATTCGAGGCAGATCAAAATACCTCTTGTAGGTTACTTCACCTCCCACTCCTCTCGCATATCCTCCCTTTTCCTTACCTAATACAACTGTCATGGCATCAATGCCATGATCAACCTTCAAGATTCCTTGTTTGATCTAGTCCTTCGTCTCTTTCTGCACACACAATATGGGAAATAGGTTATTTAATTCTACCAGTATTAACTTAACTAACATTATTAACTTATAACTAACAGTATTAACTTATAACTAACAGTTTTAACTAATAGACTATCAGTATTAACTTATAACTAACAATAAACATAATAATAAAATTTGCAGTCAAACTTACAATTTTTTGTCCAACTGTTCTGATATCATCATTGTGAAATTCTCCGTCTTTATTCACCCTTCCTTTCAACCACAGCGTACCACGCGGTGGTTCTTCATCTGGTTCAATTTCTTTATTCTCGATCTTATAAACATCAAATACATACATTTGTAAGATAAACCAATATAAACGAAAGTATGATGCTATTAAATGCAAATGTGCAAATGTTTAATGTTAGCATTTTATCTATCACACGGGTGTATCCACCTCGTCCCATTGTATGTTGATAAACAGACTTGGAACGCGCCACTTTAGATGCAGCTGATTTCACCTTGCAACACAAAATAAAAAAGGTGTTTAGATGTAGTAATGCTGACAGTATACAACTAATATATATGGAAACATCAAATGTGACAGATATTTGAACTTGAATAAAAATGAATAATTAACACTTTGTATTCCTCGGTGGCCGTGTAGTTTACAAAATTTACCCAATCTTCGGCTTTTATAATTGCACTATACTTCTTCGGGACTTCATTAAGTTTTGAAAGGGTATTTTGGTTGGGCAATATGTAGTTTTCGGTCAATTTCCTTATGAAATTCCTTAGAAGTTGACCAAGACGATTCATTATCGACTTTCGACCGTCAAGTTAACATCAAAATATCATTGCAAAGATTAACACAATGTTGTTAATTAGTTGCACATAATGTAAATGCAGAGATAAACTTATTAACACCTTGTACCTTCGACAGCCAAGCCACTACTAGTTAAAAAAAAGTATATGTGTACCGTGATTTAGTCCCACATTTTATCTCTTGCTTCTGAATCAACCTTCCTCCAGGATAGAATCTTGACACCTATATGCTCACGAACCAAATCACCCAAAAAACTCGAAAACAATGCCTGTTTTTCACGATAACCTATTCAGTGCATCGAAGGTTACACTGACCTTTATTCCGTCGGTTCTTCCATAATCCCTGCGAAACTTAGCTAACCTAGTTATGCCCCTCTTAACAACATTCGCATTTGAATGGTTGTTTTCAACATCCTCACCCTCATCTGAATACGCCTCTGATTCATATCCTAAAGGGTTATCATTTTCACGATCAGAATAAACCAAATCATCCTGATAATTGGTTTGAGTTGGCATGATTCGTAGAAGTAATGTGTTAAAGAAAATTAGTAAACTTAATTGGTAAATAATGGTGTAAAAATTGAAGTTCTGGTTGTTTTGCTAGAATCCTGAATTATTGGAGTAAAGTTAGGGCTCATTATGGGGCAGTTTTTCAATTAAGGAAACCATAATTTCCTAAGTAATTTTAAAAATTTTTGCTGAAATTTGGCTCCAAATTTGAAAATTTTAAAATGTGACTCCAAATTGATAATATAGAATTTAAATATTTCATTTTTGGCTGCAATTTTTTAAACCAACACACCCATGACAGAAATGGTGCTTACCCATAGTCCCAAACACCCATATAACTTCAAACCCCTGTATCAAAGACACATATAACTGCAGCTACACTAAAATCTCACCACATGGCGCATACAAATGAACAAACAAAAGCAAAAAATGGAATTAAAGCAACTAATTAAGCAACTATAACTAATAAGCAGTCCTAGATAAACAAGTAAGCACAAAAATAATCAAATCCAACCAAGGACTGCTGATAAAACAAACAGCCCTCAGACCTTACTTTAAGCCTATAAATAAGCTATTTATAAGCACTTACATAAGATCTAACATCCTCCAACAGTAAAAAAAATCAAGAAATCATGTAAATGCAATTAACTTAAAGCAAAAACAACAACAAAAACACGCTAAATCTAGTGGTTCAATCCAAAATAATTGTCATCCACAAACGGTCCATTTCTAAACTTCATAATCAGTCATAAAAAATTGACAACAACCTAAAAAATGAACAACCTAAGCAAAACACTTATGAACCGCATATCCATGACTCAACATTGAACACGACACATGGGATGCGTGTTTAAATTAAATTGTTTACGTGTTTAAATTAAATCATACATTTTGGTTCATTTCTATTTCCATCATACCCGTAAAATTGTTTTTTGCTCTTTGTGACTTAGAGTCCTAAGTCCGTGCCTGACCCAGTACAAACAATCACCCGACTACAACCCACCCCACCGATCTTCGTCGATAACCAACACCCAACTTAAAAACATGACTAACAAAATTCAAAAGTGGAGTACTCGCAACCGACTCTCCCTAAACTCTCTCTGGCGAAATCGAATCCTTACCAAACCCTAAATCATTTTTCAATCTTTTCGATCCTCTAACCTTTCTGTCAACAATCCTGTTATTAATCTTGATTATCCTCTTATGTTTAATCTTGATTTATACGTGCGTTTGTTTCTAGTTTGTTCCTGTATCGATCTGGTTGCTGATGTTTAGGGTTTTATTGTGATCGCTTGTTAGGGTTTCTTCTTGTCGGTTGTAAATCATTAATCTTTACTTTATTAATCGATTTACCTATTGCAACATCATCATCTAATCATGTAATATTTATTGCGCTCCTATGGTTTATAAACCCTAGTTGCTAAACTAGGGTTTTAATCGTTTCGTTTGAAGACCAAACCTTTTCTTCTTGTTTTTCTGAGTGTGATTACTTGTGTTAGGGTTTTTAATTTGTTGTGATGTCGAATTTGGGAGAGGAGACTAACACGGTACCACGTCCTGTGGTTAGTGTGCATGTGCATGGTGCAACTGATCCCATTGTACACGTTATGTTGGAATTACTAAGGCATAACAGCCTTGTACCGAACCTCATGTAGACAAGATAGATAATACACCTGGTGTGCATGTGCATGGTGCAACTGATCCCATTGTAAATGTAGGTGCCACATCTATTGGTGTTGCTCTTAATAGGAATGAGGCTGAGCAGAATTATGGTCTTGATCCAGTTGTTTTGGAGTCATGTAAGACTTTTGAAGAGGCTATGCGCGGTGTTGAAGTAATGAATGCGGGGAATGTGGACAATGATACTAATGTTGCTTCTAATTCGTCTCCCAAAGTTCATAATCAGCCCCAACCAACGGGTGTCCCGAGTGTGAAGCCGGTTTCATATGCGGGTGTTGAGTCAACTGATTCTACGAAGCGCATGTCTAATTTTCGTAGGTTGGAATGTAGTAACAAGTCTAATGATGTGGATCTCTCCGTTCCTATGAAAGTCGTGGAGGAGGTAAACTCTAAATTTGAGAATACCCTTTATGGTTATTTTCTTGGTAAACATATTGCTTTTCTGGTTGTTGATTATTACGTTTGTAATACGTGGGCCAAGTACGGTATTGAAAAGGTTATGATGAATGCTAAGACGGTCTTTTTCTTTAAGTTTTCCACTCGTAAAGGTGTTGAGGATGTTCTAGAAAATGGATTGTGGATGATTCGGAACGTGCAAATTATTCTTAAAACTTGGACGTTAAATACTAATCTGCTTAAAGAGGATTTGACTAACATTCCGGTGTGGTTTAAATTTCATGATGTTCCTCTTGCTATGTTTTTTGATGATGATCTCAGTCTCCTTGTTGCATTGATTGGTACGCTGAAAATGTTAGATTCTTACACTAGTCAAATGTGTTCGGACTCATGGGGCCGTAGTAGTTTTGCTAGGTGCTTGATTGAAGTTCGGGCATATAAGGTTCTTTGGGAGAGTCTCATTGTGGAAATACCCTTACTGGATGAATCGGGCACTACTATTGAAAAGATCCGGGTTGAATACGAATGGAAACCTCCAAGGTGTGATACGTGTAAGCTTTTTGGTCATACTCTGGGTGATTGTCCTAAATCTGTCCCACCTCCTACTTAGCCTACACCGAATGTTAATGATGGTTTTCAAATGGTCAATAAAAATAATAAGGGTAAGAATGGTGGTCAAAATGTTTCGGGTAAAGGGGGATTTACTAAACCTGTTTTGTGTAAAAATTTATGTTATCAACCTAAAGCGCCTCCTCCTGAGCCCAAGAAGGTGGATGCTACTAAAAATAAGGCCACTGAAGTGGCTAGTATAAGTGGGACAAAGATTGCTACATCGAATCCCTTTGATGTACTTAATATGATCAATACTGATGAATGTGGCATTCCTTCTGATGTAGTGGCGAAGAATGGGGCTCAGTTGGACGTTGGTAGTATAATGGAAGAAAAAAGAATGATTCTCCAAAGATTAGTAATACATTGCATGAACCGCTTTTGAGTGATTCAATGAAAGCTAACAAGGTTAGTCCTACCCCTATTGTTGAGAAAATTGAGGAGTTTGAAAAGCTTCTTATTGATGGGAAAGCTACTCTTGTTGATGATGATGGTAATTCTATTAAAAATGTTGATTATCTGGGTAATAAAATGGATTTTTCGTTTACTTCTTCTACTAAAAGGGTTAACCCATTCTCTAAGGTGGGAGAGATTGTTGATTCCGACAGTGATAAAGAGGAGGGTGTGAACACTTTTAATGAGTCAGTGAACCTATTTGGTGGTGGTCATGATCGTGAAGATGATTATGATGACTATGATTATGATGAATATGCGGATCAGGTCTACCATCTTCTAGGGAATTTGGATGCTCTTTATGACACGTATGCTATCAAGCTCCAAGACCTTGGTAGGAAGTAATTTTGTTCTCACAGGAGTCTAATGTTTCTTTTGAGTAGTGGTTTATTTTATTGTTTAGAGAATAGGAAATATCTTTTTATGTAAGCCTTTTCGCCTATGTAACAGGCTGAGATATGGGATTCACCCATATTCTTTGTACTTAAACGTTTTTTTGAGCAATATATTTACCGGGTATTTGACCTTTTACCCAAAAAGTGGAGTACTCGCTTCAAATTCTTGACTAGTGTGTTTAACAACATGACCACTTTATTGAACCTTCGTAAAAATGAGCCTCTATGAATTTTTTTCTATGCTTGTCAAGTAGACGATAGCGACTAAGGTGATGTTTGTTTATTAAGAGGCTCTGAATCTGAATCTGAATCGCACATCTGAATCTGAATTTGTTGTAGAAAAGTCTGAATCTGATTTCCATCTTAATCTGAATAAGTGGTTGAGAAATCTGAATCTGATTCAAATAAAACTATTTGATTTTATGAAAACGTCTAAGTGTGCATCAGTTTTTATAATTTAAATATTAAACAATTGCATTCGCACAAGAAATAAACTTTCTTAAATATAAAAAAAACAAATTTTATTATATAATCAATTTAAAGTTAAAAGTAATTTAATCAAAACGTAATCTAACGCTTATTTAACAAAAATAAACGTGTTGGAGTTTAGCTTGAGCTTTTTAAAACGATTAACTAAATTGGTCGCGTTATAGTTGAGATATATGAGTCCAAACGGAACCTTTCAATTTGAACAAAATTTAAATTGTCACATACATTCTTTATCAATTAAAATATATGCAATGATTTTATTTATTATTTTTAATATGAAAGAAAAAAGTGAAACAAATTGAAAAATTATAACAAAATATAAGATAAATAAAAACAAAACAAAAAATTAAGAATAAAAAAGAGATATTAAGAGGTGTTAAGACACCCTCTCCACATCTAGTTCAGTTAGAGGTTTATGCCTCTTACTGCCTCTTAATGACCACGAAAAAACAAGCGCTCTTAACACTGGTTGTCTCTTACCGTCTCTAAATGACATGAAAAAACAAACACTGTTAATGACCTAAATGTCTGACCGAATCTGAATAAGTCAGCTTAAGATGCTCTTAAAATGCATTTTTGGAAAAACAAACACCACCTAAACCATGTTGTTGACTTAGAGGACATGACACAAAACAAGCCTAGGCTGAACAAGTAGAAAAAGAATTGTCTTTGTAGAGTTTTAATGAATTCACCTACACTACATTAAAGAATGTTCCAACCACCAAATTAATTGCATGTGTCATTAGAAGTTCACTTGCACACGGGAAAAAGAACACACATTACACATTCTATATTTATGTAACATAAAAATATAATTAAGCACTCTTATTTTTTTAGTCAAGAACATTGTCTATGAAATGAATGATTGGATGTTTGAAGATGTGATAAAAACAGTTATTTGAAAATTGGAAGTCGGTTCTGGTGGCATCATTGATTGTGGCTACCAAAAAGTTGATACGCTGTTGTAACCTCACTAATGGAGAGATGGCACTAGAAAAACGCATATTTTGATCAATTTCGAAACCAAAGATTCAGGTTTATAGATGTTACTCTGTAGACGAAAAGGAAAGAAAAAAAGATAATGATACCTCACACACTCTCCTCCTGTCATCGAGAAGAGGCCGGGGCTCGTGTTTATTATGTTTTGCAATCTTATTAGTCGTTACCCAACTTCAAATTCTGAGTAACAATCAAGCAATTAAAATCGATTATTGTATATCAACTTTTAACAATTTTCCTAAGCATTAAAATACAAAGAGATGTTGTCGTAAACAAACCATTAGTAAAAAGCTGGCATGCTCACCTCATTAGGAGGTGACACCTTTGTTGTTTAGAACGTAACAGAATGAAGGCAAATTACTACCATACGTATTCAGCTAATATTAGCCAATGTGCATAGCAACAACAATGCTAATAACTCGGCCAATTTGTCCGACAGGGCCGAGCTGCTAAATATTTATACCTCACTGGTTACGTATCTAGACATACATCATCCATTTGTTACCATATACGTCACCACACCCGGGCAGCTTAGATTATGATAAATTCATATAACATGAGACTGCTAGATTATATCAGATCCATAAAAAAGGTATTTGGTTCATAGAAAACTACGAATACTGTACAATTCAACCAATTATCTACATAAATTTCAAATTCAATCTTCCCCATTTAATTTGTTGGTGCGTATGACAGAGTACCAATCCTTCCCATAAATTCATATAACATGAGACTGCTAGAATAAATCGCAATCTTGTCTTTTCTTGGTTTTTGAAATGATAAAACAAAGTAACTAACCCTATTAATCACATATTTTGTGTTATGTCCTAAAAATGGTAGTTGTTAAACTAGTTATTTTTGGTGATTTTTCTTGGTGTTTGCTTTTAAGGTTTTGTTTCATAAAAGAACTTACGAGTTTCAAAATAAAGAAAAAGACATGACATATCATCAAAGCTGGCCAACAACCTTGCTTTTAAGGTTTTGTTTCATAAATGAACTTACGTGTGTAGAGACTATCTCTTCTGACAGCTCTTTTATGTTTTGGTTGGTGAGAATTTTAAGTTGTATAGCACGGTGTAGTTATTATATCTTTTTTCTCGATCTTTATGCATATTATAAAGTTTACACTCCTCCATCAACTTAAAATTCTCATTTTTAACACACAAAAACCAGTCACCTTTTATATGTTGTTTCTAAAGGTCTCAACCTATGTTAGCAACCCAATACCATTAGAAATGAATGATATATAGGAAAGTGAGGATAATGTTAAGGTGGGGATATTTACTATACCATTTTTTTTCATAAGTACTATAAGTTTCATACTTTTCATATTTTCCCATTCTAAGAACTATACCAATTTTAACATAATTTAAGTATCATACTTAACTAGCTACACGGACGGAAACAGCGGTTCCCGCGGCCGAAACACCCATAGAGTTTTTTAGATGTATTGTTAATTTTTGTAAAAAACACGAATTTTTCCTTAATGTACTAAAATGAACTCGGTCCATTAAAAAGTGTTTCTAGTGTTATTTAGTTAGTATACTTACAAAATTATCTGGTCAGCCAAATATATTTGGTCCTCGTTCCGTCCAAAGCAATATTGTTTTTACAGTCAAAGAGGCAAACAGTTTTTGAGGTGGAGATAGTGATAAAACACTAAGCATAATCAACACCTTAACATTCAACATGAACACAAAGAAGAGATTAGAAGATGTTAACTAGTAGAAAAAAAATGATGCTATGCAATTTGTAAAAGGTTAGAAGCGTTGGATACATACATGCAACTCAAGCAATCTAATCCATAATGAATTGCCTTGCTTGCAAATAGAGACTCGAGTTTGATAATTTTTTTTAAATATGATAGAAGTAAAATTCATAGAACAATTTTTATAAATTAATAGAAGAAAAGATATATGATGAATCTGATATGCAAAGCCTTAAAAGGTTGAAAAGGTTATAAGTGAAGACTATACGTTCTATTCTTGGGGTAGTTGTAAACAAAAGATAGAATATGAAAGTTTTGTTCTAATCCCACGAAGTTTCCCCTTAAGGAAAATCAAATATCGCTATTTAATCAAGTGGTGTGTCATATGAGTAATCGACCTTTGGATTACGTGGCAAACCCCTTCCAAAGTTCTTCGAGTCTATTCGAGTTCATTGGCCACATATTAGTCTGCAACATAACTCGAGCACGTTGACCATATTTCAGTTGTATCTTACAACTCTATTGTTCTCTCTTCTTACGTATTTTAAAACCTTGTCGTGGTACCTCTAAATTCAAGTTTATTTACTATATCGAATTCCACGTAAGTAAAGAGCACATGATAATCGCCCTTAATGTTTAAGAGATAGCACTTTCTAAAATACATCTACTTTCTTGGAATAATATAATAGCAGTAATAGTTTGGGATTAATAAACGGATGACTAAATAAGATCGAGCACCAATGCTACCAAATTCGACCTTTGGGAGATAAACCAAAAATCTGTATGGTCGAAAAAGATGTTCATTTACATTAGCTTTGGATCTTGCTTCTTGGGGCTGTTTATTCGTTTGTGGGATCCCAATGGTCGACTTGCTATCATATACATGGCGAACATTTTGTATGGCTTGAGTGATATAAGTAGAATAAGTGGTATTGAATACGTAGAGATCGAGTCTAGTTTCGGCTCTAGAGGCATAGGGTGTTTTGCTTAATATCCTCAAGGTAGATTTTCGCCTCTAAATTACTGAGATTGTATACCGTCCTATGGTAATATCCTTAATTCGTTGTTTTAGTTGCCTTGAAACCTTCTCTAAGGTACGCATGGTATTTACAATTTAAATTAGAATAACCCAATAGTCTAACACTTGCTAAGCGCAGTCTAGAAAAAGTAAAAGAAAACTTGCAAAGTGTCAAAGGAAAAGTAAGTTTTAGGTAATTTTTTTTTTCTTTTTTTTGGAATATCTAAAATTAAATGCAGGCTATGTTTGGTTGTTGTGTATATTGACCATGAAGAATTTATTCATTTAAGTTGAAACTTTGTCCTTGAAAAAGTAGTTGGCCACAAATTCGATCATTGATTGACATAAGGATTTAGACTTTTGCGTGTATTGGTTCGCTCATACAGCAAGTCCCCCACCTTTATCACAACCTAGCTGAGCTGGCTAAGCATAGTCATTACTCATCAAAACCTATTCATTTACTGGTATTCCAAACAAATTATAAGGAAATGCTTGTCTGTGTGTATTTTTTTCTTCTTGCAAAAATAAATATTGATTAATTTGTAATTAGCAGACGAGTCAAAGATGTTAGTCTAATGTATCAGATATGAAACAAAAGTAACTGGTAATGATTTAAAAGGTACCATTTTGAGGGGTCATTTAAGCCCTTAATTGATCACTTTTGTATCCGTTACTACCTAATTTCGTTCCTTTTCACTTTTTAGGTCTCTTGAAGGCAAATTGCTGGAATGGCACTTATTCGGACGAAAAGACGCGAATATATGAAGAAAATGGCCAAAGTCAAGAATCGAGACACTCAGGCTGCTGGAACTGAAGGCGACGGAGTCACTGCTTAACTGCGACGCCGTCGTGCATATTTTGCGATGGCTCAGTAGCCAAATTGCATAATATCAAGTGACGGCTTCAGGTTTTAAAAGAGTAGGGAGTCGCAGCTCAGACGGCCTAGATTTGATCAAGACGACGTCAGAGATTGAAGGCGACGGCGTCACAAGCATAAGGTGACGTCGTCACAACGCTAACATGGCCAAGACGAAACCCTAATGACGGCGTCACAACCTAAAAGGTGACGACGTCGCATTTGTAGCATTATATGTAGAAACCGAATTTTTCAGTTTTCAGTGTGTAGTTTTGTGGAGTAAAAACCTAAACCGAACCAAGGCTGTCTTGTATAGTATTTTAGGGTTCCATACCCTATCTTACATCAAGATAAGTGTTTTACTTCATTAATTCGATTATGTCTTCAATTAATTGTGTGTATGCTTGCATGTTTACCATGTCCGGCTAATTTACTTGTGTGTTTGCTTAGGGAATATGAAACTTAATTATTGAATATTGATTGGTTGTCTCTTATCTTAATAGTTAATGATCTAGTATTGCGATAGGTCATTCGTTGTGTAGTTAATGCTTGATTAATCTTTGTGAACCTTAGCTTATAGTTACCTAGAGTCATTGTAGGCTAAAACATCCGAAGAGTACCTTAGTGTTTAGTTTATAAATCCTAGAGATTTTATAGGCAAGAACCTTTGGTAGTTTCAAAGAGTTAGGGATAAACGCATACCCTACGACCTTAGACACACAACGCGATTAAGAATAAGGACGTGACAATTCAACCATCAATAGGAGATAATTAAGGAGTAATAAAACCTAAGTAAACACATTTTTAAATCATCATACGAGCACACAATAATTAGACATAGACTACCTACTAGTTTAGATTAGATAATTAGAAAAGTAGAGTAATCGGTAGAAATACCAACCCCCAAATCCAAACCCCGAGATTCGTACCTTTCAATTTCCTAAAAAATATAAAAAGCACAAAAATAATCTTCCTCAACCTCAACCTTAGCGTAGTAAGTCTCAACTAGCATTCCTATTCCCCTAGAGAACGATATCAATACTCGTGGCTTACCCTAATACTACACTACAACGATTAGGTTCACTGCCTAGGGTGTTGAAAAACTTGCTCGACGAAAAGGAAGTTCCTTTGACCCCGAACGCGCTTCATAAAGCGTCATCAGTAACTAAATATAAAAAGTAAACTAGTACCGATACACATTCAAACAACTTTTACTATTAAGAGATCATCCTGAGAGTAGTTAATTTACTACTCATATTATTGAAACATAATAAATAGGTGTTTGAGAAACAAATTTAGTTAAAAAAAAACCAAATACACTATTGATTAAAGAACCAAATTTGTCATTTTAAGTCAACTACATGGTTTGATCGCTTTCACGTACTTCATCACCAAACACACACAAAAAACACCACCTTTATACAAAACTAACACCACCACCTTCTCATAAATCGGTAGTGTGCACTATTGACATTGGTTTTAAAATGTGGTTTTCGATCTAATGGGAAAAAAGACCCGAAGGTGAGTGTGTGATGCGTGATACAAATGCGAGAGCATTTTAGACGTGATGCATTTAGTATTGAAAAAAGTACGAAAAATATTCATACATATTATATTCGGTCAAGTACCATTACACGAGTAGACCTAGGGGGTTTCCGGGGTACATGAGAACTTCATGGATTTTGTTCACATAGTGTAAATTTTTTTCAAAAGTCACGATTTTTTTCAAAATAAACCTAGTAACTTCGTTTTCTTTGATATTTTTTTTATTTGCACTCATTGACCATAAATTTTTGGATCCGCCCCTGAGTACCAAGTAAATTAAATAAACTTACAAAATAAGTTACTAGCATATTGAGTTATGCCAATAATCCATTTGTAAAACAAATAAATCAAAAGTAAAGCTTGACATAAGACATTTAGCAAAACACAAGATACTATACTTTTGTTATTGTGTTTGTTATAGACGTCTTTTGCAAATTTTATCTTTAAAAGCCTATTAGATATCTTGGTCTCTTTTATATGGTTTTATTTTGATTAAAGTGACCTAAATTTTAGAGTGACAATTGCGACCACTGCTATCATTATACAAACGCGGTAAATTGCGGTATAATGCTATTGCAATATGAGATGGCCTTGTACTAGGCACCATGATGCAAAATTTTAAGATCAAAATTGCTCTAGTGAATAACTAAAGAAAATAGATAGATTGGAGATAGAAAACTAGAAGAGAAAGAAACTAATTATATAACAGAAATATCTCTCTAAGATTCACTAATTATTTGACTGCTGGCGGGTCTTTTTATATGTGTTGTCTGGAAAGAGTAGGACTCAATGATTATTCGTTCACCGGAACGAGAAGTAAAATTTTTGGTAGATAGGGATTACATAAAAACTTCATTAGAGGAATGGGCTAGACAGGGTCATTTCGCAAGAACAATAGCTAAAGGCCCCGAAACTACCACTTGGATCTGGAACCTACGATCTCTTGAAAAGTATTTAGTGCATATTTCATACATGCACACATTTTTAAACCACGCTACCAACATCTCTCAAAATTTAAAACCCACCACCACATGTCAAGGTGGTGGTAGATATTAATGGCACGTCATGGAAGTAGTTTGAGCCCCTACTACAATGAGTCTTAATTCACAAATCATTATTCTTATGTGATTGATGTGCTCGGTTGGTGCAAGTTTTAAATTTATAAAAGGTGAATTACCAATATTACCAATAACACATACGAGCAAGTATACTCGTCCGTTATAGCAAGATTATGAAGGTAAGTCGGGATCGTTCGCAGGGATTTGAGTGAATCTAAGCACAAGTTTGAATCAACAGAGTCTATCCAAAACATATAACAAAGCAAATAGATATAACGAAATTCAAATGATTAAAAACTACACTTGCTTAAACTAGTTTCATATCATAGATTAATGTGATTGTGTTAACCTCTTAACATGTTGGTTATGATAATTAGTTGGTTTACTAATCTATTGTTCTTACAAGTTAAACCATGATCAAGAGTTTAGTTTATAAAAACAAGCATTAAGTTTAACCAATCAATTCAAGATCAATTCAAGTTTCATAAGTCTACATACATAAACTTAAACACAAAAAAATCCACTTGTTCATCAAATTGCTTAAGAAATGGTCAATAGAAAAGGTAACCGATCATAGACAAAAGGCTACAATTGATTCTCAACAACTAATCTTACGACCTTTTAGATGTTTCCAACCAATCCAATTCGATAATCAAAAAGCATTTCTATTACAACCACACCTTAGCTCCTTTGTATAATCAAGAATAATGGGTAAAAACAATCATCCATAGACAAAATGATTATGACTAGTTGAATAACAATAAGTTCTTTCGACCTCAACGATTACTATCAATTAGCCAAACTTGATTAACAAATGTCACTATGAAACTTTAGCACCATTGGATCTTAGAATCAACTTGAAATTGAATTAAAACATGTTAACACAATCACTAACTAATCATATGATAACATCATTTAAGCAAGTGCATAAAGAAACTAGCCACTCATAGCAAACATGAACATAAACTCAGAACTTTGAACATTAGAAAACATGATTGAAAGTCTTACAATGCTTGGAATAAGATTACAAATGGTGTAGTAATAATTCCCAAAGTATTGGGGTAGACTTCTTGGTGGTTTGGCCTCCAAATGTGGAACTTCTGGAACTCCAAACTTCTCTGGACTTCAAAGGACGAATTATGAGAGCTTAAAGCTTTGTTTGATGAGTAGAGAGATTTGTATTTGAGGTGTGTCTCATATGCTCACAATTAGCCTCTATTTATACTAATTCCAAGGCCTAGGGTATTAATTGCTGAACTTGGCCTCCAAGGAGTAAGGAAGGGACTAGAATACACCAAGAGAAGGTTCTAGAATCGTTTGGATGCAAAGGGAAAGCTTAGTGATGAAGATTTGGCAAGTGCAAATGTGGATCCGGTTGGTCTTCTACAAAGATGGCCAACCGATCCGGTTGGTCTTCTACAAAGATGGCCAACCGATCCGGTTGCGGGTTGCGACCGATCGGTTGGTGATAGTCATAATGTTGTTTCTGGTCGTTTTCCAACCGATCAGGTTACGGTTGTAACCGATCCGGCTGGATTCTCTGAGTTACGGAAACTTTATATTTTCTTCTCTTTATCTTGTAGAACTTGGTTCTTCAATCACTATGGTCTTCAAAGGTCCTTGAGATACTGATTTTAGACTTACTGAAACGGGAATCTTCATTTTGCTGAACATTTCTTTATTTTCCTTCCGTTTCCCTGCACTTGGTTATAAACACTAGACAAACATCTTTTGATGCGTTTAAGCATTATAATCGCACAAATATAACCAAATAACAGATATAAAAGCACACATAACGCTACTAAAAACATGCACAATCTGAGCGTTATCAAATTCCCCCACACTTAAATTTTGCTTGCCCTCAAGCAAATCTAGGAAAAACATCCACTGGTACAAGATCGTGATAATGAAAAATGTGATGCAAATCAACCAAGTATAAATACGAGAGAGGATTCATCAATTATGCTTTATAAAGGTGAAATATCAAGATGTTTGACAATATCCAATGATTTTCTTGCATGATTAACATTTCAAAACACCTCACGAAAAAGGAACGAAATATAATTCCCTCAATCACTCATTTTTAGTGGAGTAACAAGATAAATCACACTCATTGCTCAGTCATGATTAGATTATTACCATAAGCTTGTACAAGAAACAAAACTCCACCGACGTGGCGTGAGCACCAAGTAAAAACATCTAAAGAGGACTTTTATTCGGGTTATAATGATAGGCTAAGGGTTAAGGGTATGGATAAGGCATGGGAATGTATATGAAATTGGTGTTAAAATAAAAATGAAATCAAGTCTAATACCCGTGTTGCTAGCTACCAAACATTCCACGAACCAAATAAACGATTATAGTTTTGCTTTCTTCTTTTCCACTTTCCATAGCTTTTCGCTTTGCCATGACAATTGTTCCACGAACATAGCACATTGGCTATTATTTTCATACTTTCAACACATAACTTTTTTTTTCATCACGCATGGCTCAATCAATCACATAGGATGTGGTACTCATAATCATTTGAACAATCTTCACTTTCCAGGCGACTAGCAACCAACCGTTTAGACATTGATACAGGATACGCTAAGGTTTAAAGTGTAAAATCTTTTTGTATTTTCTAGGTGAAGCAAAAATGAAAGGGATGGCTCAGAGGGTGTAACTAGGGGTATCTAGTGCTAAAAATGAGCACTACAAATGGGTCCATGTGGGTGGTTAACTAGCCAATGCGGATAGCTAATATATCATTAGATGCAAAATGGAAGGCCATTTGGGTTAAATCCTAAGGTGCCTCTTTATCACACGAATTTACTTATATCGCAAGAATGCAATCTCACTGCGGTCTGGTAATGATTTACAAGCACAAGTTCTAGAATAAATAAAATCACCGGCACACTCATAGCAAACGATCCAAGCATAAAAGATGTATGCTATTTATGAAATAGGCTCAAATCCTCACAATTTAGTGGAAAGGGTATAAAATGTGCTAGCAAATGTTTATCGATCCCAGAATGGATTGCAATAGTAATCGGAACACATCTCGAAGTTTCAAATATTACCAGTTTTACCAGTGGATTGATCCAGTTATTCTAATAGATAATCCTAAAAGCGTGAAAACAACTAGATCACAAGGGCAAACAAAATTTTAAATTTAAGCATAAAAACTCTAATTTTTCCTATTCACCCCCCCTCCCCACACACACACTTAATTTAGACATTGTCCTCAATGAAAAATGAACTTCAAAGTATAGAAATAGGGAAAATAGAGATGAAACTAGATATGTCAATGAGTTGTCAGCTTAAAATCTTCCTTCATTCACGGCGTCCCTTTGGAGAAATCATTACCGCACAATATCTTATAAACAAACAAAGGTTTTATTAAAAGGTGGCACTCCCCCACACTTAAGTTCAACCAAAGGTTAAGACTTTGGGGAGTGACCACAGAAAATCAAAACACACGGGTTGCCTCCCGAGAAGCGCTTGTTTTATTATCGAGTCATCGGCGACTCGAATCTTCCCGGGTTAGGATACTTTGACCATACGGTTCATATGGGGAATTTCAGCTCTTAAACGTTGAGGGTATGGGATCTTTGGTTTGTACTCCATAATGGATGGGAATACATTTGATTCTTTTGGTTTGACCATGTTATAGTCTCTTTTCGTTATTTCGAACGTTTGGTCAATTTCATTAGAAATGAGGACAGGTGGCGGCTCTTTTTGATTTTTCAAAGGGTCATTGGACTTTCCACTCCCAGTGAATATGGCATCCACATTCTCAAGGTGAGTTGTAGGAGGTGGCTTAGTCCTTTGATTTAAAGAAACTGGATTTTGTGGCTCATACCATTTGTCTATCTTTCTTTCCAGTTCTCCATTCCAGTTGTCACCAGTTTTGTTGAACTTTTTATCACCAATATGATTTGGAAATACATTGTGTTCAGGACCTTTTAATTGAGTCATTGGGATATGCATGGGGCAATCCTCAAGAAAAGGTGATATAGTTGGTGAGTTACACATGATTTGGTTCAGATTTGGCGTGGTTGGAATGTGCTCGATCTCGTCCTCTTCGATAAATTCATCCTCACCCTTATCGTTTTCGCTTTGAATTGAAGGTGGTTCGTAGACAAATTCATGTCTCGAGTTGGAATCTGTAGTGTAAGGAAGAGATACAGCATGATGGACTTTTTGTTCCTTAATTAATCTTTCTATCCTCCTCTCCAAGTCTTGGCTTATCGCTTGTTGGTTCCTTCTTCCTTGATCGACTTTATGTTCCAATTCCACCAACAGGTTCGTCATATTCTCATTGGCTTTTGTTTGACTGACCATCCACTCTCTCATCATCTCCTCTTGTGAGGTTTTAGGTGTATTGAAATGTTGTGATGGATGTGGTATTGTATTCCATGGCTGATATCGAGGATATGTATGGTTGGGTTGTGGTATGGAAAGAGTGGAATTTCTGGAATTTTGGTCATAATATCTGCCGTGATATCCTGGGTAATATCCTTCATGTTGGGCATGGTTTGCTTCCATGAGATCACACATCGGCGTGTCATCCTCGGCATCGTGGTTTGAAGCGTGGTGATTATTTCGCAGTTCCATCATCTCCCTCCGTATGCTTATGAATTGGGTATCGATGTTTGTGGAGAGAGCTTCCAATTTCTCGATCAATGAGGCATGATCGGTATTGATGTTGCTTCCACCGGCGGAAACAACGATATTCGGATTGGAATCGTTCGAGAAACCACTACTTGTGAAGATAGCGTTGACATACTCGTTTCTTGTTTGTGGTGGACGGTACGTCTTATCATTTGATGGTTTTGGGTTGGATTGGGTATTACTTGGTAATGAACCAGATGGTCTAGAGGAATGTTGGTCAGAAAATCTGCCAAACTTGTTTTCAAGATCTTGGATAGATGCTTGATGATTTTTCTGTCCTTGCTCAACTTTGGCTTTGAGAATGAAAAATTGATTTTTGATAAAATCATTTGCAGATTTTTGAGCAGCCACGAATTCTCTCATGGTTTTCTCAAATTCGGTTTCTTCCATCTTTTTGTCAGGGTTTTGTGGTGGTGGATCGTCAGTTCGTGGTTGAGAATCACGGTTGTCATCCCTTGGTCGGCGATCTTGCCAATTTTCAGAATTTCGACCGTAATAATTACTACGATATCCTCCTCCACGGTATCCTCCTTGAGTGTAACTTGCTTCTCCTTCCTTCGGTCCACCCATAGGTTTATCATCGCACTCGGACGATGGATGATTTCCTCCACAATTGTTGCATCCGTCTCGCATTTCCTTCATTTCATCTTTGATATCTTTGTATTGCGAGTCGATTTTTAAGGTTAACGCTTCCATCTTTTCCATGAGTTTTGAGGCATCGGTGTTTTCGACAAAAGCAACGGTTTTTCAGAGAGGTTTGGTTTTGGAATCTTTGGACCAATCAAATTTGAGAAGTACTCGATCTTTGTGCAATTGATTTGCATCGTTGGGAGTCTTATAGAGAAAAATTCCTCCAGCATCAAGGATGCCTTGAGAGATTTCATCTAGTCCATGGTAAAAGATTTGGATAATGGTTCCTTTTGATAGTCCATGTCCATGACAACTACGAAGCAAATCTTTCATTCGAAGCCAAGCTTCGACAAGTGATTCGTTTGGGTTTTGGTTGAAAGCACGAATTTCTCCCATTAATCGATCAAACATGGCAGGTGGAAAGAATCGACTTACAAAAGCTTGCCTCATCTCCTCCCAAGTATTGATGATTCCTGGGGTTAATTCATTGTACCATACTTTAGCATCTCCGATGAGTGATGATGGGAAAAGTTTGAGTTTGATGGCATTGACATCGGTGTCGCCATAACGAAACATGCCGCAAATTTCGAGGAATTCGGCAATGTGCTTATCTTGGATTGGCCCACGCACGGCCATCGAATTGTCGGTCTTTGATCATAGAAAGGTGATGTCCCTTCACGGTGAAGTTGTCACCAAGGTTGATAGCAACAATAGCACTTCCGGGAGTTGGTGCTACGGCTCGGTTGGTTCCCCACATGGGTTGATCGTCCGCCATGGGAAAAGGTAAATTGGTGAAAGGGTTGTAAACAACTTTGGCTTCTACGAGGTTATCAAATGGTGGGTTTGGTACTCTAGATACACGATCTTCCAATGGTATGAAAAGTGTTCTTCTTCTTCTTCGAATCAAACGTTCGGGGTTGGTAAGAGGTGTAATTGGTTCTATTCCCACTGCTCGAGTATTCATACAATGTCCTAGAGAATCCAAGCAATATCTAAACACACGGACAAACAACGAAAACAGTTTTTTATGGGTCAGAGAAGGTAACCGGATCGGTTGCGGGATGCGACCGATCGGTTGGTGATGGTCATAATGTTGTTTCAGATGTGCTCGGTTGGTGCAAGTTTTAAATTTATAAAAGGGGAATTACCAATATTACCAATAACACATACGAGCAAGTATACTCGTCCGTTATAGCAAGATTATGAAGGTAAGTCGGGATCGTTCGCAGGGATTTGAGTGAATCTAAGCACAAGTTTGAATCAACAGAGTCTATCCAAAACATATAACAAAGCAAATAGATATAACGAAATTCAGATTATTAAAAACTACACTTGCTTAAACTAGTTTCATATCATAGATTAATGTGATTGTGTTAACCTCTTAACATGTTGGTTATGATAATTAGTTGGTTTACTAATCTATTGTTCTTACAAGTTAAACCATGATCAAGAGTTTAGTTTATAAAAACAAGCATTAAGTTTAACCAATCAATTCAAGATCAATTCAAGTTTCATAAGTCTACATACATAAACTTAAACACAAAAACATCCACTTGTTCATCAAATTGCTTAAGAAATGGTCAATACAAAAGGTAACCGATCATAGACAAAAGGCTACAATTGATTCTCAACAACTAATCTTACGACCTTTTAGATGTTTCCAACCAATCCAATTCGATAATCAAAAAGCGTTTCTATTACAACCACACCTTAGCTCCTTTGTATAATCAAGAATAATGGGTAAAAACAATCATCCATAGACAAAATGATTATGACTAGTTGAATAACAATAAGTTCTTTCGACCTCAACGATTACTATCAATTAGCCAAACTTGATTAACAAATGTCACTATGAAACTTTAGCACAATTGGATCTTAGAATCAACTTGAAATTGAATTAAAACATGTTAACACAATCACTAACTAATCATATGATAACATCATTTAAGCAAGTGCATAAAGAAACTAGCCACTCATAGCAAACATGAACATAAACTCAGAACTTTGAACATTAGAAAACATGATTGAAAGTCTTACAATGCTTGGAATAAGATTACAAATGGTGTAGTAATGATTCCCAAAGTATTGGGGTAGACTTCTTGGTGGTTTGGCCTCCAAATGTAGAACTTCTGGAACTCCAAACTTTTCTGGACTTCTAAGGACGAATTATGAGAGCTTAAAGCTTTGTTTGATGAGTACAAAGATTTGTATTTGAGGTGTGTCTCATATGCTCACAATTAGCCTCTATTTATACTAATTCCAAGGCCTAGGGTATTAATTGCTGAACTTGGCCTCCAAGGAGTAAGGAAGGGACTAGAATACACCAAGAGAAGGTCCTAGAATCGTTTGGATGCAAAGGGAAAGCTTAGTGATGAAGATTTGGCAACTGCAGCTTCTCCAACCGAATCGGTTATACGACCAACCGATCCGGTTGGTCTTCTACAAAGATGGCCAACCGATCCGGTTGCGGGTTGCGACCGATCGGTTGGTGATAGTCATAATGTTGTTTCTGGTCGTTTTCCAACCGATTAGGTTATGGTTGTAACCGATCCGGCTGGATTCTCTGAGTTACGGAAACTTGATATTTTCTTCTCTTTATCTTGTAGAACTTGGTTCTTCAATCACTATGGTCTTCAAAGGTCCTTGAGATACTGATTTTAGACTTACTGAAACGGGAATCTTCATTTTGCTGAACATTTCTTTATTTTCCTTCCGTTTCCCTGCACTTGGTTATAAACACTAGACAAACATCTTTTGATGCGTTTAAGCATTATAATCACACAAATATAACCAAATAACAAATATAAAAGCACACATAACGCTACTAAAAAAAAGCACAATCTGAGCGTTATCAGTGATCCATCAAATATTTATATCTACAAACAAATCGATTCTAAAACTTAAGCCGATTCTTAATCACTCTTCTATCTGGACTTTTCGGGTGTTTGTATGGCTTCTTGCAAGGCTTATTAATTTATTGAAAATTTAATAAGCCCATAAAGTGATTTTTTTGAGTTATAACATATAAGCTTGAATTGATCGATTTTAAAAGCTCAAGTATAAACCCATAAAAAGCTGAGTTTATAAACTTCTAAAATTCTTAATTAGAGAAATTGTCAAATATGGCAAACACGCATCTTGTTCTTTCTTTGACATAATGTATCTTCCACCCACTCAGGGATGGACCTAGGGGTTCCGAGGGGTTCACGGGAACCGATATATGTTTGTCGCCTAGGGTGAATTTTTATTAAAAATCTCAATTTATAAACCTGGTTTGAAATTCTGTGTCAGACAAACACATTGATATCATGTTTAGTTAGTTTCATAATATGTCGAATCCCTTTGATGCACTTAATATGATCAATACTGATGAATGTGGCATTCCTTCTGATGTAGTGGCGAAGGATGGGGCTCAGTTGGACGCTGGTAGTACAATGGAAGAAAAATAGAATGATTCTCCAAAGACTAGTAATACATTGAATGAACCGCTTGTGATTGATTCAATGGAAGCTAACAAGGTTAGTCCTACCCCTATTGTTGAGAAAATTGAGGAGTTTGAAAAGCTTCTTATTGATGGGAAAACTACTCTTGTTAATGATGATGGTAATTCTATTAAAAAGGTTGATTATCCGGGTAATAAAATGGATTTTCCGTTTACTTCTTCTACTAAGAGGGTTAACCCATTCTCTAAGGTGGGAGAGATTGTTGATTCCGACAGTGATGAAGAGGAGGTTGTGAACACTTTTGATGAGTCGGTGAACCTATTTGGTGGTGGTCATGATCGTGAAGATGATTATGATGACTATGATTATGATGAATATGCGGATTAGGTCTACTATCTTCCAAGGAATTTGGATGCTCTTTATGACACGTATGGTATCAAGCTCCAAGACCTTGGTAGGAAGTAATTTTGTTCTCATATGAGTCTAATGTTTCTTTTGAGTAGTGGTTTATTTTCTTGTTTAGAGAATAGGGAGTATCTTGTTATGTAAGCCTTTTCGCCTATGTAACAGGCTGAGATATGGGATTCACCCATATTTTTTGTACTTAAACGTTTTTTTGAGCAATATATTTACCGGGTATTTGACCTTTTACCCAAAAAGTGGAGTACTCGCTTCAAATTCTTGACTAGTGTGTTTAACAACATGACCACTTTATTGAACCTTCGTAAAAATGAGCCTCTATGAATTTTTTTCTATGCTTGTCAAGTAGACGATAGCGACTAAGGTGATGTTTGTTTATTAAGAGGCTCTGAATCTGAATCGCACATCTGAATCTGAATTTGTGGTAGAAAAGTCTGAATCGCACAAAAATAAACGTGTTGGAGTTTAGCTTGAGCTTTTTAAAGCGATTAACTAAATTGGTCGCGTTATAGTTGAGATATATGAGTCCAAACGGAACCTTTCAATTTGAACAAAATTTAAATTGTCACATACATTCTTTATCAATTAAAACATATGCAATGATTTTATTTATTATTTTTAATATGAAAGAAAAAAGTGAAACAAATTGAAAATTTATAACCAAATATAAGATAAATAAAAAGAATAAAAATATAAGAATAAAAAAGAGACATTAAGAGGTATTAAGACACCCCCTCCAAATCTAGTTCAGTAAGAGGTTTATGCCTCTTACTGCCTCTTAATGACCAGAAAAAACGAACGCTCTTAACACTGGTTGTCTCTTACCGTCTCTAAATGACATGAGAAAAAACAAACACTGTTAATGACCTAAATGTCTGACCGCGTCTGAATAAGTCAGATTAAGATGCTCTTAAAATGCATTTTTGAAAAAATAAACACCACCTAAACCATGTTGTTGACTTAGAGGGCATGACACAAAACAAGCCTAGGCTGAACAAGTAGAAAACGACTTGTCTTTGTAGAGTTTTAATGAATTCACCGACACTACATTAAAGAATGTTCCAACAACCAAATTAATTGCATGTGTCATTAGAAGTTCACTTGCACCCGGGAAAAAGAACACACATTACACATTCTATATCTATGTAACACAAAATATAGTTAACCATACTCTTATTTTTTTTAGTCAAGAACTTTGTCTATGAAATGAATGATTGGATGTTTGAAGATGTGATAAAAACGGTTATTTGAAACTTGGAAGTCGGTTCTGGTGGCATCATTGGTTGTGGCTACCAAAAAGTTGATATGCTGTTGTAACCTCACTAATGGAGAGATGGCGACTAGAAAAACACACATTTCGATCACTTTCGAAACAAAAGATTCAGGTTTATTGATGTTACTCCGTAGATGAAAAGGAAAGAGAAAAAGATAAAGAGACCTCACCCGCTCTCCTCCTTTCATCGAGAAGAGGGGCGCGTGTTTATTATGTTTTGCTATCTTATTAGTCATTACCCCACTTCATATTCTGATTAACAATCAAGCAATTAAAATCGATAAGTGTATATCAACTTTTAACAATTTTCCTAAGCATTAAAATACAAAGAGATGTTGCCATAAACAAACCATTAGAAAAAAGTTGGCATGCTCACCTCATTAAGAGGTAGTGGTGCACATTCCGGTTAACCGGTTCGGTTTGACGGCCGGTCAAAACCGAACCGGTTTGGGTCAACGAGAAAAAAAACCGGCCGGGCCGGTTAACCGGTTCGGTCCCGAACCGGATGTGAAGGGTGAAAAACCCAACCGGTCCAAACCGGTTTGGGTTCGGTTTGGGACCGGTCTAGACCGGTTAACCGGTTTTGACCGGTTCTAGTTTTTTTTTTTCGGCGTCGTTTGTCATAGTTTTCTTGTTTCGTGTATTGATAAACTAGAACTTTTATTTAATAAAACGGAGAATACATGATACATCACACATTACACATAAACTTAAAACATAACACATAATAACATCAACTGCAGGTGCTTGGCGGCAATACTTCTTTGTGTGAGCCCTCAACGCCGTGTTGGAAGTGGGGTTGAATAAACATAAACAATGCTTACATTGAGCCTTTCGCGTGCCATCCGACATTTCGACGTACGTATGCGAGCCCAAACATTTGGTACACGGTTTACCGGTAAAATACGAACAATCACCGGTGGCGGGGATGGCGGAGGTGGTGCGGGATCGGCATCGACCATAGTAAAATGTAAATATAAAAATGTAAGTATAAAAGTTTCAAAGAAATAAAAACACATTTTATCTATTTATACTAGTTTTACAATGGCAAACATGTAAATATAAAAAAAATTCAAATTTTGAAAGTTTACCCGCCTTCCGCTAAAAAAATCAAAATTTGAAATTTTAAATTTTTAATATTTCGGACGGTTTGACCGGTTTTAACGGTTTTGGACGGTTCTTAATCGATTAACGGTTCGGTTTCAAAATTTTGAATTTTTAAAAATTGCCGCCTAGTTCAAAAATTCAAATTTTCAAAAGTTTGAACCGGTTTGTAACGGTTAACGGTTTCATTTAAAAAATTTGTCGCCTAGTTAAAAATTCAAATTTTTAAAACATATAACCGGTTTGAACGGTTTTAACCGTTAACGGATTTTTTTTAGTTTTCAACATTATTCAAACTTACACTGAATAAACTTCAACTTTTATTTATAACGTCGAAATACATAAAGCGAAAGGAAATACATAAACTTAATAGAAATACATCAAAGGAAATACATAAACTTAAAACATAATACATCAAAGGAAATACATAAACTAATAGTCGTCATCGGATCCCCTAGCTTCTTGAGCAGTTGCATCTTGCCTTAGTTCTTCATCGGAAAGCATCTCGATTTCACCCGCTTGTGCCTCTTCCACGTAGATCTCCCCCGAAGTCTCGGCATCATCAAGACTACTTTTATGTTGCACTCGCTTCATTCGTCAAGTGATCTTTCAAACCCATACACATCTCCAAAGAAGCGGTGTGAGTCGTTTCTCAGATTTGATAAAACCCTTCCACTTGTTGAAAAGCGGATTCGAAGCTACCGAAGTAGCTTGTACACTTAGTACATCACGAGCCATTCGGGATAAAACGGGAAACATTGTTTCCTTTGCTTTCCAAAACGCCAACACATCAAAGTTTTCAACTTGTTCAGCCTGAATATGTGAGATAAAATCGGTTGTGATATATCTTTCATATTCATTTGTTAGCTAAACCATCATTTCTTAACCGTTTGTTGGGATTTTCTCTTATCTTTTTATGCAAAGCAAGTATCGGATTCCTTCTAAAAGCCCTTGATGATGATGAAGAAGACTCCGTCACAGTAGGAGGTGGTTGCCATATTTTTCAAAATAATATTGCCACAAACTTTTAAAAGAATGGCCAAATGACTCTTTTGCATCATTAGCATAGTTCGGGTTTGACGCGAAACAACCCAAATCAGTCACAATCGAGTCAATAAGAACCTCCACCCGTTTACATTATAACATGGATTTAATGCAGCCACACAAGTAATTAACGGTGGCAAAGTTTCAAAATATTTCAACGACTTTTCTTTCATCCGGAAACCATGCTAGTATAAACACCACCATTAAATTCAAATGCGGCGATTTGTGAAGACATCAAGAATAGTTGCTCGAGTACCAAATGAGCCGTTGGATAATAAACCCCGACAATTTTTTTGTTGCGTTGTAAAAAACTTCAAGTAGTCGGGTTATTTTTCAATAGTATCCCAATTATCTTGACTAAATGGAGCACACCTACCCCTTCCCGACAATTTCTCATCATGAAAATATTGCAAGGTCACCTTTTGTCTTAAACCACTTATGAACATAAGATAAGTGGAGTTCCACCGTGTTTCAATATCCCAACAAGGTTGTAACCAATGTTTCCCAGCAGTTTCACACATCCGAATGTATGCATTATATCTTTTATTACCCTTTTTAAAACATCGACTAACATTCTTTTAAAATCTTCTTTCACTTCACTCAAATGCGGATCTTTTAATCCCGCTTGCACAGTCAAGTTAATGATGTGTGCAACACATCGACTATGAAAAAATTAAGCCATTACAAGGTGGCTCATATTCCATTTTTAGTCGACCCATTGCATTTGTGTTGTTACTAGCATTATCCAACGTTATTGAAAAAAATTTACGTCATGTTAAACTTATGAAACACTTTTCTCAACAAATTGTATAAAGCTTCTCCGGGTGAGGAAGGAAAGTTTTCAAATGCTACGACTCGCTTCATCATTTGCCAACTTTCGGGATCAACCCAATGTGCGGTAACACAAAGGTACGAAAATGGCAAATTATGAGGAGCGGCCAAAACATCGGTTGTTAAATTAACACAAGCATCCATATTTAAAAAATTATTTTTAAATCTTGCTTAGCCGTTTTCCACATTCTCATAGCATCGCGTTTAAGAGTCATCGACTTACATGATGATGCTAGCGGTTGCATATAATTACGGTACACCTCGTCGCCACTCGTTGTCATAGTGGTTGAACGGCAAACCACGTTGAATCACCAAACCGGCCAGTTTTTCACGGAGTAAATCATGATCGTATGCAAAAATAGTCCCGTCTCGAGCCATGGACGATTGACCGGCTTTCGGAACCGATTTGAGTGCCTTGCAATACTTTTGTTTGATGTGAGCCCTCAACGTCGAGTTGGAACCGCTAGACAATATACTCAAGCAATATTTGCATTGAGCCTTTTTCTTACCGTCCGACATTAGGGCGTAGTTGAAGTGTTCCCATGGATCTTTTACACGGTCACACGGTAAAACTTTCAAAACCGTCGTTGCACTTGTTGAACCGGCCGGTGTTGGTGGTGTTGTTGGTGTTTGAACTTTCCATTTGTGTTTAGTGAAATACTTTCGGTTTTGATTTTTTTGAGTGTTTTTGATTGCTTGAAAGTGGTAATTAACCAAATACATAACACATCTATTTATACTAACATTTGTATGGCAAAATCGTAAATATTTAACAACTTTTAATAAAATCCGCCCCTCCCCTCTTTCAAAATTTCAAATTCAAAAGTTTAAAATTCAAAAAAATCACAAAAACCCGCCTAGACCAAAAAAACCGGTTCCAAACCGGTTAACCGAACTGGCTTGGCTATTCGGTTAATAAAAACCGGTCTCCAAACCGGTGGTTTTTCCAAAACCCCAAACCGGTTCCAAACCGGCGGTTTGGATAAAAACCGGACCGGTTTGGGTCAAAACCGGTTTTGACCGGTTAGGTTTTTCGGTTTCTTTTCGGCTACGGTTCGGTTAACCGGTTTTTTTGTGCACCTCTATTAAGAGGTGACACCTTTGTTGTTTAGAACGTAACAGAATGAAGAGAAATTACTACCATACGTAGAGCAGACGAGGTGGTTTGATGCATTTAATGAAAGAAAGTAAAGAGATTTTTAGGTGAGTTTGGTTGAACTTATTTACCACCATAATAAAGGTGTAGCGTATAGCTTGGTTTAAAAATGTGCGCATCATTGCATAAATTGCATGCATCATTGCATTGCTTTTAGGATTTCGCATCCTGATACCTAATGCGAGACCATCTCAAAATGCACTCGCATTAGACCGCAATTTGCCGCATTTGTGTAATGCTAGCAACGGTCGCAGTTATCGCAATATGGAATTTAGGTCATTTTGAAAAGAAAAAAAAACCATTTAGAAGAATATAAAAATATTTTAATGGACTTTGAAAAATAGAATTTGTTGAAAGACGTCTAAAACAAACACAATAACAACATCCAAATTACCCTACATCCAAATTACCCTTCGGTTCAAGATCATGCACCATTAACATGATTTGAAATCCCTCAAACAGTCATCTTATTACAGCTTCATGTTATGCAATAGTTCATATTATTCTTTGATCATAAATAATCATATATGTTAAATAATTGAGCTGAAATTCATATGTGTGATTAAAAATTGACAAAAGTTTTTAGTTTTGACTTTTTTGTTGTTGATTTAGTAATGAATGAATTATGATTGTTAGCCACTGGTATAACTTATGAGTATACCTTTAACACATTATAATATCATGTCATCATGTGTATGTATAGAATCATATGTATGTGTAGAAGAGAAAAGTTCCATACGGAACAAGTTTTATCTAAAGAACAAATGGTTAGATCTCAACCATCCATCCATTTGAATCCAATGGATTAGATTAATTTACATTTGAAACTAAAATTATACTAAAAGGGTCATTTTTGTAATTTCATATTCTCATTATACCAAAACACAAAACGTGAAATTACACACACACGATTCACTCACTCTCTCACCTCTCGATATTCAGATCCCCAAATACAACTGAAACCCTAAATCGCCACCAAACCACCAAATCCACCCCAAACCGCCATCAAACCACCTCCAAATCCCTTTGTGAAACCGTAATTACTCATTTTAAATGGATATTCGAGATGAATTAGCCCTATCTAAAGGCGATTCGATTGTCAAAACCTCGTTCATCTAACGTTTCTGATAAAAGTAAGTCTCGAAATTCATTTTTTAATTATTTTTTGCTTAATTAACATCAGTAGCTTATTTTGTGATGGATTATAGTTTGTGTTAAGAGGTGAGATCTATGCAGTAACTAGGTTATAGGATTATAGGTTTCAGTGATTGAAATTTGTGATGGATTATAGTTAGTTGTTATGCTTTTCTCAAATTGAAATAAGTTTTATAGTTTTTGCTTATTTTTTGGATGTGATAGACATAAGAAGATAAGCAAATGGAATTGTCAGTTTGTGTAAGATTAATCCTATGGGATTATCACTGAATCCCATGGGATTCACATAGAATGAGTGTTTGTATTAGCTTTTAGGAATCATATTTATAGTTGCGTATTTTTCTGTATTGTTTGTTAGTGTTAGGACTTTGTGATTGATGAGATTGTCTTTGTTGTTAGTTGCTTATATCTAATATTTGTCTCAAAACTAATATTACTCTTTTTGTCTTAAAATTGATATAGGTAAAGGGAATGTTACGTTGGGTCGGTGGAATCCTTATGATGATATTAAGGCGAATAAACAAGGGAATAAGGTTGTTCAGGGAAAGCGAGTAAAAGGCGAATAAAACATCTATTGTTGATGTTGCTAAGTTGGCGTGTGTTGTTAAGGAGAATGAGATTGTGTCGGGTGTTGGGGAAAGGCGAGTGTTGTTGGAGATGAAGAATGTGCGGATGATTCTCGTAGTATTATTTCTGCTGTTGTTTCGATTTGGCTAATGAGAATGTCTTTGAGTGTTGTACTGAAGAATGAGAAGGAGAAGGAGAAGGAGAAGGAGAAGCATAAACTTCCTCCTGAAGAAAAGATGACTATTATTCTTGAAGCAGTAAAGAATAGGGAAGCGCGTGGCGCATGTAATCATTGAAGAAGTTATGTCTTTTTGAATTCTAGAACAATTTGTCGGTTTGGTGTTAATGGTATGGTAGACGAGATCATGTGAATGGGAACTTGTGCATGGTAGAACAATTGTCGGTTAGGCGTTAATGGTATGGTAGACGAGAACATGTGCATTATTTTGTCTTTTTAAAACTTCGAATGGTATAATGAGCGTTTGCGTGGTAGAACTATTATTTGTCTTTTTATCAGTTAATTATGTGAATCCCAGGGGATTCATTCATAATCCCAAAGGATTCTTTATGATAGACTTTTTTCCACTTAATCTTTTGAAAATATGTGTATGGTAGAAGAGAATATGGAAATAATCCCATGGGATTCATACACAATCCCATGGGTTTCATACACAATCCCATGGGATTCCACTTAATCTTTCCACTTAATCTATTAACATATTTCCGTATCCCTTAGGGATTCATATACAATCCCATGGGATTCATACATACAAGTAAGAAACAAGATATATTCAAAGTGAATCCCATGGGATTCATATACAATCCCATGGGATTCTTACAGAATATAAGTAAGAAACAAGATATATTCAAAGTAAAAAAGAATTTTCTTTTCAAATCATCTAAATAATCAAGTAAAGAAGAAAAAATAACTAACAAAACCGAAACAGAATATAAATAATCAAGAAACTTTTGGTTTCGGCTACATTTGGCTTCTCCGGACAGGTTGGTTTTGGCTTTCGCCTATTCGAGTTCCCCTATGAACATATTAACATCCCGCATTTCATTCTTAAAATGCAATCTGTCCCATGAACATATTCATACCCACCCTTCATACTCGTTAGCAAGTTGTGAGCCCGTGTTGGACCAATCTTGTTCTTTGCAGCTTTAACAACAAACATTTTTTACGCTTGTGTCATTTTTCTTTGCTTTTTGGTAAAATGTTTGTACTCTTTTGGTATGAGCATATGGTTGTGTTTTGCAATAAACTGAACTAGCTTGTATTTTCCAGAAATGACATCCAATTCTAACCTTATACGAGCTTTACAACTGTTATATAAAAAAATATTTTAAAAACATGTTATACAAAAAAACTAAAAATAAGAATCCCATGGGATTTACATTGAATCCCATGGGATTTCATAAAGAATCCCATGGGATTTACAATGAATCCCATGGGATTCAACATCATTCAAGTTATATATTACAAGTCTTTCAATGAATCCCATGGGATTTACAATGAATCCCATGGGATTCTTTATGAAATCCCATGGGACTCACAATGAATCCCCTGGGATTTCATCTAATGTTTCATAGTATTTTCCCTCTACAGGAATTCCTTCTTGTACATGAGGCTTCCAATATATTGATCCGCCCGGTGTCTCAGCGTGTTCATATAAAGTTGGTCTTGGTAATTTTATAGAATCGTATATAAAAGCGGTTGGGATTAAGATAACTCAAGTATGAATCCTATGGGATTCTGTATACATATCTATAGCTTCATGTATGAATCCTATGGGATTTTTATGAAATCCCATGGGATTCTGCATTAATCCTATGGGATTTCATAAAGAATCCAATGGGATTGTGTATGAATCCTATGGGATTTCATAAAGAATCCAATGGGATTGTGTATGAATCCCTTGGGATTCACTGTGAATCACATGGGATTCACTGTGAATCACATGGGATTCATCCATGAATCCCATGGGATCTCAAATGAATTTAAGTATCTTTTTTAGTTTACCATTAAACAACAAAATCAGAATCAGAGGGATTCATCCATGAATCCCATGGGATTCATGATTCAATGAATATAGATGAATCCCATGGGATTCATCTATGAATCCCATTAATCAACAAAATCAGATTCCCAAGGGATTTTACCATCATGTTCCTTCATATCAACTTCTGTGAGTACTTCATCTACATCATCATCTACATCATATGTAACCACATCATCTATGTCAATCGGATTTGTTGATGAATCCGACGGATTTGTTGACGATTCCGGCGGATTTGATGATGAATCCGGCGAGTTTGATGACGATTCCGATGGTTTTGATGTCGATGCCAGCGGATTTGATGAAGAATCCGGTTGGTTTGATGATGAATCCGTCGGATTCATTGTGATTCCGGCGACGTTTGATGATTCCGAAGGTTTTGATGTCGATGCCGGTGGATTTGATGAAGAATCCGGTTGTTTTGTTGATGAATCCGTCGGATTCATGGTGATTCCGGCGACGTTTGATGATTCCGACGAGATTAGATGCATAGATGTGGGTTTTGATTTTGATGAGAGAGAAAGTTAGGTAAAAAATGAGATGGATCTAGATTTTTTTATTGTTTTTATTGAGATAATTGATTTTACTATCTTGCCCTTCTTTATATTTTTTAGCTTCATCTAAGCCATTAGATTCAAGGTGAATGGATGGTTGAGATCTTCTCATTTGTTCTTTGGATAACATTGTTTTTATTGGATAACATTATAATATCATGTCATCATGTGTATGTATAGAATCATATGTATGTGTAGAATAGACTTTAATCGTTCATGTTCAACCGCATTACTGCTAACAATAACAAGGATCTAGAAATTATGGAATTCAAGATCCTAAAATTAAAAATAAATTTACATGTTCATCCTATTCGAAAGTAATTAAAGAAAGAGTTTCTTGTTATAAACAAAATTTTATGTCCTGACTTAGTGACTTATTTGTTTTACAAATAGATTATTCGCCTATTTTTTGGTATCTTTGTGACTTATTTGTAAATTTATTGCATTTACATGGTAATTTTTTTAATTTACTACGTATAAATAATTTTTGTAGTTTTTAATACAAAACGCATCGCGTCCAAAATGCGCTCGCATTCCCAACACGCATCACGCATCGGCCTCTGGGACCTTTAACGCATCGAATCGCAAAACGCAATTTTAAACTAAGGCGTATAGAATGTAGATGTGTGGTTTGGTTGCGTGTTTGTGGGCTTTTATTAATTGTTTTGTTTATGTATTTTGATAAATTATGCTATGTTTTGTATTATTTTTTTTTGTAACATATGAATGTTTATAGATTATACTTAGAAGTTCTCATTTACTTTACAATTGAGGTTCTTTAGGTCTGTGTGTATGTGTGCTAAACCAAGAGAATATCAATAGAAAAGTATTTTTGTTCGAATTGATTAATGGTAGTTTACTGACAAAGCTAATATGTATTTCTGAGGAATTAAAACAAAAATTGTGGTAGTTGAGGGGAATACTTGTTGATGTGAGATCGATCGAGTTTGAAAGATGTACTGTAACTATTCTAGGGTTGTGTGTGAAAGAAACAAACGAGTAATATGTACCAATTAAATGGTGGTGTAAAAGTGTCCCAACAAAACCAATTCATGCAATAATCCAACTTTGGATGCTTTGGTACGAAACATAATGCTTAAATTATCACGATATGAGATGTTAGCAAGAGATTTAGTCCATGTTTAGAAAGGGGTCTTACCAACGGTGAAAGAAATTAAACTTCGTGTAACCCCGTTCATATAAGTTTGTAAAACCGTCTGATACGACAAAGACCCATCTTCTTGTTCTTTTTTTGACATAACGTATCTCCCACCCACTATAACCCACCGGTCTCCATCGATAACCACCACCCAACTCAAAAACGTGACCAGAACAAATAAAAAGTAAAGTACTCGCTCAAAATTCTTGACCATTGTAGTTAATCTTTAACAACATGACCACTTTATCAAGCCTTCTTAAAAACAAGCCTCTTTGAATTTTCTCTGTGTTTTCAAATACACGATGGCGACTAAACCATGTTGTTGACTTAAAGGACATGACACAACACAAGCCTAGGCTGAACAATTTGAAAACGACTTGTCTTTCTAGAGATTTAATGAATTCAGCTACACACCATTAAACAAAGTTCCAACCACCAACTTAATTGCATGCATCATCAAAAGTTCACTTGCACCCGGAAGACCGAACACACATTACACGTTCCTACATCAATAATCTATTTAACACGTACAATATATAGTTATACACTTGTTTTTTTAGTCAAGAACGTTGTCTATGAAATCAATGATTAGATGTTTAATGATGAAATCAATGATTAGATGTTTAATGATGTAATCAATGATTAGATGTTTAATGGAGCAAGATGAACCCATCGGTTTTTTTAGGTTTTCTCCAAATCGCCTCTTGAGAGAGAGAAGCTAGGGTAAACTTTTTACTTGTATCACGGACCATAACGATGTCTCTTTTCATGTAAATGAGCAGGTAGTACATTTTTACACCAACGGCTACTTATGTAGTTATGTGGAATGGTGTTTATTCCATGAATACATAAAACACAGAAAACATGTCTACACAAATAACCATTGCGGTTAAAATGACCACAAGAACATTCAAAGATACCATCCAATTGATTAATAGAAACCTGTGACGATTACGTTAAAAACCATTCAAGCAAAAAATAATGAAAATGGATGTATCATATTAAAACATAATCGTAACAACTAAATGACCACAAGAACATTCTAAGATGTATCATATTAAAACATAATCAGATTATGAAGCTACCTCTTAATTATATTTAAAGAACAATAATGTTTCTTAAACATCTATGTATGTCAAAAAAAAAAAAAAAAAAACAAAACAAATAATAAACGTGTAATCTGAATAAGAAACATACCGTTGCGTCTACGACAATATTATTTCTTTTGTCCCTATGTCGTACCACACAATAATCAACATCTCCCTCAGAGCATGAACCAATCTGTGCACATGCATATAACGCTTTAAGTATTTCGTGTTGTACATCCTTGAAAACAACGTGTGTGACACCTCACACGCATTACGCTCGATAGCTAATTGAGTCAGCATCACATGTCTTTTCAACTGTTGTATTGTCTAACACACGTTGAGTGTACCTCTGTTTCATAGCCGATTCAAAACACAACATAAAATATACTAGCGAGTTGCCTAGATTGGAATAAATATAGAAAAATACGTTTGATCTCTCCGATCGTGAAGTTGTCTTCATCAAACCACACATAGGCAATTGGTCGAAGTATCCTGGAACCCATCTATCTCTTATAGCGTACATGTCAGATAACCACTTGTTCTGACCAATTAAAAATTTCGTTACTCTCTAGTTATCTTTTACTATGCTGTCGAATTTTCACGTCCTTGCCCCAAAGGTACGTAAGTGAAACAAATATTTAAAAAATGTATAACTTTGAATCGTGTAAACGAAATAAATAAATAAAATGGAAAAAAATATAAAAGTTCACGCTCATTTTTGTCAAGTTTTTCTTTTATAGTCAGTCAACTAGATTCAGGAAATAAACATGGCTAATAAAAGAAATATAAACGGGTCATTTTTCACATGTGATTAATGTGCTAGTGGTCCTTGCTATCTTTTTCTTTTTTATTATGTTGAAAACGACAAACCTCAATAATACATAGTACTACACCTGATATCTTGCACCAATTTTCAAACTCATTAATATTATCTCATTTAAGACAACTTTCATTTTTAAATGCAGTGACTTCTTTAAGGGTGTGTAAGGTGAGCGATCGTTTATGGGCTTATGGCCTTAAATTTTTTAAAGGCCTCAAAATTTGTTCCGTTCATAATTATATGCATGTGTACATATATTTTTCACGAAAAAAAAGTATTTAGATAAGAAAATATCTTAAATGAGTAATATATTAAAACGTTAAGATAACTAATTGCATTATATCTTATAAATGGTGACACATTATATTTTACATTCTTTATGGAAAGGCCTCATTATTTAAATTCGTCCAGGGCCCTTAAAAAATTTATAAATTCATAGGATGCCCTTGTTCAGATATAATGTAAAAATTAGCGTAAATTCATATCTAAAACAATTTTAGCTTATGATAAAATAAATAATTTCGCATCATTTTTAGTTTTATTCTCAAAATAAAGAACGTAATCCATTGCTAACCAATCAACTCATATTCAGGATTGTCATATGTTGTAATCTTCGTTGGGAGATAAAACTATTAGATGATAGCATAATGTGGACGTAGGGTATATTAGGGTTAAGTTTATAATACAATGTATAAAGTTACAAAGTTATACCCTTGAGGGTTCAAAGCATTCAGCATGCTACCAGAGCAAGTATGATCTTCAGATCTAGTCGGCAACCTTGTGTCGCTGCCGTCTTTAGCCAACCCCATTAAACCTTCTCGCTAAAATCTGTATCTTTTCACTTGGTTTTGATTTGTGCCCTAATCACCACCCTTTATCTTTTCTTTTCTACTCTTTAATTGCTAGGTGCTAAAAGTAAAAATTGAATGTCGTAGTTCTTTTCTCAATTTACCTGTTTCTAAAATGCTTTTTTTTTTTCTTTTCTTTTTTTGACGGCAATGTTATTGCGTTAATAAGCTAGCTAGAAAGCTAGAACAGAGATAGGGATGTTAAAACATTTACAGAGATAAGAATGTTACAACATTCACATAATTATATTGATCATACTCGATGCCGATGACCATCATCTCCTAAGAGGGGAGGGAGTGGGCATGGGGTAGGCAAATCGGGTACCAAAACCGATCGGTAATACCGCCCTCACTGTGTCGGGTAGGCAAAATCGGGTAGTAAAGCGGGCTTGGAAGCCGATCGGTGGTGGGGCGCTTGTGTTTGAATTTTTGAGCGTTGGAGGAAGCCTAACGGCTAGTATCATTAAAAAAATAATAAAAAAAAAAATTAAAAAAAATTACCCCCACCTTTTTAAAAACCCCCACATTCACATTTTAAAATCACAACCCATTTTTCACAAAATCATCACAACCCTTCTTTCAATTTCTCATAACCGTCTTCGATATGATCTCATGGAGCACGTAGCACGTCAATAGTTGCCGCACCTCGATGATTAGTGGTTTTTTTTAATGTTTCTTTTTTTAAGTATTATATAATGTTTCTTTTTTTTTTTAAATATTATGTAATGTTCTTTTTTTTAAGTATTATGTAATGTTTTTATTTTTAATGAAATGTTATGTTTTTATTTTAATATTGTATGTGATTTTATGTATTAAAAATATATGAAAAAAAAAATTGGTAGGATAGGTGACCACTCCTTCCACTTTGGGTAGTGTTAGAGCATTACCAAAGATAACGCAATAACGGCGTGAAGAGCCAAAACAACGCCCGTTATTGGCGTTAACCATTGGAACCGCAACGTTATTTCAGCGTTAGTCCCTGGGCGTTATAGGGCTAACGCCCGTTATTTCTTTTTTTCTTTTTTTTTCTTTTTTCATTTATGCCCCTAAATGAGGGGTTGTTTTTGTAAATTGTTGGGAATGTTATTCATGTTATTGGGATTTTATTGTTGTGGGTGTTTTTTGGGGATGTTAAGGTGAAATGTTAAAGCTGATGTGGCGCTGACGTGGACGGTGTTATGAAATAACCCAAGTTATTGTTGGGAATGCTCTTAGGGTAGAATTGGGTAGTTTTGAGTTGAAGGGTTTTTATTAGATAAAGGTGATGTGGCAATTTGAGTAGTATTGGTTACTAAGTGACCACTCCCTCCCCTTAGAGCCCTCGGTACAGTGGCTGATGGCTCAAGCCATAGCCGATGGCACCAACTGACGGCGCCACAAGCCATACCTGACCTCGGCTGTTAGCCTCTCGCGCCACTACCACCAGCTCACGCGGTGGGAATTTTTTTTAGTTTTTTGTGGGTTTTATGTTTATGTGTTTGTGTCTTTTGTGTTTATATGTGTGTTTATATATGTTTGGTTGATGTTGAAACAAGAGCTGTATGGTTGATGTTGAAAGCTTGAGGTTCTTCGTCAATGGAGTTATGGAGGAAACAGAGGCTTGGCTTACTGTTTGCAAGCATGAGGACAACAAGTATTTTTGGCGGGTCATGATTTTTCCATTATGGAGTTTTTATGTATAATTATTATTTTATTTTTTATTCTCTTAAACAAACAAAAAAACTGTGAGTTTAATTATTATTTTATTTTTCCATTATGGACTTTTTGTGATCAAGATACATACCGGTTGTGGTATTTATACATGCAAAGGATTTTTGAAGACGCGGCTATTATTGAGGTGGAAAAAAAGCGAATTCGGGTCGGGCCATATATTGTTCTCGCAACTAGTTTATTTTTATTTTATGTAGTGTACGTTTTTAATTTCATATCTTTTTGTATTTATGTAATGTGTTTTTTATTAATGAAATTAAATTTAGTTATATATATTGTTTTGTTTAAAAAAAAAAAAATCTAACGGCATCACAAAAACTGGTGTTATGCTAGGGAGGGGGTTTTTGGTGCCATAGCTAAAAGTTATATTATGGGAAAAAGTGCTGAGGTAGCACAAATTTTTCTCATGGCACCACCTACGACACCAAACGATACCTAGCGCTCTAAGTATTAAATATACTATGGAAATGAGGAGTAATGTAAGTATGATAGGTTACTACTGTGATGTTTCTTTTTTTTAATGTGATGTATTTTTAATCTATGTAATGTTTTTTTTAATGTATGAAATTAATTTTAGTTATATATATTTTATATATTAAATTGAAAAAAAATGGATGGCACCAAAAAGTGGCGTTATAGCTAGGGAGGGGTGTTTTGGTGTTATAGAGAAATCTGGTGCAATGAGAAAAAGGTGCTGAGGTGGCACCACTTTTTCCACGGCACCACCAACGGCACCATCAACGGCACAAACTGTACCTAGCTCTCTTATACTACCTCCGTCCCATATTAATTGTCCACTTTGACTATTTTAAGTCTTTTTTATTCAACTTTGACCATAAATATTTTTATTTGTGTAATATAATACTTGATGAAAAATATATGAATAGATCGGGTTTTAGATGTTTTTTCATTTTGTATAATTTTCATCAAGTATTATATAACATAAATAAAAATATTAATGGTCAAAGTTAAACAAGAAAGACTAAAAACAGTCAAAGTGGACAATAAATATGAGACGTAGTGAGTACTACCCAAATATCACTGTACGCCCATGATCACGTGTATTAATAAAAATATTAATGGTCAAAGTGATTTGTACACTTCTCCAATTTATTTGCACACTCAAAAGTTTGTGTCATGACATTTATGCCCTTAATATTTGTGTTTTGCTTTGCACACTCCACTAAGTGATGTAGGGGCATAAATGTCATGATACAAACATTTTGAGTGTACAAATCAATTGATGGAGTGTACAAATCACTTCCCATTCAAAACTAGGTCAGTCAAATAATTGAAATAATTGAAAATGGCAGAATATATATACAGAGTTGAGATCAATATAGAACTCATATTTGTCATAGAACAAATGAACCAATCATAACCCTCCATTTTTTATCTAAATTAATACAAAATCTTTTTCCACCTTTTTTTTTAAAACAACATATCATACAAACGGTAAATCTTCAAAAAATAAAAAATACACCATCGTGACGAGAATTAAATTATCTTTCTATAGATATGCACTTTTACATATTTTCGACAAACATTTTTTTTCAAAAATTCCGTCCGAAAAAATCATATATGATTTTTACGAATCATATATGATTTTAAAAATCATGTATGATTCGATTTTTACGAATCATATATGATTTTTACAATCATATATGATTCTCAAAAATCATATGTGATTCGTAAAAATCGAATCATATATGATTTTTGTTGACCGAAATTTTGAAAAAAAAATTTGTTAAAAATATATAGTAGTGCATATCTATAGAAAGATAATTTAATTCTCGTCACATATTATAATTTTTATCGCGTAATGATTAACGGTTTGCGAGATATTTAATTTTTTAAAAAAGGGTGAAAGTTTATCATAATAAAAAAATGAATGACTATTATTGATTGATTGGATCTATGATAAATTTTGGTTCTATATTAAACTTTTGCCTATATATACATACTTCCAATTAATCGTATTTCGTTGACACCACCACGCATCATCAGTCATCATGATGGGCCATCAACAACACCACTTATCCTTTCACGTTTTTTATGTTTATTCCTAGGCAAATTTTTTTTTTTTTTTATAAAGGGTATTCATCCGGTAAAATATATTACTTCAAAATGATGTTTAAGTACAATAAAATGTGGCTGCAATGCCATATTAACCGCAAGCAATCGCTTGATACAACCATTAAATCATTTATGACAGACCATAAATGACAACTAGCTACAACCAACAAGACCACCAAACCAAAACCAGCATAAAATAAGATACATGTACTATTTTTTCAAAAATCAGGGTTTTGGCCGTTAAATAGATATGTACTTTTTCAAATATATTGTTTTGGTATATGTACTATTTTTTCATTCTACTTTATGAAGTGTACCTTCATCTTTTGTTCTATTTTGCACGCATGTTTACAGGCAACCGGCTAAACTTTTATAAAACAAGAAAAAAAAAGTCTACGTGCCATATTTAATTTTTGAGTAAATTACATGAATCGTCCTTCAAGTTTGTCTCATATTGCATCTCTGTCCCTGGTAGTTTAATAATTCATTGACAGTCTTTTTTTACAAAATATTTATAAACTTTATTTGTTTACTAATTTTAATTTATGAAAAAAAAATTATAAACTTTTAAATTACGAAAAAAAATTATTTTTTTTTAAATTACGAAAATATTTATAAACTTTTAAATAATGAAATTTTTTATAAACTTTGTTTTTAAATTATGAAATTTTCTACAAACTTTTAAATAACGAAAATTACAAGAATTTTTTATAAACTATTTCAACTCTTTTTAAAATTACAAAATTTTCTATAAAGTTTTAAATTACGATTTTTTTTTTGTTTTTTTTTTAATTTACCAAAAATTTTAAGAAATTGTAATTTTGTTCCAAAACACGTTTAATAGACACAGTCATCCAAATGGGCTGGCAAATGAAGTTAAGTTATTCAATATTTCAATTTATTTGAATTTATTTTTTTTAACGACATTGTTTAAAAAAAATTAAAAGCTAGCAAAAAACTAGAAGATAATACACCAAACGACAACAAACACTCTTACAAAACCACCTAAAAGAGCACCCACACGCAACCTTAAAAAACGATTGAACTAAAGATACAACACCTAAAAGCAGGCTAAACCTAAAACAAAACTCACTAGACCAAACAACACCTAGAAGTATCCAATAAACCAATAACCTTTGAATCCCAAAACAAACATGTTTTAATGCCTTTTGATGAATCACCTTGAATGCTTTGGACAACCTTAGTCTCGGAGAAGCAATGTTTAATTCATTCATTAGCTTTTCACGATTATTAAGGCTAATGCTAATGGTAACCATAAGTTTTATGATCATTCACTGGCATTTCAGCGCCACCTCAACCTCCTCTCTCCAAAACTACACCCAAGCACAATTTGGTAATAAGATGACTACGACCACAACAAAAAACATACCCCACAAAAATAAATAAACAAAAGAACTACACACATAAATAAAATGAAAGTTGTGGTTGGGCAGACAACTATAACTTTGAAAAGGTTATGAGACATTTGGTCATGCTCGGTTGAGCTAAGGGAGAAAATGCGCTCATATGTCATGTTGGTTGGGTGTTCACCATTCCATTAGCATCAGTCTAAGCACCCGCTCGAGGATAGCATCTGTCTAAGCATCCGCTCGAGGATGTTTATAGTCTTTATCTTTTTCTTTCTCATCTTAGCTAGCGTTTTCTTCCAGACGACACGTCTTACTTTTTGTAAAAGTTGGATGCGACTGTTTGATATTATTTCCATGTAAAGAGCTTGCATATTTTCCAGAAATAAACCGTACAAAGAATCTTTGCTTGACCCCACTTGTCCTCCCAACAGTGAAGAAGGTGACATTTCAGCAGCTTTACTTCTATGATGTGCAATGGTTATTCACATGCACAACGTCATCCTTGTACGGACTGACATCGTCCAATCCAATCCAAATTTTGAATTCTCATTTTTGTAACCCTGAGCGGGAAAAGTAGAATCATACTCCGTAGCTGCTATGGGATTTCCCGCTCTCATCTTTGGTAGGGACGGATCTAGGGGGTCCCGTGGAGCCGGGGATACCTATGTATTTTTTCGATGTAGTGTGTTAATCTAAAAAAACACAACGATTTTTTCAAAATGCATCTTAAATTATCCCGATCCATCGAAATAAGTTTTTAGTTTTATTTAGTTAGGCTGCCCCAGTAGGAGGATTCAATCCCTCTCATTTTCCCTGCCACGTCAGCTTTCTCTTTCCAGCGACCTTCAGGCGATTAGGTGCCCCAGTAAGGATATGAAACGTAAATATTAAACGGTAACATGCTTTTGTCTCGATCGGCCAAGCGATTGAATTGGTTTTAACATGTGCCGATCGACTACCTCCACAGCAACTCGATCGACATGCAATCGATCGCCATAAGCACACGATCGAGTGCCGATCGGCCTTATTGGGGCTAGCCTTAGCATACCAACAAATAAAAAAATAAATTTATGTAATATTAGATTACAGTTCAAAAAAATTTATGCATCTGGTCATATTTGTTCCTGACTCCGTCTCTGGATTCTTTGGACGGAATATCTCCATCGTTCACATGCCCCTATCCCGTAGTTGGTTCGTCGTTTTTGTTGGAATTGCTATCGAGACCACCCCTGACGAGATTGCTTATGTCATTGTTTCTGATATCGACTTCATCTTCTAAATCCTTTTCAAAATTGTTTCTTGCCGGGGTATATTGTAACACCCCCAAAACTAGTTTAGCGGAAGCATTCAGGTCATGGGATGATACTGAATTAGAAATCACAACCCAAGTAATAAAGAACGGAATACAGATTTCATTAAAATACATAAACATTTCCATCAAGTTTCATATTCGAAAAAAAGTAGCCCATAAATTTAAGTTGACCCATATTTAATAGGTCATAGTTTTATTGTAAAATGCCTCAGAGAATAGCCTATGACCCTTGCCTTGCCACAACCTTGCTTTCTGAAAGAATACCTAAGAGAAAAAAAACATGCTAAAATTCAGCAAAAAGCTGGTGAGTTCATAGGTTTAAATCTTTAAACAGTATAGGACCAATTCAGATAACAAAATCATTTAAAACAGTTGTAAACATATTATGCTAGCACTAAGTTCGTGCAACCGAAGCTACGACAGTTCCTGTATGCAAAATGTAGTTATACTAATAGGGGCCCATAGCGAGTGTTTTATCCCATTACACTCGATTCCGACATGGTATACGTTCGCCTTGACCTATGAGTGGCCAACCGAACGGGGGAGTCGCCCCCAATATATCTATTTATAACATTCGGGCTTCCCAACAGGAATTGACGGTTCATGAAAGCAGACATTTTAGGATTTAAGGGCTTAAGCTAATCCGCGTGATAGTATTTAAGTAATAATTTAGGTCCTTAAATGTTTTGCATGCTTTCTCACCCCAAAATTTAGTAAACAACTAATAAAAATAAAAGCGAGGCTATAAACCATCTCAACAAATAGCAGTCCGAAGGTGGAAATCAAAGAGTGTTGTGTAACCGCACCGACACGCGACCTAAGTAAGTAGGCAAAAATTTAGTTCATTATTCTAGTTAAGACTTAGTAAGGTATACTTACATTCAAAGGTTTTAAAATGGTTAAATTAATATTGCTTGTGTAATGGCGTTAAGACCGAAATAGTTTTCAAAATATTCGTAAGTATTGACTCATGAGAGTGTGAGAATATTGAATTGGAAACTATATCAAAGACGGATGAGTCTTCGGTCTGATGGAAACCGAGAGACGACGTACGGAAAAATAATCATTTATAATACTAGACGTTAAATGTACATATAGGCATTCATATTTTTATATCACTATTAGTAGAATAAAGGTTTTCAAAAGTGTAAATCAAATTTAATGTGTGAAAAATTATGAGATAAATCTTCCCTTGTTAGTTATTACAAAAATTGGACACAATCTCATGTATGTATTTTTGGTTTTACTGAGGTGACTAAACGTTAAGGTTTTATAGAAGTGGTTTTACTACGTGAACGTTAAAAATGAGAAACATAGATTTATTATCCTATAATTTCATTTTTTTTTGTTTTAGCGTGTTAGGTTCCCATATTAGCAACACAAGCATCAATATTAAAGAAAGAAAGATGAGGTGATCGGTTGAACAATAACAAACACACACGAATACAAGTAAGAAAGGTTTATGCGTAGAGTATGAATGAATTGAACAACCAACCCTCAAGTGAGGGTATTACAAGAGTATTTATAGGAGGGAACTAGGGCAACACACCAAGTTCCCTTCCATTACTTATTGGGCTTGGCCTAGGCTTATGGGCTTTCTACATAAGCCTAGCCTTGATAACTAACATAAAAACCATATTAAGCTAACTATTACATATTAATTACTAACACTTGAATTCTAGTTTAGGAGTGATTCCAACAATCTCCCCCTAAGTGTTAGTGATTGATGATATAAACGATGTAGGTGCTGATGTAATAGTAGCTTTTACGTCTTCTGACATTCTTATTTCTTGTGAGAAGAAGTGCCTTGATTCGAACAATCTCCCCAGTGTAGAGAAATTGTTTCCTTTGAAGTATTCTGCTTTGACGTCATCATTTTCTTTGTTCTTTGTTCTTTGTTCTTTGTTCTTTGTGATGGTAGTGATAGTATGTTGTGCTTGTCTGCATCAGGTCCGCTTCGTTGCTCCAGTGTCTCCACGTCTTTCTCCAACATGCTCACACTCTCTTTAACGTTGGATTTCAGTACTGATGTAGTTCTCTTAGTCTTTGAACTTTGTATATTCTTTAACTTTGACGAAGAATCATTCTGACTTTGTGTTGCTTTTGGAGAGAACTTCAATTAGTGTTGTTGTTGGTATGAGCATATGGAGAATCTGCACGATCTTTTCCACCCGCAAGCATCCATAAGAAGAAAACATAAGACATGGGTTAGAAATAATCCAGCGCTTACAAGTTTGAAATTCGAGAGTGTTAACAGCATAGTGTGAAAACACAACTCTAATTCTCACAAAGGCTGTTCCTGAACCGGAGTCCCACAAATGAGATAACGCGATGTACCGAAGTACATCTACGGTTCAGATGAGTCGTTGAGGTACACCGAAGCATCACCTCACGACTGTAGACCGTTTGAGACACACTAAGCGTAATCCACGGGGAGTTACCGAAGTGACCTGCTGTCAAGGCTGTTTGATGTTGACCCTGGCAGGAGTTTCCATTCAATCACTGAGGATCACATGTGTGAACCTCTCATAAATGTTCTCGACAGATTGCTAAGATCTGTGAAGGACTCGATATTGTATCACTTGCGTCCTAATTGATGAACGACAAGTGATGAAATGTCAAGTGTACCTAAGAGATATTTTGATGAATCTCATGGCTTTAGACTCAATAGTGCGCTTTGGTTTTCCTGAGCGGAGACTAGGGAGAGAGTCTCCTTGCTTCAATACCAGCAATCTCTAAGAGAAAGCCGATAGTTTACGTAGGGTTCCCTGTGAGAATGAAACAAGCTTTTGTTGAGAAAAAACTTGAGTGGCTAAGAAGGTTTAGTGCATGCGTCACTGGGTCCATGACGACTTTGATCTTCAATACCGGTGTCATCAAGTGACAACCAGTAGCATATGAATTGAACCCAGTGTCTGCCCTAAGTTAAATAATTTGGAGGGCTATTTCTTTTCACCCTTTTCTTTACTTTTCTTTTTAATTCTTCAACTCCTTCTTTCTCCGATTCTCATTTTCTCCTTTTTTATAATCATACCTAAGGACTTCTAAATCTAACTATTGGTGGTGTCCTTGGGCAGATCCCTCCGGTTCTGGCGGATCATAGGACGGTTATTCCTAACCTTAGTCACCTTATAACTCCATGACTAACCTATGTTGCCATAAAACCAATTTTCTTGAAAATCTCTCACAGTGGTTATGAGTAAAAACATTTAATACCACTGTTTGAGAGTTTTAAGATTTTGCATAATTACTCCCCCTCCACACGTGCTTAAGAGTTTTGACTGAAATTTGCACGGTGAGAGAAGAACGCGCACTTTTGAATTGATCAACTCATGATAGACAATCCCCCGCGAGACACGGTTACGTTGCATAGTTAAAGAGTTACATTGTCAGCTTTTAGGTGACAACTAGCTCTAATAACTACCTTGAAGGTGTGGACAACCTCGAAATATTATCAAACCCGTCAAAGTTCATGTCTACCAAGAGTTTTTCGAATGGTACATTCTACTCGAACAAGTCCTTTGCGAGACACGTTTACATCACTAGCGAACTAGCTTGAAATTATTATCCGTCCCGGACAAGTCTTTTCGAGTTACTAACATTTAAGATCTCGTCAATTCGTTGGTTAAGTCTGTAGTACGACGATTCATTTGCAATTTCACAACATATTTCTTATCACATAATTTTTCTCCCCATAAAAAATGGCATTATAAATGTTATTTTTGTTGAAATTTTGATATCAAATATGTCTATTTTGAGTTTTGTGGGAAGATTACCACGAAGAACATTTTTTGAACAAGGTTTTTAAGTCAAATACTCCCCCTCAACAAGTGATATTAACTTTTGAGGTTTTGAAAATCATAAGGGGAAGTACTTGTCCTTTTGAGCAAAACCTTTAAAAGTGAAAGGTTTGATAGGTTTTACTCAAAAGTAAGAAGCTTTCTCTCTTTATATAAGGATTGTGGCACTGAAGCGTACCACAGGGTCCTTTCATTACAAGTACTGGTTGTACACTGTTATGTGTGCACAAGCCATAGTCATATAATAATCACACATCCAAATCAGTATTGAAAATGAAACAGTTTTAAGGGGTACCAGGGGATTTAGGTAGTCCAGCAATGTTTCCAGGAATGCGAACTGGGTGTTGATAGCCTGTGAGAGTAATCCTGGGACGACCACCTACAAAGCTCTCCAAATTTCTGAACTGGTCCCTTCTGAACAACCTTTCATCAATCCGCGTTATGATTCTCTGCACATCCCGTCTTTCCTGAGAATTCCATCTCTTTTGTGACCCAATGCCTGCATGTATCGCCTTCAACCTATAAGCTAAGTCGTCCCTGACCTTCTTCAGTGTGTGATCTCCAAACTTATGAAGCTCTTTACACGCCATCAAGCAGTTGCGGTGTAGTTCACTACGGTATACAACGCCAAAGGGTTTGCTGATGAGAGTGTATTGAGAGAGATGGTTGATGTCAGGAATCTAGCTGAGGTCTGGTGAAGTTGACACGTGTCTGATAAGATTCAACGGCAAGTTGCAAGTCTTCTACACGTTCCTGGATCACTATGCTTCTGATGAAGATGAGCAGGGACTTGATGTATTCACGTTGGATTTCAGTCGAGAATTGTCTCATTCGTCCCTGTACCTTGGCAAGATACAGATCTTCAATGTCGTTGAGAGACAAATTCTGAAAGTCTGCTTCACAGAAATCATAGTCCCTTTCGTCTTGTCTTTTGACCACTATTTTCTGGAGGAAATTGTAATCCCATTTAGACGAAAGAGTTACATGCTTAACAGCAATGATCCCTTTATCACTGTACACTTCATGTTTAGACCGTCGAACCTGGCAGCTTTTGTAGAAGATTCTACGGCGTTCCGGCCAATGGTGAATCCCATACATTGCATCGATGTCATACTGTTCCACTTTGTTGGCAAACATGTGATTAGCCTTTTCTTCGATGGCTATGCAGTTTGAGTATATGGCTGCCGGGAACAGAAGTGTAAGTGATGTAGCGTATCTCTTTGAACCATCGCTACCGTGTAGAAGAAATTCTAGGTCTTTGTTGAAGAAGTAGCGGAATAGAATCTTAGGTTGATCTGGTTGGCCAATCGTTGGTAGAGGTCTGGTCCAGTCGGTGTAGTATGGAGCGTTATTTTTCGTGGTGAAGTCAATGTTTGCTTCAGGGTTGAGCCAATCAATGTTGTTAGACATGGCTCGTGCTATATTTTCAAGATGATATTCAACTTCAATAGTACTTTCCGAGCTGTTTTTGAACAGTTGAAAAGCTTCATTCTTGATGCGTTTTAACTCTGAATTGGTCATCTTCTTCACCCAAAACTTCTCTTGAAGTAACTTAGCATGCTCCAATGTTCGACCTTCTACCATATCATGATCATCAGTTAGGGTGGGAGTAGCATTAACAAGTGTAGAGAACCATTCAAACTCGGTGTCATCTTCGTCTAGCCATGGGACGACATCAGCCTTAGGCGTCTTCTTCTTCTTCTTAGGCCTAGATGAGGATGCTGGTTTCTTTGATGAAGCGGGAGAGGTGGGTTGTTGTTGGGGCTCAGGGACTTCTTCATCGTTACCACCAGTATACTCTAAGTGATCACCAGTTTTCTCTGTCTGGGGTGGTAACTCAGAGTCCTGAGGTTTATCAGAAGCAACTGAACGTGGAGGAGATCGTCTGTCAGTTGGAGTCCTTTGGGATGGTGGTGGCATAGAGGAGGATTCACTAGATTTCTTCGGACGTTTTGGTGCAGAATCCTTGTCCTTGTCATCGTCATCTCTTGGTCGTTTAGGTTGATCTGCAGACTCTTTGCATGAAGACTTGAGTTGATAATCTAATATAGTCTCAAAAAATTTAGCTTCATACGAAGTAAAGGTTTCAGCTCGTTTAGACATTTGCATCACTAATTTCGAAACTAACTCAGCTTCAGATAGATCAGGTTCTTTTGCCATTGTATGTTTGAACAATGCAACGATGTTTGGAGTAAGTTGTCTGGAAAATATCTCCCTTGTCACTTTAGGAACAGTGTCGAGTAGGAACTTGTGAGTATAGCCCTTAATCATTTCATTCATTTCCCCTTGGACGTCACGTTGCATCATCTTCTGGACATACTCCCTTTCACTAGACATCTTGTCTATCTCTTTATGAAGAAGAATGATATTGTCAGCAAGTTGATTAAGCTTTTTGTTGATCACGTCTTTCTTCCTAACTTGCTTGACAGCTTTTGCAATCTTAGTTTTAGCCCGGGATATCCAAGATTCTGTTGGTTTCTTCACTGATTTAGATGTGGATCTGGTTGGTCCTTTGGATGATGGAGGTGAGGAGTGAGAAGACGAATCTGATGATGAGGAGACGTGAGGTGGCTTGATTGGTGCTAAACCGTCAAGTTTAATCACTCAAGCTAGCCACTTGTGAATGGCCAACCGTAATAAACTTAAAACAGCTCAAACACCAAATGCAATTAAGATCAGAGGAATATAGGGAATTCCTGGGTCGTTAAGTCCCACGGAGGATGAATTGGTGTATAAACACTTGATCAGATGATAGAATAATCACTAAGGATAGTGATCAATAAGGATTTTGATGGATAATTATACCTAAAGAAAAAGATTTGTAAATTACATGACTTAAATGCAAATTAAAGGAAATTAAAAGTTAAAATATATTAAATAAACGCTATCACTATTTTTACAATGATGTTTTTGTGATTTTATAAAACAAAATATCTTAAATAAACTATTTTAACTAAAACGTAAACTTAAATTATCTAAAAACGTGATTTAAAATGAAAGCGTCGTTAAGTCTAAAAATTACGCGAGTATAAAGCAAAAACGTAAAATTTATGAAATAAAAGGCCTACAAATGTAAAAACAATTTTATTACGTACTATATGACAAAAGAAAATTTTAGAAAAAAGATTTATATTTTTTAGACTTTTATATTTTTTATTATGAATTAAATAAGATTTTACACTAATTAAATGTTTAAAAATACTAAAACTATTGAAAAAAATCTGAAACTTTTTTATAAAATACTTAATACTAATACAAATTTATGAAAAATACAAAAGTTGCAAAAGCTATTTTAAATAAGCTCGAAATAAGCTAACTTAACAAAATAAGCTAAACGGGACAAAGAGGTGTTATGTATTAAATTGTGCACAAGATGACCAGTCAAAGACCCAAGGGCAACTGGTATCCAGGTACACTCTTAACACTCTCAAAGGTGGGAGGTCTCATGTTCGAGCCTGCCTCCCCACCTTTTTGCAAAACATTTTATTTTTTTGATTTTCTTTTTGCAACTTATTAAGCACCAGAAAATAAGCAATTTTTACAACTACCACTTTTTATGAAAATGACTAATAAGCTCAGTTTTGAGCTTATTATCTTAACAGTGGCTAGAAAATGGATTTAAGCACAAGATTTTAACCAAGTGGTTTAATAAGGCGATGAAATAAGCAAAAGTGAACTGAGAATAAGCTAAACAAATGTAATAAGCTAATTTGAAAACTGAAAAAGTTCAATTACTTGGAAATAAGCAGTACAAATCCAAATAAGCACTTAGATATTATCTGTTTTACACAGGACACTGTTTCGAATTAGTAGGCACTTACAAGCTTAGATTTAAGCACTGAAATGATTTAGAAAATGAAAATAAGCACTTGGACTAACAAGTGCACCAGCTAGGCTTTCTAAAAATCTAAATTACAAAGTTTGGCTTAGGCTAATAAGCTTGTGAGAAGCTTATGAAGAAACTGAGAAACACTGATTGATTAGTGCTAAGAAAAATGGACAAAACTACAAGCCATAAGCAGACTTATCAAATAAGCTAATAATGGAAAAATAAGCTTTGGATTAGAGAGACAGCTAGGTAAGCTACTTAAAAAGCTGAATTACACATGCTTAGGAGTACTAGAGAGCTTATAACAAGCTTGTGAAAAAGCTTGTGGTTAACTGAGTTGCTTGGTTTACACAGACATGGGACAATTTAAAAGCTATATGCAGCCCTAGCTAACAAGCTAAAAAATGAAAAGCTAAAGTTGAAACCTTAAGATGACTATGTCAGCTATCCAAAGAACCAATAATCACAAGTTATGGTGCACTGGAGAGCTTTTTACAAGCCTATGAAAGTGACTAGCTCAACTGTGCACAGGGGACTCTTTTGACTTTTTAAGAAAATGAAGCAAAGTTGACTTTAATGAGATTTAAACTGATTCTATGGACTGATTAAGATGTATTAAGTTATATTAAGACTAGATTAAGCTATGTTAACAACTTTTGAACACAAAACCATGATCATAGAATATGAAATTCCAACAGTGAATGCACAAGATGTGATTAAAAGGATTTTTTGACTTTTGAGAGTTGCAGGCACACTTTTATGACAGATAAGGGTTCAAATGAACTACACAAGCATGAACCAACAGGTTCTAACCAATGAACAAGCCTCTAGCACAGTTTTGACAGCAAATCCAAACACAACTTTAAGTAAACTGTTTTGAAGTTTTTAAAGGATTTCTGATTAGGATCATGAACTTGATTAAAGGCTTTATATTATCAAATAATAAGACTGAATAAGCATTAAACAACAGTGATATGAGCTTAAATCTTAAGATTAACTAATATGCTATAAAAATTGTAAAAATGAGATTTTAAAGTAACCACTAATTATGAATAACAAGTATCTTGTTTTATTATAGAAATCCACTTAAATACTTCTTAGAAACATAAAAACACAGAGATTAAAGCTTATAAGCTACTTACACATAATATGCAAAAACACTTATAAAGGGCTTACAACTGATTTAAGTACAAACTGAGAACTGAGGGCTTATAAACACTTCCTAAAGCTTACCAATAAGCTCTATACCAAGGCCATCCAAAATCTACCTTGCTCCAGCTTTCTTGCATGTTTCACCATTGATTTTTATTTTTTCTTTATTTTCTTGGTATTTTTGTGAATTTTCTGTTTTTAATACTAAACAAAGTTTTAGAGTTTCTAAAAGCTTGAATAAGCTTTATAGGAGCTTACATGGGCTATATCAGTCCATAATAACATCTACAAACAACCTTTGATCATTCATGAGATTTTTAAAATAAGGAAAATTTGCATAATCTGAGATATAACTTAATCTTTGGAATTAATGTTTCACAAATACTTTATTATAACATAAAAACTTGAAATACAGAGTTTTAAGATTAAAACATACACAGGAATTGAAATTTAAGCTAAAACGACTTAATAAAATGAAAATTACACTAGATCTCTTTTCACATAGCTTCCCACTTGTTATATAAAGATCTTATTCATCATGTCGACACCTCTGAGTATTTCCCACTTCAATCCAACCGTTGATTTAATCCAGATCACCAGTTTTGACAAATGGCGATTTTGGCGCCAATTTTCATTTGAGCGGAGTTAAGCTGCATTAATGGGGTTTGGTTGTATGTAGAGGTGGAGGGACAGCTGGGGAAGAGTGTATAAGGGTGGAAATGTGGAAAATCAAGTGGTGAAAACCACTGGTTTTTGGGATGCAGAGGTGGGAGAGACACTGCTACAGTGGAGGGCGGTTTTTTTAGTTTAAACACTGGTTTTGGGTTTGGGCTTATATTGGACTGTGCTTGGGGTTTGTTTTTGGATAATATAACAAAAGGGTCCGTTTGGTTAAGTTAAACACACAAGGACCAAAACTGTAATTCTGCCAAAGTTGAAGGACCAATCTTGCCAATCTTCCAAAGTTCTTACAAGGACCATTCCTGCCATATATGAATAGTTCAAGGACCAATGATGCTTATTTTCCATTTTTAAAATGTCCAAGGACCATTTTTTGACAATTTTCAAACTCCAGGGACCAAACTTGTAATTTTTCTCTAAACTTATCATAAAGGACCAATTATGCCACAATTGAATAGTACAAGGTGTAGTTTGAATAATTTCTATTTTTAAACTCACCAAGGACTGATTTTGACATTTTTCAAAGTTGAGGGACTAAAGTTGTAAATTGTGATTTTTGAACTTTAAAGGGTTTGTTTTGACAAATTTTGAATCTCATGGACCTTAAATGACATTTTACAAGTTTTTGAATTACCAGGGACTAATTTTGACAACTTTTGTAACTTGGGGACTAAAACTGCCAATTATGCAAACTTGATACGTTTTTCATCCGATTTTGATGTTTTTGCATTTAAAACATATAAAACACTTGTTTGTGATATTTTTATCATTTTGAAGCATTTCTGAGTGTTTTTAGATGTTTTTGGCATTCTAACAGTACAAAAATGATGAGTTTTTAGACACTCATCATGGCTCAGGATCCTTTGGTGGTTCAGAGGTTTGTTCTTTGGAACGTGCTGGACTATCTAGAAGAAAGTCATCATATTCAACCTCGTCATCCTTTGCAGTCTTAGCCTTTTCTTCAGCCTGAATCCTGGCTTCTTCATCTGCTTTAGCTTTACCTTCCATTTTTGCTTTTGACTTAGCTGCAGCGTCGGCATCTTCATCAGTCTTTTCTTTCTCAGACTTCTCCATTTCTGGTTCCTCTATGTCAAAGTCGATAGAATCCTCAGTCTGCCTTTGTTGTTGTTCGTGGGTGATGGTGGTACCAGTTTCCTTATCGGGTTGATTAACCGCATCGGAAATTGGTGTGGCTTGAGTTCCACCACTTGACCCTCCGGGACCACGAGTTTGTGCCTTTACGAATTCATCGGCAAGGTATTTGAGTATGAGGTTCTTCAACTTCTTTTGATAGTATTTTTCTTCATCAAATGGTTCTTCTTCAGAAATTTCCTTATCATGCTCAAGCACAGGAGTTTTCCCTTTACCTCTTTCTGCTTTTGGACTGGGAGGTTTAGCTACTGTTGGAGTGTCATCGATTGCAGTTTCAGAGTAGATGACCTCTTCGTCTGATTCAGTATCCTTAGAGCTTTCATCCAATAGCTTTTGTTGCGGTTTAGGCTTGGGAATAGGAATAGGAATGGCTTCCTTAGAGGGAACTTTCCTTTTAAGAGTATGTGACCTCTTAGGAAACTTTCTTTGACTCTCAGTGCTTGTAACACTCCCTGCACTGCCTTTCCTGGTTTTCCTAGTAGGTGTACCAGAGGACTTGTCATCAAGAAAACCTACTTTGCCTTCATCAAACGCTACCAGATACCTTTTGTATGAATAGAGTTGTTTGACTGCATCGGTTAGAAGGTGATCTGGCAACACTGCACCTTGTATCTTTGTTGTAGATTCCTTAAATCTGACTGTGAGTGTAGGCTCATACAACATGGAGTGATTCTTGGGGTCATTGAGTCTCGGGGGGATATCAGGATTATACCCTAGAGCTCGTTGGATCAGCAGTTTAGTATATCTGATATATGGGATCTTGGAGGCAAGCTTTTTGAGGAATGACATCATATCGTCCCATATCAGAGCTTCAACTTCAATGTGTTTTATGTTGACCAAAGCCCAAAAAATATGTAGTTCCATGAGCTTGGGATGCTCATAACCACTATCACGTCCAGAAACGGATTTAGTGATGATAATGTAGAGGGTTCTCCATGGCTGAGGAATATTCTTAAGATCCACGTATGAATGCTTTGTGATTACTCCTGAAGCTTCGTCATAACCAATGTCGATCATGAACTGCAGAACAACCTCTTCAGTTGGTGTGGCAGTGTATTCGGTTGGCTCGATGATAGGTATGAAAAGAACAGCCCTTAAGTCTGCTGGTGTGATGGTGACTTGTTTGTGATTGAGCGTCACCGTCATAGCATTTTGACCTTTGATCTTTCGCATTGTATGCTAGAACTGGTGAATGTAGATCTCCGGTACTGTAGCAGAATTGGTGAGCATGTTCTGATAAGGGTGATTCTTCAGAATGTCCACAACAATTAAACAAGAAGACTCTGAGCAGGTGAGACTATCAAAATCAACACGAAGGTTATTCTTTCCGATCTTTATTGGATAGCCATTAGGGAAGAGATCTTCAATGGTGAGAACGTTTGGTGCTTCCACATTTTGCAATTGAGGTTCCATGTCGTGATCTGAAAGATATTTAGCCAAAAGAACCAACATATCGAAAGACATTATGTTAGTCAATAGTTGATTTTATTACCTATTTATTGAATGTGATATGTCCATGATTGTTACGAGTCCAATTGTCACTTGTTAGTCCAATAGTTCAAAGACGTCGTGATAAGTTTCGTGAGTTGATTAACTTTGAGTTTTACAGTCCAAGTTTTCACTTATTTTTCACAACTTATTAAACATTTAATCATTTAAGCTTATTAGTGACAATATTGGTTTCGTGGCGTTATGATTTATTTATTTACAAGTTTGCACGGGTAACAATTCATAATTAAGATAAAAACTAGGCTTAGGCGTAGAAATGGCAAGCTTATGCGTAAACAGGAGTGATTATACGCGTAAACGTAAGCTTATGCGTAGGTTCTTGACTTACGCGTAAGAAATATTAACCGTAGGAAAAGAGGGCCTTATGCGTAGAGCTTACGCGTAAGCGTATATGGAACCTTACGCGTAAGGCTTACTCGTAAGAGTCAACCTTATGCGTAGAGGTTATTGTTTACACATATCCTTCACAGGATACGCGTAGTCCCCAATGTAGAACCTTACGCGTAAATGTTACGCGTAAGATTTCTCTTACGCATCACATGCTACGCATAAGGTGATCCTTATGCGTAGATGGCAAGTAACCTTGATTCTGAATTTTCACGCGTAAGAAACCTGAAATAAGTTCATCATATCACCAATCTTAACACATACATTCCATCTTTATCAGTTCAATCCATGAATACTCATTAAACAGTTATGCGTAGAAACAGGTTACACGTAAACTTAAAACCCTAAAGTTCAATTTCTACGAGTAAGTGTTCTAGCCATAGGAATTGCACCAAAGTTTTTCTGGGATGTATAGGAAGCATATTGTGTTGTTCGATCCAAGTTTTAACATCAGAATCAAAGCGAATCAAAAATACCCAAATACTTATGAACGTAAACCCTAGTTTTCAATTTTAAGGCAATTGATGTTTCTGGGTAATTTCTGAGCCTAGATATGATCAATTAAACATGAATACAACATCAATTGACTGTCTTTTTAACCAGAAACTTTCACATTTGAAAACCCCCCAAACTTACGCATGAACCCTAATATTCAAAATCATTCAATTCGTGTTTCTGGGTGAGTATTAATGATGAAAATGGATTCAAAGTGATTATACAAACGTTTTGACACAACCATTTCAACCACAAACACTCACACTTGATTGTGTGTTCATACGCTTATGCGTAGAACACACAATCCTCTCTAGGTTAAAATTTAACCGTTGGATTTCAAAACAATTGAAAACCTTTGTTTAAAATCATGTTAAGAACATATAAACACTTACAAAATGATGATCAAATACACGGATTAGCCAGATGATTTTTATGCGTAGGATTTGGTTGGTGTAGAATTAAATGTGAAGAGTTAATGTGGTTAGGTGGATGTTTTGTTAAAATAACTTTGAGCTTTAGATAGTTTTAGTCCCTCCAACTTAACCATTTACATCCTATGCCCATAACTTCCATTTTGGTTACCAAACAAAGGATATTTTGAATGAAATTTGACGACACTCCCCCTCGACTTAAGAAATAATGAAGTTTTGTAAATTTTAGTCCGAGGAGTGTCAGTAAACCAGAAATGTGACCACCATTATTAAAGAAACAACCGTGATAAGGTAACATGCAAGTACAAGGTTTTATGAAACCGAAAAAATATTTGCTTTCTCCCCCTCAACACTTTATCGACAAAAATACAGAATTTTGAAAGATTAAAGTGTTGACGGAAGATTTGTACTTGCAATGTTAAAAGAAATATAGATAGAAGAATATTTTTGTTGTTTTATCAGATTTTATATTTTTGTATTTTGTTTTTGAAAATTATTTACAAAAGAGGTTTTGGTGTTTGACTGTTTTTTAGAATGTTTTAAGAGTTCATCCAGTTCCTCTGGAGTCAAACACCGTATACCAATCCGGTGGACCAACTCATTAAACCTAGCAGGAGCTAAGGCTTTGGTGAGAAGATCTGCCAGTTGGTATTCAGTACCTGCAAAATATAATTCAACAGTACCCTGTTCCACGTGCTCCTTGATGAAATGATATCGAAGATCGATGTGCTTTGATTTCGAATGTTGAACAGAGTTGCACGAGATCGCAATAGCACTCCGATTGTCGCAGTACATCGGGATTCTGCCAAATACGTAACCATAGTCTTTGAGTTGTGTTCTCATCCAAATGACTTGAGCACAACACGCTGACATGGCTACATATTCTGCTTCAGTTGAGGACAGCGATGTACAATCATGCTTCTTCGATTGCCATGACACCAGTTTATCACCAAGAAATTGTAATGCTCCTGAATTACTTTTTCGTGAATCTAAGCATCCTGCGTGATCAGCGTCTGAAAAAGCTATTAGTTCAAAACCAGAATCCTTCGGATACCAGATCCCCAAATTAATGGTTCCCTTGATGTATCAGAGGATTCTTTTAGCCTCTGAGAGGTGAGTTTCAGTTGGTCTCGACTGATAACGGGAGCAAAGATATACGACAAAAACAATATCAGGCCTGCTAGCTGTTAGATACATGAGAGACCCAATGATACTACGGTATTTGGTTGGGTCCACCAATTTCCCATGTAAATTAGCGTCTAGTTTCTTGGTGTGTACCATTGGTGTGGCATAGGTGTCATAGTTTTACATTCCAAATTTGTTTAAAAGTTCAAGGGCATATTTGGACTGACTTAGAAAAATACCACGGGGGTGATTGATGAACTTGCATTCCAAGAAAGAATGTGAGTTCACCCATCATTGACATTTCAAAATGTTTTGTCTTTAGTTTTGCAAAAGCATTTGAATATTTTAAATGTGTTGACCCAAAAATGATTTCATCCACATAGATTTGAACGATTAAAATGTGAGCCCCGTGATATTGTATGAATAGTGTAGGGTCGACCGATCCTTTGGTGAAATTATTGGCAATGAGGAATGGTGATAACTTATCGTACCACGCCCGAGGGGCTTGTTTGAGACCGTAGAGAGCCTTCTTCAGTTTGTAGACATGATTAAGGAACTCTGGATCAACGAATCCTTCTGGCTGGCTAACATAGACCGTTTCTTTAAATTGTCCATTGAGAAAGCGGTTTGACATCCATCGAAAGACCGTGATGTTCATGTGAGTCGCGAACGCCAGAAAAATCTGAACAGCCTCAAGACGAGCTACCGGAGCGAATGATTCTTCAAAGTCAATACCCTCTTCCTGTCTATAACCCTTAGCCACCAGACGTGACTTGTTTCTAATCACGGTTCCTTCAGCATCCAATTTGTTTTTCCAAATCCATTTTAGACCAATGACGAAGACCCATGTTGGTCTTTCAACTAATTCCCATACTTCAAGACGTTTAAACTGATTGAGTTCTTCTTGCATGGATTCAATCCAGTTGTCTTTGCTCATTGCATCTTTAATGTTTTTAGGTTCAGATTGGCAGACAGTGAGTGCATAAATGCAATGTTCACCATCTGTGTGAAGACGTTGTCTAGTTACGACTGGTTGATTCGGGTTACCAATAATGTTCTCTAGAGGATGGTGTTTCGTCCAACGATGTGTGGAAGGTTGATGTTGATATACATTATGCAGATTGGGAGGATTCAAATGGCTTGTAGATGATTCCGCAACATCTGGTGCAGCAGTTTCATTAGCAAACGGGTTAAAGAACGCATTTGGATCAAAATCTGCAGATGGGGGTACTTCATTGTTCAGAACATCATCAGCTGGTTCAGCATCGTTGGAAGAAGTTTGTTCAATTGTTGTTGTACAATCAACTGGTGGTGCTTCTTCAACAGTGGTTGTTGTAGCAGGTGTATTAGGTATTGGAATATGATCAGGTTGAGCAGCGGAAACATTGGATACACCTGGAGCACGTTCATCAATGTCATCACTAAACAGCGGAGAAAATAGCTTTTCCATTTGTTGACGAGTAAGCTGGGGGCTTGGTTCGGTGATGATGGGGTGTTAGGGAAGTTTAAACGGTTATGACCGGGTTCCAAGCTGTTATGCTCAGAAGCCATTTCAGTAAGCTCATCGAAATTTGCATGAATCATTTCCATAACCTGCTTTGTACGACGATTCCAAATTCGGTAACCTTTAGAATTATCACAGTATCCAATAAAAACTCCAATGTCAGCTTTGGCTTTGAGCTTTCCAAAGTCATCACGATCATTATTCGGGTAGCATAGGGATCCAAATACATGAAAGTGTTTGAGATTCGGTTTACGGTTGTGGAAAAGCTCAAAAGGTGTTTTGTTGTGGCGTTTTGTAATCATTGAACGATTCTGAGTGTAGCATGCAGTTGAGACAACTTCAGCCCATAAGTAATCTAGAAGTTTAGCATTGATTAACATCGTTCTGGCAGCTTCCACTAACGTACGGTTTCTTCTTTCAACAACTCCGTTTTGTTCTGGGGTACGTGCAATCGATGTTTGATGCTCAATTCCCACTTTCTCATAATATTCACGAAGAGTTTGATTCACAAATTCAGTTCCTTTGTCTGTACGAATTTGTCTGACGGTGTTTCGGAGCTGGATTTAAATTTTGGTGAGAAAGGTGATGATCATCTGTGGAGCTTGATCTTTACTTCGAATAAAATAAACCCAAGTCCATCTGGAGTAGTCATCTACGATTACCAAGATGTAGTGTTTTCCATTAATCGTCTGCACGCGCATCGGGACACATAAATCTATGTGAAGAAGATGAAGTACATGTTGAGAGCTGTGTTCCACCTTTGAAGGAAAATGAGCACGAGTGCTTTTTCCTTGTTCACAAGCTGAACAGAGGTGATCTTTAGAATACCGGAATCTCGGGAGACCTTCAACAAGTTTGTAACGTACAAGGTTGGTTATGGTTTGAAAGTTTAAATGTGAGAGACGACGGTGCCATAGCCAAGATTTTGTAGATGTTGCCTTTGAAAGTAGATAGATGGGAGATGAAGCAATCATGTCTTGCATTGAGATTGTATAAAGGCTGGAATTGCGGGTACCAGGCATAAGATCGTTTCCTTGTAGATCACGAATGAAACAAGTTTTCTCCCGAAAAGCAACTTCCAAGTCTCCATCACAGAATTGACCTACTGAGAAAAGATTGTGACCGAGGCCTTCCACATAATAAACCTTGCTAATTTCGATGTTGCCATTGATGTAATCTCCGTAGCCCATGATAGCTGCGAAGTGATCATTCCCGAACCTGACAGTGCCAATGAACTTTGCGATAAAGTTTGATAACAGTTTGAGATTGCCTGTCATGTGCCGGGAACATCCGCTATCAACAATCCATAGGATGATCTGTATCACCTGCATTACACACAGACGACACAGATGGAATAGAAGTAGATGTGGAACCCGAGAAGTTAGAGGGTTCCGATGCAGTTATAGTTGAAGCACACGCGTTAATGATCTTAGGTATCCATTGAAATCCTAGTGTATTATGTAACCATTTCTGCCATCTCCAACTTGTCTTTGCTTTAGTCTTAGTGAATGCACTAGGTGGTACTACATTCCTTGGAGGTGATACTGGAACTACAGGGATATCAATGCATTTCTTAGAATCTAAAGAGGGTGGTTTACCAAGCACAGACTTAGAAGCATTAGTGGGCCTAGAGGTATTCCGATTCTTTGGATTCCGTAAACGAGACAAGATAGCTTTAGCAACACATTTATCATGACAATCAGAAAACTTTTACGACAAATAACACAAGAAGCTTCAGACTGAATATCAAAAGTACTTAAAGGTTCAGCATTCGTTACATCACTTTTTCTATTACATTTGTCAGACGCAATATTTAAAGTGGGTGCAACTTGAGTCTTATTCTATTACATCACTTTTCTTAGGTCGCAACTTCCTATTCTTCCTTGTATTGCTCCTAGGCTGTGAAGTGAGGACGTTGGGAAAAGAGGCAACTATTCCTGTTTCAGTAGAGGGAAGCACATTAGTATCTTGTGGTTTGTCAGTAGGCATTCGAGTGTCACTGTTACTAAGTGTTACAGGTTCAAGTTTCTTAATGTTGCTAAGCTGAACTTGTTCATACTTTCCTAACTTCTCCTTTAACTCAATGATAGTGTGCAACAAATCTTGATTTTCAGAACGAAGATTTCCAGAAAAATTCATGACTTCTTTAGTGTGTGCAAGATAATTATCAAGTTCGTTTGATGCTTCATCACGAGTCTGTTTGAGTAAATCATATATGACACCATATTCCTTTTTAACTTTTGCAAGTTCGTGTTCATATTTTGAGATTTGACATTTCAAAGACGCGTTTTGATCATCCAGTTGCTCAAATTTGGGATTGAAAGTTTTGGAATGCAACTGGTTGATTTTGTTTTGCAAAGCAAGTTCACGATTTTGACAATATTTTTGACACCATTGAAGACGACGTTTTGCATTTGAAAGCTCGTTTAACAGTCGTTCATTTTCAACTTTTAAAGACTCGATCGGATGCACATTATCATTATTCTCAACAATTTCAACAGAATAAACAGAATCAGCAAAGATATAATCAGATGCATATGGCAAAGAATGCAATAACACAACATTATGGATATCAGCACGAATAACATCTTCCAAGAGTCGATCAACATCTTTTCGTAACATTTTCTTTTTACTTTTTGTATTCGAAATAGATGTTTCTGTTTTCTCGAAAACGATTTTCATCAATCCAAGTTCCTTATGAAATTTCCTTTCCCAATACAATGCACAATTTTTAAAATTTTTAACATGAGGTAAAATTCTTTTCTGAAAAATATCTCTTTGTGCTCGCGCCTGAGGCGATTGAAAATGTTTAACTTTTATTTCAGAATGAAATTCAATCTCACGTTCTAAAAGTTTGATGTCTGAAGTGAAAATGTCAAAATATCGAAGAATTTGACGATTTTTGGGTATTGATTTTACCTCACTGAGAGCAGGTAAAGGACCATAAATTTGTGCATAATTTGGTTGGGGAGCAACAATAGGAGACTCAGACGGAGGTGTAATAACCGAAGGTGTGTTAGAAGAATCTTTTTGTTTGACGAAAGTGACAACTTTTGAATAGTTAAATGGTTTGTTATAAACAACAGTTTCTAATTTTGATCGACTCTCGTCTTCTGCATCTAATTCTTCTTGATGATTATATTCTACAACACTCATAACAGAGTCATCAATTTTATATTCTGCACTGGTAACTTCAGGATTTTTGAATGCTTTGTTTGATAGCTTTGGTTTGTAATCAGCAAGATTAGGTCCATATCCATTTGGATTGGGTTGTAAAGTAAACTTTTGAATTGTTGTGATTGACTCACCATGTTTATAAACAACATTTCGAAACTCTTTGAGTTTGTTTTGTAAACCAACAATTTCTTCAAGATGGTCATCTATTCGTTTCGTTGAATGCTTTTTGTATGTAGAGAACTTTTTTTGACAAGTTAACAACTCAGCCTTGGCTTTTTGAGTTTCCAAAGTAAGAGCGTTAAGTTGCTTTTTATGTTCATGTTTCAGTTGTTCTATTTGAGACAATAAAGCATTCTTTGATGCGGCTAGATCAAGAATCTATCGTTCTAAAGATTTTTTGTTTTGATGTGATTTAGCAAAAGCGGCTTCAAAACCTTTTTCACGGTTTTCCTGAGTTTTGAAAAAATTGAGCTGTCGTTTTAAGCATTCAATGTCCCTGGTTAACAGTGCATTTTTACTGTGTAAGTTCTGATTTAATGAACGACATTCATCCATTTGGTATAGATAATCTTTAATTAAGAGATCAACATCTGGATTAGGCAACGGTTCAGTGTGTTCAACGTGAGTCACAACATGATCACTATTCAGATCCTCAAGTATAACCACTGAGTGAATTTGAGTATCAAGGGTAACCATAAGATCATATTGATCGTCAAATGTAACTAGGGGGTCTAGTTGAGAATCATCAGAATGAGATGTGGACGGCTCATTTTGAACATTCTGAGCCTCGCCGGATTCAGATGTTGGCTGAGATATGAGATCAGTGATGAATATGGTTTGTTCGGTACCGAGACAAGCCATCAATGTCATACACTGGGCCTGTGTCACTCATGTGTAGTTCGTGCATATTAGCCATCAACATAACTGCTGCATTAGCCTGCAAGTCCTCCATATCATCATCTGAGTCTGCATTTGCCATAAAGCTCTGTTCTTTGTCTGTGAGAGTTCCACCAGCTTCATCCTTAAGAGCCAAAAGTAAAGCCTCCTTGTGATAAGCACTGCCCCTAGTTCTCGGCTTTGGGCATGCATTAGCTAGGTGTCCCTTCTCATTACAGTTGTAGCAACGTAGACCATTTATCCCATTCTGAGCATTATCCTGTTCAACCACTTGAGCTCTTTGTTGTTGTGGAGCACCCATGTTATTCCTACCCATAGCATTAAACCCTTGACCACCGCCCATCTGAAGACCATAACCACGATTCTGAACTTCAACTCGTCCATTGTTCACAACAGCCTGATTCCTTGTGTTTGATGAGGAACGAATGCGATTGTTAGATTTGTTTGTATAACGGCTAAAAGCTTTAGCAATCATAACAAATCCTTTTTGCAATGCATCGAAAGCATCTGAGTCCTCATTAGCTTCACTGTAAAGTGCTTGATCATTGTTGTTGTTATATGGAACCAATTGAGTTTGTTGAGATTGTTGCTGTGATGGTTCATATGGTGTAATTGTGGCAGTTGGTTGAGGAGCTGGTTGAGGAGGATAACTAGTTTGAGCCCACAAAGCAAGTTGTTGATTGTCCGGAAGTGATGGTGGAGTCGGGAGTCCACGGATAGCCCTTTCTTTGTCAACTTCTTTTTAGTGAGGCTTCAAATAGTCGTACAACAATCCGTATGTAGCATGATGAAGATTCTTTGCTTGACGGATGAAAATGACATACTTCTCCCAATCAGGACCAAGACTACTTAGGAACTTAGTATTGACTGCAATTCTTGGCATGATGATGTTGTGTTTATCCAAATCATTGATGATGTCTGAGAATCGATGATGATAAGACTCGAATGTCTCTCCAGGTTCAATCATGAAGTGTTCATAAGCCAAGTAAATTTTGGATTCCATATCCTCTTGATTGAGTTCAGTGCCTTCCATAAGAAGATGAATATGTTCCCACATTGCTTTTGCAGTCTTTTGAGCATCAACACTTCGAAGGATTGGATTGGGTAATCCTAAAAGGATATATTGCATTGCTAGCTCATCAGCTTCGTAGTGTAGAAGTTCATCACCAGAAAGTTCAGTCACAGTTGCAATGTGTGTGAGATCATCTCGTGGTGGAATAGCATTTGGATCTCCGGGTGTAACGAGAGTAGGCATCTGAAATGGACCTTCCAAGATGACTTTCTTTAAGAACTTTCCATGTGGCTTCTTTTGATCACAAAACCTAAAGAACCTTATCACCCATTGATCATAATTTCCGGGAGTGAGCATTGGAGGTCTATCAAGTGAGCCAGCTTCATGAATTGATTGTTGGCTAATTAAAGCTTCACACATCTTGCCAAACCATGTCGGTTCCTTCATAGTACTCCTGGATGGATGTTGATTGTAAAAGTTTGTGTAAGGTTGTACTTGAAGACTAGGTGGTGGTTGAACCATTTGTGGTGGAATTGCTCCAAGTTGTGGAGTATGTTGTTGATTAAATTGTTGTTGATAAATTTGTTGTTGTTGATTGAATTGTTGATGTTGTGGACTGAGTTGTTGTTGTTGTACTTGATTATACATGTAAGGAAAGTAGTTAGAGTATGGAGGTTGAGACATGTTGAAAAACTTGTGTTGTAAAATGGATCTTTGTAGTCGAATGAAACGTTGTTGATGAAGTGTCCTTAAGCGTAGAAACCAAGTTTAGGCAAAGAAAACTTAAGCGTAAAAACACCAATACTTACGCGTAAAAGTGATATTTACGCGTAGGATTAGCTTACGCGTAAGAATTGAGAAACACTAAGATTAGGCGTAAACTGAAAGTTAGGCGTAGAAAACTTATGCGTAAGATTACCTTATGCGTAAGACAAGGCTTAGGCGTAAGAATAAGCTTAGGCGTAAAAGAGTTCTACGCATAAGATTTGAGCTTAGGCGTAAAATTAGGGTTTTGCCCAAAAAATATTTTACACTATCACAATGTAAAGGATATCTAAAGTCGAAGTGTTTTCAGGCTTATCCAAGCAAGAAAACACTGAGTAAACCACGAAAACTGAAGATCGATCCAAGGATGAGTTACGCGTAAGAATAGGGTTTTCTTACACGTAAAAAATGACCAAAACTGATTTGTTGCCCAACGTGATTCTAAACCAGATTTTTGTGATGAACTAGCTTTAATATCACCAAAATAACACAAAAGTGTGAAACTTAATGATCCAAAGCGTCAAAACACGTTACGCGTAGAAAAGCATACACGTATAAAAACAAGCTTAAAATCAATGAAATCCACGTAAAGTTCGAAACTTTTTGCCAAAACAGATATTTTAACACCTAAAAACGTTGAAAGTACAAGAATCTTGGATTGAAAAGTGTAAAAAATAAGTTTTTAACCGTAACAAAGTTTGAAACCGTAACTTACGCGTAAGATTAAAACGAACTTCAAAAACAATATCTTTTCACCCAACTATTTGGCTCTGATACTACTGTTATGTTCCCATATTAGTAACACAAGCATCAATATTAAAGAAAGAAAGATGAGGTGATCGGTTGAACAATAACAAACACACACGAATACAAGTAAGAAAGGTTACGCATGAATGAATTGAACAACCAACCTTCAAGTGAGGGTATTACAAGAGTATTTATAGGAGGGAACTAGGGCAACACACCAAGTTCCCTTCCATTACTTATTGGGCTTGGCCTAGGCTTATGGGCTTTCTACATAAGCCTAGCCTTGATAACTAACATAAAAGCCATATTAAGCTAACTATTACATATTAATTACTAACACTTGAATTCTAGTTTAGGAGTGATTCCAACATAGCGGTACAAAGATATTAAGTTTTAGTTAATAAAAATCTAATTTTTGTGAGTAAAACTCATATTAGTGAACAACGTGATTTATCTTGTTTTAAGTCTTTCATTTATCGGTGCGATGAGAAGGAAAAGGAAAGAGTAAATACTAAGGTAATACGATAGAATTAAGAAGTAAGAGATACATCAATAAGGAAATGCTTAGTACGTTAAGATTATATTGGAAAGTACTTAAAGTGGATTTTTGAGAATACATCTTAGAAGTTCAGACTAAACTTTATTACAAGAAAGGTGTCTCTAACTAATTTAGTCCCTTCCTCTGTGGCTGTTGGGGTCTGGCCTAGTCTTCACACTTCCTTCTGGTAAATTTTCTTGCAAGTTCTTCCTCCATGACGATTCTTTCTCTCATTCCGCACTCATGGCACGTCAATGTCTCCCGGTAAGGTTGCTTACAATCCTCCGTCTTATGTTCAGGTCTCTTACAGTTTCCACAAGGTGTGGGGCATTCTACATAGTGATGATATGGGCACATGTTGCACTTGGGCTTTGTCCCCGCATACCCTTTTTCCTTTCTTGTTTCAACAGTCCCAACTCTAACCACTCCTTGACTCTTGCTCGGTTGTCGAACCTAATCCTCCTCGCTATCATACTTCCGGTTCCTCTTATTGTTACCACCATATCCCACTGTTCTGTCTTGTGGCATTTGTTCGGTCATCACAGAGGCCGTACAAATAGCCTCCTGTGTAACCTTGGGTGCGAAGGAAGCGCCATTACTCCGAATCTCTGGCGGAAGTCCACAGACATAGGCTTCGAGCTTCTTATCCTCGGGTCCTACCATGTCAGGCATAGTTGTGCCAACTCGCGAAAGCGGTTGGTGTATCCTTCAATGTCATTTCCTATCATAGTCAGCCCCTAGAGCTCTTGTTCCATCATTCGCAGTTTGTTTCTTGAGCAGTACTCCGCAATCATCATCTTTTTCAGTGTGTCCCACTGAAGCGAGTAGGCAGCGTCATCCCACTGAGTGGACATAAGTATCCCATTATGCGAGGGCTTGCTGTTGAAAAGTGCAAGTAGCATACTTGACCTTACAATTGTTCACGCAACACTGTTTGCAAAAGATTGTTTCCAGCTTTTCTAACCATCGTGCCAAACCTGTGGCTCCTTCAGTTCCCTCAAAGGCTATGGGCTTACAGTTTTTGAATTCCTGGTAAGAGCAACCACGTGTTGTGGGCTCCTTACAGAATTCTTTTTCCCTGTTCCACTGGGTGATACTATTGTTGTTGTGATTGACCCGGTAGTTTGCGATCCCAGCAGCAACCCATTCCGTAACAAATTTATCAATAGTGGTCGTGTTCACGCTTTTCTTAACTGGAAAATTTTTCCTTCAACTATAAGAAAGACAAATAATGAGTTTTCTATAAGCACGAGGATCATCGCGGAGGTCATGACAGTTACAACATGCACTACTTCTTAGCCGAGGTATTATCTATGTTGTATTAATCGGGTATTGTGTAGACCTAGTCTATTACATATATAGTTTCACTCTAGAAAAATGATGTTAGGAAGGAGGAGTTTGATTGGAGTAAGTTTAACATAGAGGTAAAAATCACAACGACGCTGTTCTTTAACATGCATAACTTTCCATCACCACACATTCGATTATATTCCAAGAAAAATTTTCTGCTCATAGGGCCGATACATATCATGCGTACATCAACTTGTTCTAGTTTATCATACAACAAGACCACTACTAGTATTATTATCATGGTCTTCCATCACGTAGCTACCACAACGTTTACAAACAACAAAAAATTCAATCTAAGCATTTCCCGGTGCTGCCCTGGCTTATTCTTCTGAGTCACCTTCCATTCCTCAAACTCTCTAAGCTGGGCCTCTATTATGGAAAATCTGTTGCTGGCCTCATTTGCTCTACTCTCTATAGTACATCTAGGAATTCTATGAAACCCTCCAGGTACCCAGACTGAGTCAGTGGTACTGTCGTAGCGGACTCCAAATGTGTCAAACGACTCTCAATCTTCGTGAGACGTCCCTGAGTATCATGATGGGTGTCCTGAGTTTGTAGAGTACTTTCAGCATCTTCAATGTCGTTTTTAAGTCGGGCAATTATGTCATTCATTTTCTCGCGAGCTTTAACCAATGTTGATCCGATGTTGTCGTTGCATTCTTTGAGTCTTTCACTGAGTGCTTGTATTTCTTCCACCACATCCTCAATTCCTTCAATTCTTTCTAATGGTATCAATTCCATATGAATTGATATTTCTTCCAATTGTTCCTAGTGACGTATCATACGTGCCATAAGTGTATCAAAAGTTGGTGGTCGGGCGGCGGCTTCTCCCCAACTTTCTCCAACTTCAAACACACTAGGAGGTGATGTATCAAAAGATGATGGTGGTGATGCGGAGAGACACATCCTCTTGCTAGCGGGTATTTCCCAATTGAGGAGTGGATCTCTTTGATGCTTTGGTGAAGGTGTAGGAATAGTAGGATTGGCAGGTATAGTAGTGATAGTAGCAGTGATCTGGAAGTGAGCGGCTGGAGTGTAGGCTATACCCTCCTGGTGAACCTGATACACCAGCATGTACGGGTTTCCAGTGTCAGGTGTGAGCTGAGAAGAGGCTAGGATGCATTCAATAGGTGACAAACCCTCTGTTGTGTCATTGCATCCAGCTCTAGAGTAAGGGGAAGGCATGGTCTGTGACAATAATGGTATATGTGTGTAAATATGTAGAAAAAAATACTTATAGTATTATAGCGTAACTAGATAATAATACAATATATTATATAGCTAAATCAAGTATGAATTCAAATAATCATAGCATAACAGTCAGTCAGGTTCGTGCTAAGCAAGGCTGGCAGGCAAGTGGTGGTCATACAGGTTTTTCAGAAATTAGTTCCCAGTTTGAAAATTTTGCGGTTATAGTTTAGGGTTTATATGTACCTAATTCTCTATAACCTTGGCTCTGATGCCGATCTGTAATACCCCCAAAACTGATTTAGCGGAAGCATTCGGGTCATGGGGTTCTACTGAATTGGAGATCACAACCCAAGTAATAAAGAACGAAATACACATTCCATTAAAATACATAAACATTTCCATCAAGTTTCGTATTCGAAAAAAAAGTAGCCCTTAAATTTAAGTTGACCCATATTTAATAGGTATCGAAGTTGCCACCTTTTCCTTTTCTGGGCATCGAACTTTTTTTTCTTCCTATAGTAGCACTAAACTTTCCTAATTTTCCTTTTGTGACACAAAATCACACTTATAGTGTAATTAACCTTCTTAATCACACTAAACCCGTTTTAAGTTGTGTTTTTGGGCATGTTTTGAACAAAAATTGTTAAATGAAGGGTGTATTGTAAAGGTTTTTACAAAGCTTATTTACTTCCCCCAATTTCCCCAATTACCTCATAACCCGTAAATAATCCAAGCCCTAATTTCACATACCCAAAAAATTGATCGTTTTGCTTTGCCAACTTTGATGCTTGTTTCGTTATATTAGGTAAACAATTTTATGATTTCTTTGATTATGATCTGTTTTGATCAAAGTTTTAGCATGGTGAAAACCCTAATTTTTTTTCTCAATTATGTGCCAGAATGATACCAGGTACGAATTGCACCAATTTGATGTACACAATGACAAATATTTTAGGCATTTGCCTCTACACTACTCGGATGGGGTGATTCTTAACATGTGTGCTCCAAGGATGCCCTATCTTAGATTTGCTGAATTCCTGGAAGAAAAGGTTGGTAATTACTTTCAAGGTTTGTATTATAAGGTGCCTCATGCTGAATTAGAGAAAGGATTAGTTAGAGTAACTAATGATAAGGAAATAGAACACATGTTTGATTTTGCTCAGTTGTTTGGTAGGATTGAACTATATCTTGATCACAGTGATATGAATCTGTCAGAGTATTTAGGCCAAGCAGATACGACTTTTATGGATGAGTCTGTTGCTAAAGCAAAAGGCTCTCCCAAAAAGAGGCATTGCAATGACTTCTCAGTAGATGAGATGGTTAATTGATCATACTAGTGTAGAGGGTGAGAATACTAGGACTAGTGTAGAGGGTGATGATAGTAGGCCTAGTGTAGAGGGTGATGATTTGCAGACTAGTGTAGAGAGTGAGGATTTGTAGACTAGTCTAGATGGTGATGATATTAGGTCTAGATCAGGTGTGGATAAGGGCAAAGGGAAGGCTAGTGTAGTTGAGAACATTGATGCAGAAGATCCAACTGTTGCACATGAAGTGCAATTACAAGATGAGGTAGTACAAGTTAGATTGTGGAGGCCTAGTGAAGAGGGTGATGATAGTAGGCCTAGTGTAGATGGTGAGGATTTGCAGACTAGTCTGGATGGTGATGATACTAGGTCTATATCAGGTGTGGATAAGGGCAAAGGGAAGGTTAGAGAGGATGAACCAGATGGTGAGTTTTATGGTGACTTTGATAGTGACAATGACAGTGGATATGGTTCAGATAAATCAGTTGACTATCTAAGTCCTGGTGAAGAGGATGTTATAGAACTTAGGAAAAGGATTAAAGCCAATAGAGTGAAGGTAAGTGAGTCAATGCCAGAAATGAGTGAACCAACTCCAGCAAACACTGTACCTCCTAATAACCTTAGAAGTGAGACTATGATGGAACATGATATGTTCATGAACAATTTGATGAGAAGGTTACAGCCATATGAAGGCATTTCAGATGAAGATCCTTTTATTTGTGTGGAGAAAGCTGTTGACAGGTATCCAGTCTATGATGAAACTAGTCACTGGAGACTGAGGCATCCAAAGGTATTATCATACTTTGTTTTTCAAGTACAGATATTGTTTATGAATTTTGGTTATAAACATTTGTTGTATTTGTAATGCAGGTTGGTGAAAAGTATGCAAGTATTGTGAAGTTTAAAGAGTGTTTAACCTACTATGCTTTGGCAAATGGCTTTTCTTTGTGGTATGAGAGGAGTAACAGTAAGAAGGTTGTGGCAAAATGTGGACAGTGACCACCAAACTTGATTGATCCTGACAAAGGTAAACAGAGGAAGAAAATTAAATATCCTAGTGTTAGTTTTGATGAATTACCTGCCTGTCCTTGGAGATGTTATGCTAGGTGGATGAATAAAGAGGAAACATTTCAGATACAGTCTTTAGTAAATGAACACACATGTGTTAGGAACTTCCAATTTGGTTCATTAGTAAACTATAAGTGGCTAGGAACAGTATTTGGTAATAAGATTAGGGCAGACCCTGAAATTAAGTTGAAAGCTATAGCTGACCTAGTGATAAGAAAGTATAAGTGTAAGGTATCCCCAAATCAGTGTAGAAATGCAAAGACATTTGCCTTGACAGAGTATGAGAAATTAGTTGATGAGCATTATGCCTTGCTGAGATCATATGGAATGGCAATTTTAGATTTAAATCATGGGTCCACTGTCAAATTAGGAGTGATTATAAATCCTGATAAAAAAAAACATACTTTGATAGGTTTTATGTCTGCTTTGCTGGACTAGTAGATGGTTGGAAGGCTGGGTGTAGGAGAATAATTGCCTTAGATGGTTGTTTTTTGAAAAAACCAAACCATGGTGAAATCCTTACGGCTATTGGAAGAGATGGAAATAACCACATTTATCCAGTTTCTTGGGCAGTGGTTAATGTTGAAAACAAGGATAACTTGAGCTGGTTTTTGGAGTTACTTGAAGGATACTTGGATTGCACAAAAGGACAAGGTCTAACTCTTATGTCTGATCAACATAAGGTATGCTTCTATCCATACTTTGTTGTTAATGACTTAGTCTTACATATATTCTAACTAGGTATGCTTGTATTTAGGGTCTTATTGAAGCTGTGAAGAATGTCATGCCATATGCGGAACACAGGCAATGTGCCAGACATATATATGAAGGGTTCAGGAAAGTATTCAGTGGGTTGGAATTTAGAGAGTTGTTTTGGTCAGCATCTAAGGCTTCCTATCCACAGTTGTTTAACAAGATCATGGAGAAGATTAAAAGGGCTAACCCAAAGGCTCATCAGTGGCTTATGGACAAGAACCCAAAAACCTGGTCAAGAGCATTTTTTGAAGTTAATGGAGGATGTGAAGCAGTGGAGAATGGATTCAGTGAATGATTTAATAGTGTTATTCTAATTGTTAGGGACAAGCCATTGCTTACAATGCTAGAAGCTTTGAGAGTCATAGTTCTTGAGAGGATGCACAAAATGAGGGAAACTAGTAAAAAATGGAACTCTGGAGTTTGTCCCAACATTCAGAAGAGGCTAGAATGGCTAAAATACCAACAAAGGTAAGTTTCATTTACAAACTAAAGTTATTTCAGTTGTCAAATTGTTTGAATTGTCAATAATAATTTTGTTTTATTCTAGGTTTTGGCATATTATCCCTGCTGGTGGGAATGTGTTTGAGGTCAGATCAGGGAGTGAGGCATTCATAGTTAGTGAAGCAAGTAGGTCTTGCACATGTCGAATGTGGCAGTTATCAAGTATACCTTGTGTCCATGCAACAAAGGTAATTCTATATATAAACAAGGTACCTGAGAGCTATGTGCCAGAGTGGTTTAAAACAGACAAGTACTATGACACATATAACTATTTTTTGAAATCAGTTGATGGTATTGATTTATGGCCTGACCAGAGTATGTATTCTGTTGTATTGCCACCCAAACCTAAAAAAATGCCTGGTAGGCGAAGAAAGAAAAGGACCAGATCAAAGGGTGAAGGTGGTAGCTCAACCAGAGTATCAAAGGTAGGTGCTGAGATGACATGTTTTATATGCCACAAACCTGGTCACAACAAAAAAGGATGCAAAGAAAATATTGTGGATGAGGATGTGTCTGTGTCAAAAGAGACTGGGAATGTGTCTGGGTCAAAGAAGAAAACTTGTGGGTCAAAGAGGAAAAATGATGGGTCAAAGGACACTGGTGGGTCAAATAAAAAGGCTTATGGGTCTAGTGGAATTGGTGGGTCAAAGAAAACTGGTGGGTCAAAGACTGGTAGCTCAATTGGGTCAAAGGTATTATCCTACTTTTATTTCAACTATAGATATTGTTTCAAACTTTTGGTTATAAACATTTGTTGTATTTAGGGCAAGCAGGTTGGTGGGTCAAGTGGGACAAATAGGAAGGGCTTGAAAAGAGGATGCACATCAGATTATGCAAGATGGTTTGGTGACCAAGATGCAGCTGAAGAACAACCTCAAGTTCAAACAGAGGAACAACAACAAGCTCAAACAGATGAACAACCTGAAGCTCAAACAGATGAACAACCTCAAGTTGACCATAAAGAAAACCCTCAAGATCACAATGAAGAACAGCCTGAAGTTCAAACAGAGATTGAAGTGACTGCTACTCAAGTTGAACACATGCATGCTGAATTAGATCAGACTCAAGAACATGTTCAGGAACAAGTTTAAGAACAACCTCAGCAACACCATTTGCAAAAAAGGATGACTAAACTGAAAGTAAGAAGGCCTAGTGAAAGAATCATTAAATTGAAGTTGGCTAAACAGTTGGATGGCCAGGGCAGCACTACATAGTCTGCACTGGAAATAGATGATGCTTGAACAAAAAGGAATTTCATGTGCCCTTTTTGTATATCTTTTGTGGGCAACTAATGTAAATTATGATAACTTAATTTGGGTATGTAATATGTCTAGATAACTAATGTTAATAGGTCATGACCATCAAACAATAGCTCATTTTGTAAATCTTTTGAGGGCACTAACTGATGGTCATTTTGGTATGTAATATGGCTAGAACAGATACACTGATGATAGCAGCCACTTATGTTACAAGTTTATGTAATGACCATCTCAGCACAAGCCCATTTTGTACATCCTTTGAGGGTAGTAAAAAGATGGTCATTGTTAAACTACTAAGTTTAATGAAATATGCAGTTTTTAGCTACGTTTTGTTATTACTTTCCAATTCTTTACATCTTATGAAATATGCAGTTTTTAACATTGTTTATAGGCATTACTATTTGCAGTAAATGCACTTGTCATCCTTTATGCAGACATCCTTTTCGCATAAAGTTGACATAAAGTTGACCTTGTTATCCATAGGCTATTTGCAGTCTTTCTTTATGCAGCCTATAAACAAACTTTTGATAAGGCAGTCATGTAAATTAAATGAACCATAGGTTATTTGCAGTCAATGAAATCTGTTTTTTATGCAGTCACTAGGCTATTTGCAGATTTGCTTTATGCAGTGGAGAATGGTATAGATAAGGTGTCAACTATTTTTATGCAGTCACTAGGCTATCATAGGTGAGCATCTAAATTATTTGAGAATCCCAACTATTTTTGAGACTTGTTATAAAATCAAGTGAAGCAATACCATATCCCACACATCTTCTACTCATATCTGTGTATCTAAACAAACTTTTGAAAACATGAGTTCAAGCAAGAGGATTGTTTCCAGCCAACCACCAGGTATGAAACAACTTAATAATAACCATTTCCATAAATAATAACCATACACCAGGAAATCTAACAACTTTAATGCATATTTCCTTTATGCAGTTACTAACATTGTTTTTTGATTTCAGAAATAATAACTGTTAATACAAATAAGCCGTAAAAACGTTTATTTATATTTTACGATCTTCTAATGTTTTGTCGATAACAAACGTAAAATCATTTTAACGAAACAAATAAAATACGTAAATGGTTTGAACTAATAGTTTCTAACATATTCACATAAAACACTAAAACAAGTATAAGTGATTTTATGATTTAATATTACATATGTACAACAACTAGTGTTTACATATTTGGGTAAAATATACACATAACTTGTATGTAGTATATTGGGTAATATAAATTGGTAGAAACTTAAGTATCATAACCCATTGACCAAATACATTGAATGTTGTTGGGTACAACCCAAAGTCCATGACCCATGGAGCTTGACCCATAACCCATTGCATGACATCATGCTTATATCATATATGGATAATATCCATAACCCATGGTATTGACCCAACCCATGTGACTAGGTGCATTGCACTCAAGAGATACATTGTATCTAGCTAAAGATCCATGGATCAACCCATGACCCATGACCCATAACCAAAATACCCTTGGGTAAAGAGGAGCGTCCCACGGATCCCTAGCTTTACGCTAGATGGATCCCTTGTGGGAGGGATCCGTGGGATCCGGGGAACAGTGAACTTTCTCCTCTATAAATAGTCAGCGATTTCTTCCTTTTGGCTCACCACTTTTTCACACATACTTTCTCCAAGTATTGTACCTCTCTAACCACTGATCCTAAGGGATCTTTCTATGTAGTTTGCCTTTTGTTTTTGTGTGATTCTCTAGGTTCCTCTTAAAGGCAAGATCACCATTCTTGAAGTCAATCAAGCTCAAGTCCATGAGTTGCCATGCTTCATCATCATCAAGACTACTAAGGTTCTCTTGTTGATAGTTCTTTCTTTCTGCATAGAAGTGTTGGGTTGAAGGCATTAGTGAAGGATGCCGAAAGTGTCAAGACGAAGGAATTAGTGAAAGGTGTCAAGCGTTGTGTCAAAGGCATTAGTGAAGGATGCCTAGGAATCAAATCAAGTGGTATTAGTAAAGAATACCAAGTTCGTATAATCGATGAGGGGCATCGTTATACATATAGTGTTAGTTAATATTCAAGGATGGTGATATCCTTGATGGTGTTGTAATAAGGAGTGGGTCTCCTTAAGATTGTGTGTTGTGTTATGTTGGGTAGTAGTTCCTCCATAAGTAATGGAACTAGGTGTTTAGCCTAGTACCTAATAAAGGGTAGGAGACGTTGTGATAGGTGTGGTTCACCTTGGAGTGAAAGAACTTGGTGGTTAGCCTAGCACCGGATAAAGGGTAGGCGACGTTGTGTTAGGTGTGGTTCACCTTGGTGTGAAAGAACTCGGTATTTAGCTTTGTACCGGAAAAAGTTGTAAGCGACGTTGTGAAGGATTCTCCGCCATAAGGAGTTGGTGTAGTGATTACGAACTCTCGAGTAGGTGACTCGGGGAGTGGAGTAGGGCAAGGAAGGTGTCCTTGTAGCCGAACCACTATAAATACTCGTGTTGTGGGTATGTGCTTCTTACTCTTTATCTTTCATTATACTTTTATATATCTATCTATCAACGTCCAACATACACATCCACATAGATTGACATAAGTCTATCTAAATATTTAAAAGGAAGTTTTTAAATTGGTAAAACTATTCAACCCCCTTTCTAGTTTTCCACAATTGGCATCAGAGCTTCGTTACCAAGTTTCTTAGAGTATGTTGTACTTTAAAAACTTGATACGATCCGTGTATGTTTGAAAACTACAAAGAAGGAAATTTCTTAAAATAAAAATTCATGTTTTTAGAAATTACCACTTTTTAAATGTTGGATAGTGATAGATCATTCTAACATCTTCTTTTGAGAAATCTACATAGCAAAGGATTTGGGCATCTTAGAAGATCATGAATTATTTCGCGTCTATGGTTTCTAACACCATATAAAGGGAATATAGCAAAGGTATGTTCTCTTAGTTACAATTATTGGTCAAAGACGTGCTAAATTGCTTGTGGATAAAATGGTGATATATGCTTCTAATAAGCATAATATGAAAAGTGTTTTAGTTATTTTTTCTTTGAATTTTTGTGTTTGATATATGTTCATTCAAGCTTGAATAAAGATTAGAATGGGTAATATAACCTCACTAAAAAGCAATGTTGCAAAAATCGCGAACAGGTAGTCGGGTGGTCGTCCTCCCTGTAGCTTGTAATCGGTCTAGGCGAGATTAATCGGATTGGCATTTGCGACAAGTTTTTAGTATTTTCGTCAAATTTTAGGTATTTAAACAATTTTATGGGTAGTTTTAAGTATTTTCGGCAAGATATGAAGGTTTTCGACAAGTTTGGCCACCATTAACCGTCATTGACCACGGTTGACCGATTTGTTTGACCGATTTACATAAATCGGAAAGGTTGGTTGCCTTGCAGCACCTAATCGACGATTAATCGGCCTTGTAGACCTTGTTTTGCAACACTGCTAAAAAGTCTACAAAGGTTAAACCTTTTCGTCGGGGTCAAAATATGTATTTTTGTGAATTTGTGTCAGATCCACGGATCCCTCAGGTTACACTAGACGGATCCCTCAAGCAAGGGATCCGTGGGATCCGTGGTACAGAACACAGTTTTTGACTGAATTTCAAAAATTCATAACTAATTAACCGTAAGTTGTTAAAAGTCATGCCACCTATCATTTTAAAGGTATTTGAGTCTACTTTCATTTAAAAATAATTTCATAAACTGATTCAAAACAAAAAATTACAGAATCATTGATTTATAATAGAAAGTCATTTTTTTGTCATAACTTTTGCACAAACTTTTGATATAATTGAAGACGGATGTTTTCGTTTTTGAATAACAATGTGTCCTCTTTTGAAATTAAGGTTTTGATCATATTTATAAGGGAAAATGATGTAAATAGACCGCGCGCCCTGAGGCTAGTCACTTTCCGGACCACTTTTATTTTTAATTTAAAAATAGACCGAGGGCAACCACTGTCATTGGGCAACTCATCGACATTGGGACAAGTGTCTCGTATGTGTAAGGTATTGTTTTTTGGGCAACGAAAAATGCGCTGGGCAACCGTATATTTTAAAAAGGGTTCTTTCGTCATTTTACATTAGACAGAAAGTACACATTTTGAATAGTCAAAGTATAATTTCTATTCAAAATTCCAATACCCAGTGGCACAAAATTACAAAAACATCCATAGTTACCGTTTTTCTCTGTTTTTCCTTCTCGCACAAAAGTGTTGTTAATGACTGTTTTCACAAACCAAACCGTCTTCTTCGTCAGCCCCTCTCTTCCTTGTAACGTAAGTTATGTCACCGTCTAGAAAGCTATAGTGTTGATTGCAAACCACATTCGATTGATCAATATATGGTACGTAAATATTCTTCTCGTTGTTTATTACATATTCTTTAATTGCAATTGGTTCTATGTTATAATAAATCGTTGTTGCTATTCGTTTTATACCTTATATACGTGTTCATTCCATTTTATAATCCATTGCTTTTTTTTATGTCTGTCTGTTTCGTAATTATGTAGGGTATAATACCTTAGATGTCGTTAGTTATGTAAGGAGTGGTTTATATGCATCATCTATGCAATTGTTTACGACGTCGGTGTACATTCCTTCTATGGGCTGAATTATTTTTTGGTTTTTGTTGACCCTTTTTAGGACTATGAAGCTAAGTTAATCATTACGAGTAAACTGAACAACTTTTCGTAATTATGTAGGGTAAAATACATCTGTTCGATTTTCCACTCTTCTACAGCTTGTTTAGAGGCTTCTTCCTGCTTTGCCCTTTGCTTTTCTTTAGCAATTTCTTTAGCTTGATTACTTCCATATGTAATCTTTTTGCAAATTCTTCATCAAAAGCTATCTGCTCCTCTGTACTTTCAAACATCAAAGTTGGCTCTGCAATCCCTTTACCCATTCCAATATCAGGTTCCGTAACTACAGCTTTCTGCACAGGTTCACCAATGTTTAGACTCTTAGCAATATGTCTAGGTGCAGGGATAGGGTGAGATTGCTTTAGCTTGAGCAATTGTATGGCAATCTCATTCTCAGCCTCTTTTGGTTTTGGTGTTGGTGTTATTGCCGTGGTTATAATTGTAGAAGTGTTTGCCTCTGCATTGGAAACGTCTGAACTGGCAGTGGGTAGAATAATATCAGCATTGGTTGCAGCAGTGGTTACTGCAAAACTAGCAGTGGATGCAGCAACACTGGCAATGGTTGCCTGTACGACTTCCTTCTCCTTTTCTTCAACTGCAGCCTTTAAAGAATCATCTATTAATGCTTCTTTACCTTCCATGTCAGTAACAAAACTTTGTACTCACCCTCCTCACATGTTTGGATGCATCCTCTAAACTTTCAATCCCAGCCCAGCTTGCTTTCTTTCCCATTTTCTTTACTTTCCTGAATGTAGTGACCCTTGGCCATCTTACTCTCTCCAAAACACTTACCTTCTGCTTCAACCTCCTGATTGTTTCAGCCTCAGTAGTTGTCAAATTTTAAAGACCAGTGATATTTGACTACATAGTTGTGCATCTATCCGTCAATTCAAGAATGAATTTCATAGTAACCTCACCACTTCGACCTGTGTACCCTGATCAGAGAGGTGGATCATTGGACATGTCATGATGTACAAAGTCTTGCATTAGACAACAATACCACATGATTTCTGTATTCGGTGGAAGTCTTGCATTAAAGGTCAATCCAACCTTGTTCTTTGTTTGTTTTGTCATCATCAAATAGGGGAAGATTGTTGGGTTTTAGGTTCCTTGGATTTGATGAGACAAAATAAATACAAGAATGAAACAAAGGGACTTAAAGTGAAAGAGATGAAACCTACAAAAAGATGGAAGGACTTTCTTGCAAAAGAAGATTTATTATTTAGTCCTTCGTAGTATTTTTTTATATAAATAAACAAAATCAGCTAACACATCAGCTCCTATATACACAGATCCTTCATACCTACAAGATAAAAACACAAAACAAACACAGAGAAGAAGGTTATGGTTATCAGTGGTTAGAAAAAGCTATCAGGGGATCCAAATGACCTATCCGCAGTTAGAACAGGTAAGTTAATATGGTCAAATTTTTGGATTAATATAAGTCCAATACCCAAGAATCTCATTAACTCCTCAACCACATTTAACCTGCCCCTCATTTACTTCCAAAGCCCATTACTTTGCTTATAAAAGAACCCAAAACTCATATAACGCACACACCAATTAACATCAAAATCCTAAGTACTCCAAAATCCACAATCAACTCCAATCACCATGTAGAACCCTAGTTGGAATAAACCAGAAGTTGTTGATCTAACAACCTCCTCATCCTCATCATCATCAGAAGAAGACACAAACCCATGGCAGTTTTACCTCCATCCACAAGAAACAAGACCAAGAAAATCCCCATTTCTTCCATCATCAGAAGATGATAGTGTAGTGGATCCAAGTGATGCGGTGAGGACTCGATGACTCCTCGAAGAAAACTTCAAACCCCAACCTTCATCATCCCAACCCCAAACAAGACCACGAGCAAGAAACCCACCACTCCCAAACAACAGAGAGGTGGTTCTTGGTCTACCAGCACCTGGTTGTGGTGCTTCTTCACATATCGTAAGGGGGAAGGGAAAAAGGAAAATGGAATGATGCTTTTTAGTGAAACCAGCAGATGCAAGTATGATATGACTATGTCCTTCGTGCTTCATCTACTGTGGTCATCGTCATCATCTTCGTTTTCATCAATCCATCCTTCTTCAGATAATGCTTCTTCAACTCTCTTGGGCTCCTTTTGAGACAGAAAACAAGCAAACAGGCAATTTTGCAGATCTTTATGACTGTTTCTTTTGTGAAGTGATCTTGCAAAGAACCCATGTTCAGGAAAGGGTTCAATGTTCTTAACCTTGCTTCTTGTTTGAACTGGAGTATTCAAATTTCCAAGTATTTGTTCCTTGGGATGAATCTTGTGTATCCTTGTTGAGGTAACAGGACTTTCATGAATGACATGTTCCAAATTAGTTAAATCGGCATTGAAGAAATCATCCATGTCTTCATCATCGGTAGGAGTATCAATTTCAATCAAAGCAGGCATATCAGGATCATGTGGATACTCCTCTTCACCATGTAGTGGCTTTGCATGTGGTCCAAAGAAAGTACTACTATCAGTACTTACATCCGGGATTTCACTTGTAATGACAGTGGTAGAAGTTGTTGGCTTAACAGTGGTTGTATTAACTCTATCCGTACTTATGTTTGGCTTATCCGTGCTTGCAGACTGCTTTTTCTTCTTTTCAATTTCTTCTACCAACACTGAATTATCTTTCAATAACTCATCCTTATCTTGATTATGATCACCATTGCCTCCAGTATACAAGACATCATCATCAGTGGGACCTTGCTTATCAATGATGGGTGAGACTAAACTAGCTTTCCACTTTTCAAACAGATAGAACTCTTGAGGAGAATCAGCTTCCTTAGAAATTGCTTCTGTACTAGAATTCTTTTGAGTACCTGCATCAACATTAGTGGAAGTTCCTGCAATGATAGGCTCATAATTCATAGATTTGGTTAGCATATCAATGTTAAACAACCAGTCTGGTCCTTTGGTCTCAACACTAGGAGTCTGTTCCTTTGAATTGAACATGTAGATTTTCTTCAACAATTCTAGTCCTCCTATTGTATACTCTAAAGGCTTTACTATTTGAAGAGTAGCCTAAAAAGTATCCATCATCAGCTTTTTCTTGAAACTTGCCTAGGTAGTCTATGGTATTCAAGATAGTAACAGGATACCCAAAAGGTTTTAGGAATGTAATCATTGGCTTCCTATCATGTAACAGCTCATAGGGGGTCTTGTTATGAGGCTTCACTACCTTACTTCTATTCTGCACATAACATGCAGTACCTACAGCTTCAGCCCAAAATATAGTTGGTAACTTAGACTCTGACAACATAGTCCTAGCAGCCTCAATTAGTGTTCTATTTTTCCTTTCAGCCACACCATTTTGTTGTGGTGTTCTAGCAACACTAAACTGTCTTTCTATACCTTTATCTACACAAAACTGATTCATCACAGCATTCTTAAACTCAGTTTCATTATCACATCTGATTATCTTAACTTTATGATTTACTAGATTTTCTATCTTAGTAATGAAACTCTTGAGAACTTCAGTAGTTTCACTCTTAGCGTACCAAAAAGTAAACCCAAGAAAATCTACTATAATCATCGGTGATAACTAGGCAATACTGCTTATGGTTCAAACTCTTGACAAAAGTAGGTCAAAATAAGTCCATATGAAGCATAAATAGTGGTTGTGAAATGGTGTTGACAGCTTTGGACTTACAAGAAGCTCTATGTTGTTTTCCTTTTTGACAAGCCACATACAGTTCCTTACACTCAAAAACCTTAGAAGGTAACCCTCTCACTAAGTTCCCTTTAACCAGTTTATTGATTGTTTTGTAATTGAGGTAACCTAATCTTCTATGCCATAACTTAGACTCATCCACAGTTGCTTTAGCAAACAAACAAGTTAAGGACCTATTAGGAATTACATCTTTAAGATCAAAACAATATATATTTTCCTTCCTAAGTACCCTAAGTTGTATAAACTTCTCATCAGGCATCTTAAACTCAGGAGACAACACCACACACTCAGTTTCACCAAAAAGTACCCAGGTTTTCTTATCACACATTTGAGAAACACTGAATAAATTGTACTTAAGTCCCTATACCAAATAGACTTTTTCAAAGTCCAAATTCCCTGTTCTGATTGTGCCTCTTCCAAGTATCTTTCCTCCCTTTGGATCATTGCCAAATGCCACATATCCTCCATCAAAAGCTTCAAAATCTTCCAGGTTGCTCCCATCCCAAGTCATGTGCCCAGAGCAACCACTATCAAAAACTCCTTTGTCTTTTAGCTCATCTTGTAGATTGCCCTGCACATGAAATTAAACGAGTTAGTTCCTTTTGTGGACCCAAGCCAATACTGACTTGGGTCTGCCCTGTGCATCAATATAATCAAATTTGGTTAGGTCCATTGATGCACAGTTGACATGATGTAAAACCTTGGTCTTAGGTTTCCATTGCCAACTAGCTGAGGCCTTAATAGCATAAAAATGATTTCCAACCACTGTATGAGTTATCACCTTTGGAATTTTTAAAACTTCTTTGTTATTTGTGGTGATTTTTGGCTTATCAGTGGTTAGAAACAAACTATCAGTGGTTAGAAACAAAAATAGCAAAACTAAGATTACATAATAACAGTTCAATACATATACAAACTAGTACAAAAGCTGATGAGAATTTAGAGATTAATCATTCCAATACTAACAACAAGATACTGAAACCTCCCCACATCAAAAGCTTTGGTGAGAAGATCAGCAACATTGAAATCAGTATGGATTTTACCATTTGAATCAACCTTTTCTCATTACAATCTCTAATAAAATGATGTCTTATCTCAATATGTTTAGTTCTAGAATGTAAAACAGGATTTTTAATGATGCATATTGTATTGTTATTATCAATGTAAATCTTAGTATGCATAAAATTGTACCCAAAGTCCAGCAATTGATTCTGAATCCATAGTACTTGACCACAACAACTAGCGCACCACATATTCAGCTTTAGTTGTAGAATTTGCCGCAATAGTTTGCTTTTTACACTGCCATGAAATAAGTCTCGCTTCCCAAAACCGACATCCTCCGGTTGTAGACTTCCTATCCAAACTAGCACCAGCATAGTCACTATCTGTGTAGGCCACAAAGTTAAAAGGAGAATCCTTTGAGTACCAAAGGCCCAATTTAGGATGACCCTTAAGATACCTACAAATTCTCTTAACAGCATTCATGTGTGATGAATTAGGTGTGACTTGAAATCTTGCACACACACATACTGAGAACATTATATCTGGCCTAGATGCAGTGAGATACATCAAAGATCCAATCATGGACCTGTAAAACTTCGATCAACTCGGTACTTCCATCATCAGTAGCAATGGTTTCGAGTCTCCATTGGTGTACTAGCACTCTTCACATCGAAACCCAAACTTCTTCAAAACATCGCTACATACTTATCTTGACTAATGAAGATACCATCAGTCCTTTGTTGAACCTATAGCCCCAAAAAAAAGTGAGTTCTCCCATAGAACTTATCGAAACTTATCATGCATAAGCTTCTCAAAATCTTTGCATAGCTCTTTATTGGTTGAGCCAAAGATGATGTCATCTACATAAACCTGAACCAATAAAATATCATCTTTGTGCTTCCTTATGAACAATGTTTTATCAATCAGTCCTCTTTTAAACCCATTGTCCATCAAATAAGTAGACAGGCACTCATACCATGCCCTAGGAGCTTGATGCAAACCATACATAGCCTTCCTCACCCTGTAGACCTGGTCAGGATGATCAGGATCTTCAAAACCAGGAGGTTGACAAACATAAACCTCGTCATCGAGATGGACATGTGCGGTACTTTGTGGGCTTGAGGTATGCACCTTGTCCTTTATCATCTCCCAATCCTCCTCATCCTCGTCATCGAGATGGCAAGCCTCGTTAAATAGGAGAAGCTTTTGAGCTGCTCGCTCCTCGGCTAGAAATCTTTCATTGAGAGCTGCTTGTTCCTCGGAAAGTTCTTCAAGGATACAAGGATATTGATCGATGATGGAAAGTTGTGGGGGTTGGACATTGTCAAAACTGGAAGTGTTATAACAAGGATCGGGTCCAAAGTAATTATGATTCCACGATTGACATTGATAATCATCATGAGGACCCCCACACTTAGCACAATGAGGGTATTTGGGAGAGAAATTTTGAAACGATGTTTGATCATTGAAATGATGAAAATACGGTTCTGGTTCGTATAAATTTTGTGGAGGGTAGTTGAAATTGTTTTGAGGATAATTGAAAGAGTTTGGGTTAGAATCATAAGCGAATGAATTCTCGGCACAAATCGAACAACATCCATTGACAAGATAGTTTCCACACCACTCGCACATACATTTGTAACAACGAAAACCTTGTGGTAACAAGTCTCCACAACCATAGCAATAAATTTGATCAAACGAAGATATTTCGGGCTCGGGAATAGGAATCGAGGGTTCAACAACATCACATAAAGCGGTATTTCCCGAAGTTGAATCATGACGAAGTTCAATTAAGAAGTTTTGAATCATGTCATTTCTGGCCCTAAAGAAATCGTCGGTAAAACGTTCAGAAGATTCGGAGTTGGGACAAGTGGTGTGCTCTTAGAGCTAGCAAGTTCCACCACTTCCGTTATGGTCTTCGGTGTTTGAACGGGTTCATCGTAATCAATTCTAATTCTTGACCTTTTTCATCGGCTTGAATTTGCTCGATTAGATTACGGTCTCTAACTTCAAAGAAAGTATCCTCGTAACCCTCGGTGAGTGCTTGAGGTAGCTCCGACGTTTGAACGGGTTTGTCAACATTAGAACGTATTTCGGGTTGTGGCGGGTGGTCAAAATAACTTTGAAAAGAATTTTTTATGGATAATTCACACAAATTGCAAAATTCGCTTGAACTAGGCCTTCCACACCGCTCACACACACTTGTGACGATGATGTTGATGATTGTCGACATAAGAATTAAACATATAGAGGGTTAAAGAGATAGAATTAAACGGTTTTGAGGTTAAAGAAGAGTAGAATCAAACGGTGCGAGAGGGTAAGAGAAATAGAATCATACGGATAAGAGGAATGAGAAGAGTATTTTTGTATTTTGGATTTTTATAAGAAAATATAAACATATATAGATGGTATGAACAAGGAGTGATTATTCAAATCTCTAATCTGCTAAACGTAAGACAATTAGCACAGCTCCCCGGCAGCGGCGCCAAAATTTTGATCCGTGCCAAACCGTCAAGTTTTATCACTCAAGCCGGCCACTTGTGAATGGCCGACCGTAAGAAACTTAAAACGGTTCAGAAACGAATGCAATGAAGATCAGGGGAGTATAGTGTTTCCCCGGGTCGTTAAGTCCCAACGAGCCGTGCGAGAATAATCAAACGTTTAGTGATCGAGAGATTTGAACAGAAAAAGGGATTTGTGATTATTATAACTACAGAAAAAGCCTAAAATTACAAGGGCTTAAATGCAAATTAAAGAAAATTAAAAAGATAAAAAATATTAAATAAACGCTATCACTATTTTCAAAATGATGTTTTTTTGATTTTATGTTTTATAAAACGAAATTAAAACTACGCTGACGTCTGTGAGAAAATGTGATACTGAAGCAGTATAAATCCTAAAAATATGAAAATAACATTTTTACAAACCTAATGATAAAAGAAAATTTTTAGAAAAAGAAAATTATTTTTAAAACTATTTATCTAATTATTATTAATTTAAAACTATTTTTAACTATTTAATAATAGCCTAAAATACAAGAAAATATGAAATAAAGCTAGAAAAATAAAATTATGACTTAGAAAAATCTAAAATATAAAAAGAGAATTTTCAAAACTATTTTTGTAATTTTCTGAATATTTTTGTATTTTCTAGGAATTAAAAACTATTAAAAACTAATTAAATTACTAAAAATTACAAATTAAACTATGAAAAATCTGGAAAATTAATTTTTTTACTTTTTATATTTATCTTAACCTAAGAAAAATGAAAACTTATTTTTTTTGAAACTTTTCTTAATTAATTGTAATAAAAGCTAATTAAAAAGACTTAAAAACTAATTTAAATGGAGAAAAATACCAAACAGTACAGGAAAAATATGAAAAATTCAAGATAAGCCTAAAATATTATTTTGAATCTAGGAAAAATAGAAAAACAGGTACTTGTGTGCAAGAAAATGAAACTGCTATGTCAAGTGCTTAGAAATAAGCACTTGAAATAAGCAAATGGGCACCAAAAGCTACCAAACTGAAACAAAGGCTATACTATGCTACAACTACCTAAAAACAACTTATTAAAACTGGCTTAAACCTCTAGAACTCAAGTTGCTATGATTTGATTGATTTGGATAATGTGCTAAAAATCAGTTGAGGGTGCTTCTTTTAAGCCTAAGAATAAGCTGCTAAATAAGCTGGAAACCAAAAACAGATGAAGGATCCTAAAGAAGACCTGGGTGAGAGCTTGTAAACCAAAAAGGAGACATAGATAAGCTCAAATGAGCTTTGTACAAGCCTTGCAAGACCCTGTGCAGAGTCAGTGTACACTGACTCAGTTGCACAGGGCAACTAAGCCCATTTGAAAAGCCACTTAAGAGCTTAAAGAAAATTTACAAAAATATACAAAAATCACAACAATAAACTAGACCAGTTGAACTTTTTAAAGCCACAAGTTTCACTTGATTTGGCTCAGAAATGAATCCAAGAAAATTCATCCCATTTGGGCTCAAAACTGGTTTTTCAAGGTTTTGACTTTTTTAACAAAACTGAAAAGTTGACCAACTTGAGATTTGATTCAAGATGGTGGACTGAGATTAGTGTAATATGATGAAATGGAACTGAATTAAGCTACTCTAATGATTTTTGAATACAAATCAAACTTTTGATTCATGAAAATTCTAACAGACATGAATATGAAGACAGATTGAGAGGATTTTGACTTTCACTCAGTTTTGATGATAAGCAATGCTTAGAATGAATCAAATGAACCTTATTGAGACTAAGTAGACAGACATTTAAACACAAACAACAGCTTAAGCTTATCAAAACCACTGATCCAAACACACCTGTTCACACAGAATTGCAAGTTTAACAGACCTAACTACTGATTCAGCTTGTGCAGATACTCAAACTAAATCTAACTAACCTAATAACAACTTAATCAATGAATAAAAACTATTCCTAACCACAAATACAGTTTATGCAACAATCTTGAAAATCACTTACATGTGGTCCTATCCACAGTGGATTGCCAAAGTACACAGGTTCCACTACCCTATTCTAATCCATGAAACAACCCAATATCAATCCAAATCCAAGCTCTGCATCACCCTTTTCCATTTCCAAGACCAAATGAACCCAGTTTGACTTTTATTTACCAAAAGCCAAAATTGCTTAAAATTGAATACAAGCTTATACAAAGCTATAATAAGCTTCTATAAGATTGTTTTAACTTGAAAATAAACTAGATGAAGCTTGGATATAAGTTTTAGAAATTGAAATTTGCAACAGTGACACCAAACTATGAAACTTAAGTAAACTTTGAAATTGAAGCTTAAAAATAGATTATACTGATGATAATACTTTAGTTCAACACTTGGAAACAAAATATTACAGCTTTTAAATTAAACTAAGACATTAATAAGAAAAACGACATAAGGGAAATTTTAAACTAAAAATCTACTACTCTCTTCTCTTTCCTTGCTTCCTTTTTATACCAAAATGCTTTCTCTCACTACTCTGAGCTAATCCCATCATCTTTCTTGACCATTGGATGTCTTGAAAAGATCTTGGCCATTGAATCCGTTTTTTGGCGCCAAAAGATAAATAAGCCAGTTGGGTTGAGTGAGGGGGGGGGGGGAAGGAGCATTAAATGCTCTTTGGAGGTTAGTTGAGGTGGAGGGATAAGGTAGTGGAAAGGTGATGGGGGATGGGGAAAAGAGTGTTGTAGGCTTAGTTGGTGAAGACAGGGAGAAAAAGGCGCCAAGGGTGGGTTTGACTTGGCTATTATATTATGAAGGGGGGTCACAAGTGAAGGGTCCAAAGGGCGGCAGGGTCACAATTGTTTTGACATGGGTCCAAGGGTTTAAAGGGTTAATAATACCAAGGACTTGTTTTGCCATTTTACGAAAGTACAAGGACCAGGGCTGCCAATTTGAAAAGTTGCTCCAAGGGACTAAAAGTGAAAAGCTCCAATAGTTTAGGGACCAAACTTGACATTTTCAAATTTCCAGGGGCCATTTTTGCCAATTTTTAAACTTGGAGGACCAAACTTGTAATTTCTCAAAACTTTTGATATTTTTCACCAAAGGACTAATTTTGACAACTTATGATTTTAAAAGGACCTTTGGTGATTTTTCTTTTGAAATTAAGGCTCAGGGACTATTTTTGACAATTTTTGAAACTTGGGGGACTGAAACTGCCAATTATGCAAACTTAGCTCATTTTTCATCTGTTTTTAAACATTTTGCATCTGAAACATATAAAATGCAATTTTGGAATATTTTCAGTATTTTGATGCATTTCTGAGCATTTTTAAACGTTTTGCAGTTCAGATTGACCCAAAAATGATGAGTATTTACACACTCATCAAAATTCTTCAAATTCCTAAGACTTGCAAGATTCCATAGTTTCATCCCGTTTGTACTCTCAACATCCAATCTAAGAGACTCAAGTAAAGGACAACCAGCAATTAAATCCCAAACTGTACCGGTTAGAAATTTGACTAAACACAATTCTAAGCTCAGTAAATTTGGAAAAGTAGTGAAAAACACCAAACTAGGAAAATCACAACAATGAATTTCAAGATGTTTCAATTCAATACGTGAGTAAAGTTGGGTTGGCAATGTAACTGGATGTCCATACCAGTTTCTAATTGTCAGGTCCTCAATTCCTTGCAGTGCCAAAAAGATAAGCCAATCACGAATCTCTTCATAATTCAAGTCTTCCATTCCAGACAACGGTTTGGGATCTACAGAGATGACAAACTTTTTATGGGACGTAAGTGATTTAAAAGTCTAGTAACATGGCTCCCATCAAACTTATATATTAAATAATAAAAGAAATCCTCATCAATTATGACTTCGGTGAGCAAGGTCCACTTAAACCTCCACTTTGTAGATAAAATAGAGGTGCTCACCGCTTCTTTTATTGGAAACTGATTCAAAATGTTACCAATCACTGTATCTGGCATGTTGCTAATATAATCTCTCATACCGGTGATAACATTAGCGCGAAACGACATGGTTTTCAAGGAAATTTTGTTGGTTCGACAGGAGGCTTTGGATGAGGGTTGTTGATTTGCAATTGATGGTCAGAACTCAGAACGAGGGTGTGTTATTAGAGCATGGGGTGTCGATAAGTTGCTTCTCGCCGGTTCCCGCGTGGCGACTTGGCCACTTCAATTTGGCCCTCGCCACGACACCATCACAACTCGCCAGTCACCTCCTCGTCATTACAACGACATGGTAAACGACAAAAACTTTTTGAATATAAACGACACACTCAATATTTTATAAGGGAATACATCTCAGCTTTTTCTCTTGTTTGTGATTTTAACTGTGTAAATGTTTTTGTGTGTGTGTGTGTGTGTAAATTCAGTGAATGAAGAAGAAGATGAGGTGGGTGGGTGGGTAGGTGATGGGTGTGTGTGTGTTTTGGAATAATACAAAACATATTTAAGTTTACGAGTTTATACATCATATCTCATATCAAGGTTTTATTTAAATGAATTTTATTTAAATGAAATAATTTTATTTAAATTAAATGAATTTTATTGTGTTTAAAAAATATGGAAAAGAAATAAAATGAGGGTGGGTGGGGCCCAAATGAAGAGAAGTGAGTAAGTTGTGATTGGGGGGTATTTTTAAGTGAGTGTATTGGAGTGATGTGGAGGTGAGGTGACACACGTGGGGCCCAAATGAAGAGAAGTGAGCAACCCACGACACCCCATGCTCTTATGATCATTAAATGTGGTTGTTGGGTTGGTTCATTGATTCGCGCGCCCAAGATGCAAGTTTTTCAAATTTGTTCCGTAAAATATTACGAAATGGTATATTTTAGTAAGCCATGCTAATATGGCGGATCTATTACACAATCAATGTGCTGTGACCATCACTTATTCTAAAAACGTAGGCATCTTCAGTTTGACGTACGCACATAACGGCATCATGTTATCAGATGTGTAGAGTTACATTCATTTGAGTTGATTATTTTGAGATATATGCGACATTTGTAACCGTAAAAAAAATGCTACACTGCTTTTATGATATCTCAATTTATAAAATGAATTGGCTGTATACGTACAACGGTACAACTGCTAGTTCTTTTTCCTACAGCTATAGTTATTTTTACTACCGCTAGTAAAACTGAATTGGTTGTATACTTACAACTGCCAGTGGTTACTACTGCTAGATATTTTAACCACTGTTTGTGATAGAAGACATCAACGAAATGATGCCACAGTCGTTAATACTGTTGTGTATGGCCGTGTTTGTGCTGCCCGTGTGTAGGTGCTGCTGATAGAATTCTGGTGCCTTTATATAGGTGTTGATCTTACTATTATGTGCGTGAATAGGCACATAGTGCTTTAGTGCTGCTAGTATTAAGAAGTTGCCCTACGTACAATAGTTAGTTGCCACATTGTTTATTGGAAACAACTGCTAGTTCCCCAGATTAAACAAAGATGTATGATGGGATTACAGAACATAGGAAATAGTAAATACGTTGACATACAACGTTTCATACGGACGACAACCTACTACATATTACGATTACTACATAATACGATTACTACATAATTATAAGTTTAATGGTTACATAATATATAACCACTTGATTTATAAAATTCACCAAGTACGCAGAAAAAGCTAACAACTCCATGCTTCCTTCACATATAGACATCATACTAAAACCACAATGCTTCATTCCCATTAAGCATGATCCCTAACTTCTGCCGAACAAACCTGTTGAACATGAATATAATGGTGTAAGTTATAAATAAAACATTAATAGAATGGTAAGTTAAAAATAAAACATACTATAAACAGCATGGTCAGGCTGATTTAACAAAAGAAGAGATTCTTTGTATGGGGCGATGTAGAAAGATCCCGCATCTCCTAACATTCCGATGCAGACAAATAATTCAAGTTCTTTGTTGTACACAAATACCGACTGATCCAAATGATTGCCGTTGTACGCTTCCACTATTGGAGCCTGATCCTTTGTAAACCCAAGCAAACGAACCGGATATAGGGTAGGGATGGCGAATAGGCTTCTAAATGATGTTATGGAAGAACCATTGACATCCAACAACCATCCACAAAACAATGGAATATCTTCACCAATGATCGTCCCAGAAATCACTAGAGATGTTCCAAGCTCAAAAACATTGAATGGAACTGGGAGTTCATTTTTTAAAATCTGCGGTAGGTCTATAACTTTAAATTGGCTGGTTACCAAATCAAAAGAAATCAACATATAAATTTTGTAAATAACACCGTCCTCATTAGTTAACTTTTCACTCCCAGTCCAATAGATAAAACGACCTACAACTACATGACTTTTACGTTTCAATTTGATAGTTTCACGAGGGGGGTGAAAATTTTCAAGAATTGTCCACCTTAACGAGTTCAAAGAGAAGACAGACACATACCAGAAACCACTTTCGAAAACAGGATATGAGACCTTCACGATCGTCGGGTCAAGAGTGTTCGGACGGACAGCAAAACCAAAACAAATCTTTTGACGTTCGATTTGATGCGTGTAAAGCGGGACAAATACTGCAAGTGATTTTTTGATTGCCGGGTTCCAAATAACATTCATTATATTATAACCATAGACAAAACACCAAAGACCATTAGAATTGCCAACTGTAATCATAGATGAAAGCATTAAATCTGTATTAAGTGGCGTAGCGGTTAGCTGTTCATCTAAAGCTAACATAAAACATTGGTCACCCATATCGAATGTTAGCGTAAATAAACACTGATCATTACGACGAACACCGTAATTAAAGATGAAGCTTCCACAATCTATGCTAGCCTTCCATAACTTGCAAACACTACGTTGCTGGAGTATAGACTTAGGAGGTAGCCTACGGATGATATCTAGTTGAACGTCCAGTGGGATATTGTCAGACATATTTTTTAAACAAAAGCAGAAAGATTGGGATAAAGATATGAAGTCAATAGACCAAAAGAAGAAAGAAAGATTTTATTAAACAAATTGTATTGAAGAAAGTGATTGCGAACAGAAGACATTAAAGGACATGTACCATTATGTACGTTTGGGCAACCAAATTTTATATTCTGCTATATAGCAAATATTAATAAAGTATACATAGCCAATATAGAAGTGGTTTGCAAACCATAGCCATTTTTCTATATGTGCACGGGTATTTATGAAAGAAATGGCGTTGATTTTAAAAAAATTTATAAGTGAAAATTTGACGATAATTATGGGTAAAACGGACATTAAGGATCGTACCTTGAAAGACGGCTATCAATTTGTGTATTCAAACTTGTGGTTCCAGAAGTATTCAAGCATCCGTTCACGGTAAGCTAAAGGCCAATCTGCATCGGCCGGACTAAACAGCCACATCAAATCAACCGATACATCCAAGTGCTGTGGACATATAAAAAGTACATCCAAATGGCCCTTTTAGACTGAAAATAGTAGATATAAACTTCAACAGCTACTTGAAAAGCTTAAGATAAGATATAAAAGCTTAAAGGTTAGAAGTACTGGTATGCTAGACAAAATCAATTCAAACAATAACTTAAATATCATAGAAAATAAGTCGTAACAAGCTATAGTTGCTCCATCTGCAAATCAATGTCACACATTCAGAACACCATTCGTCCTAAATATATCTAGAGTATAAAAGAAGATATAATAATTAAGATACAATAATCAATACCGAGCCTGATTGACATGTTTTTTAGCAGAACATAATTGCATCAAATTAATAAATTCTGAAACCTGATTTTCGGTTTAGGGGTGATAACCCTAATTTTGACTTACTCTTCAGGTGATTTGAATTACCTGTAACAAGAACAGGGCACTGCAGAATAAGGTTCAGTTGTGTGTTGGTGCCACAGGATGGTGGTGCCGTGTGTGGAGGTGCGGCCGGATGATGGTGGCGTCGGGTTGTTGGATGGTTGTGGTGGTGTTAGTTGTGATGGTTTATGTAGAGGACGAGAGGTGTGTGACTGTGTGAATTTGTGTTTTGTGTGGCCGTTTTTTTTTTTCTTTTTTTTTTTTTTTTTTTTAATGTCAAATGACAAAACTATCCTCGTGTATAAATGCAAGTTGCCCAAAAAGCATAAAGATGCCCAAGTAACAATACAAGTTGCCCAAAAAACAATACGTTACAATACATGACATATACCTTCAAAATACGTACTTGTGTCATAAGTTGTCGGACACATGGCAGCCCCTGGTTGGGTCCAAGAAAATCGGTGGGCAACTGGTCTATTTTCAAATTACAAAAAGGCGTGGTCCGTAAAGTGATAAGCCTCAGGGCGCGCGGTCTATTTGACTAATTTTCCCTATTTATAAATATAAAAGAAACTAATCAAGCTTGGTATACATGTTTATATTTAATACAAAGCGATGAAAAGAACTTTCGTATGCTATGCTATATGGTAAATTGTCTTCCTTGCATTACTTGATTATTTGCTTATCTCAAATAGCTTTTGTGCTTGTTTGATTGAATAACATATATGGTTTCCTTACCTTGCTATTCATTCTCTTGTTTGTCGATTTAGTAATATTCTCAAGTAAATTATTTTCATGATCGCTTTCCAAGCTTCATAGTAGGATTGACAACTTGATTATTTCATCCGATATACTCAAGTAAATTATTTTGCAACGCAATTATAATTGTTCATATCCGAAAGTCCAAACTCGAGCTTTCCAACAACATATGTTGAACTATCTCATCCAACCATTTTTTTGTTCACCATATGGACAATTTTTTTTAACATGGCACCTTCGTCACCTTAGTTGTTTCAAGTATAATATTAATAAAAATGAAGCAAAGTATCGTCATTGCTACTCTTCGATAGGCCATTATAGGAATATAAATTTTCCTAACTTGAGAATGAATACTGGAGAACTTATTGCACTAGAAACTCAATTTGACCTAATGGTTGAATTGCTTCCTTGATAGAAGTTGGGTATGTGGAATAGCCCGTAAAAATGGTCGTGTTTAGCCATAAGTGAGCGCCGCTAGTAATAGTCTCATATTCATTATCTCACTTGAGAAATCTATACTCCTATATTTTCCTAAAGTAAGTTTACAATGGAAATACTTTGCATTGTCATAGGATTACTAATCAAACAAGTTGCAAAATGGATTTTTCTTTTAGTTAATCACAACCACTTGCCTCATCAAGCGATTATCTTGCTTTGATCGAGAAGAGCTACATGACTTCATGGACGAAGTTCATTATACGTTAATCACCATCCGTAATAACTATACTTAGTTCATTACCTTCACTAAACCAAAACAACAACTCCACCTTCTAAATGAAGTCTAGGATTGTCCTGAACTAGCACCTCACAACTCTATTGTCTTGAACACCATCATGTACTCTTTTATTTCTTGATATATACCTTGCACGCCATTGTTAATACAAACAATTTACTAATCTAGATCCTAAATCTATTTTGAGCTTCTTGAATAGCGCTTGCTAAAAGTTTGTTTAACATGTGTGTTATTTGTGAGCTAAATCTCATTTGATTGCTTATGTGCTATTTCTACATGCTATACTTAGTATGTTTTACTTGTATACATGTATGCTTACTGTAGAGATCATTAGGTGTCGTTTGTTTTTTCAGAGCTTTTACCTCTTCATCTGCAAACCATGTCTGCAAAAACAAGAGGTGCATTTAAGCTCTTCATCTGCAAGAAGAAGACCGTTTGTTTTTTGTGCTATTGAAGTACTTCTTTTCTTTTTCTTCTTTTTTTCTTTTTCTTTTTTCTTTTTCACTAGTATTTTTTGTGCTATTGAAGTATTTTTTTTTTCCTTTTTCTTTTTCACTAGTTTTTTGTGCTATTGAGTGCAAAACAAGCAGTCGCTTAAAATACGAAGTATTAAAGACAATACATAATAGTTCAAAATATACAAATATCGACCGTTTTTTGTCCTATAAACCATTTTGTCTTATGGGTCAAATTGATCATTGGTTTTCTTACGTTTTGGTATTTTTTTACGTTTTCGGCCGTTTTTTATATTTTCGTCTGTTTTTTACGTCTTCGTCTGTTTATTTAAGTTTTCGTCTGTTGTTTACGTTTTCGCTGGTTTTTTTACGTTTTAGTCCGTTTTCGTCCGTTTTTTACGTTTCCGTATGTTTTTTTTACGTTTTCATCTCTTTTTTACGTTTTTGTCTGTTTCTTTACTTTTTTTATGTTTTCCTCCATTTTCTATTTTTTCGTCTGTTTTTAACGTCTTCGTCTGTTTTTTTACATTGTAGTCCATTTTCTTATGTTTTCGTCCGGTCTTTTACGTTTTCGTATGTTTTTTTTACGTTTTCATCCTTTTTTTTAAGTTTTCATCTTTTTTTTTACGTTTTCATTTGTTTTTTTACGTTTTCGTATGTTTTTACGTTTTCTTCCTTTTTTTACGTTTTATTCCGTTTTCTTACTTTTTCGTCCTTTTTTACGTTTTCGTCCGTTTTCATTATTTTTTACGTTTTCGTATGTTTTTTAATTTTTCTACAGTTTTTTATGTTTTCGTCTTTTTTTACGTTTTGCCTTTTTTATGTTTTCGACTGTTTTTTTTTACGTTTTCGTCTGTTTTCTTTCGTTTTCATCCGTTTTCGTCGGTTTTCTTACATTATCTTACGTTTTGTTAGGTATGGTAAAATAACGTACAAAAAACTTATCAAAGTATATGAAAACGGATGAAAACGTAAAATAAACATATGAAAATATAAAAAACGGACCAAAACGTAAAAACGAACGAAAGCGTAAAAAAAACGGATGAAAACGTAAAAAATGAATGAAAATGTAAAATAGTGGTAGAAAACCTAAGAAAACGGACGAAAACGAAAAAAAACGGACGAAAACGTAAAAAAAAAGGTAAAACGGATGAAAACATAAGAAAGCGGGTGAAAACGGACGAAAACGGACGAAAACGTAAAAAAACGGACGAAAAGGTAAGAAAATGGACGAAAATGTAAAAAAAGGGACGAAAACGTAAGAAAACGTAAAAATACGGATGAAAACGTAAGAAAATGGACGAAAACGTAAAAAAAAACGGACGAAAACGTAAAAAACGGGAACGTAAGAAAAGAGACGCGTAAAAAATGGCGGCGTAAAAAAAAGGCGGCGTAAAAAACGGTGGAAGTAAAGAACGGACGAAAACGTAAAAAAATGGACGAAAACGTAAAAAGACGGACGAAAACGTAAAAAGAAGGACAAAACGTAAAAGAGATGTAAGATATTGAGAAAGAGATGTAGGGGTTGTGAAAGAAGAGGTAAGAAGTGAAAGATAATGTCTGAAATTTAGAAGAGGAAAGAAGTGAAAAGAAGCACTTATGTCTGCAAAAAAACAAACAGAAACCTCTGCCCTCCTGCAGACAAAAGAAGTGAAAAGAGGAAAAAAGTGCTTATTGGAAAAAAACAAACGACACCTTAGTTTCTAATTTCAATAATTAGAACAAAATGTTGCAATCTTACTGTTAAGGAATCTGTCTCAGATGCCGGATCCCTGGGCTATAACTAGCCGGATCCCTTAAGTGAAGGATCCGTGGGATCCGGCTGGACAGAACTGCATTTCTTGCTTCCTTGCATTAATCCAACCTTCCAGACCTTCTCATACTAGCTAAACATGATACCTTAAGATCATTTATGTCTTCCTCAAGCTCAGTAGGTGTCACACTCACTCATAGATAACTTAGGATCATTTTCAATGTGTTTTTGATTTATCATTTCACCAAAACTCACCATATTTCCTCTCTTATACTCACACATGATCCCTCACATGTTAATACATCTAGCTTTAGAAATCTTTCAATTTTAGCAAATTGATCGTAGTCATCCTTACCTCAAAATAGGTCGAAATGGGTCAAATTCTAGCTTTTCCATCTTAAGCTTTTAGGATAACCTCCAAAACATTATCTTAAGTTACTATCTGGTCTCTAGGACCATTTAGCTTCATTTGACACTCTCAAGTGTTTAGTGTCATCTTTGTTCATTCATTGGTACTTATAAAAGTTCCAATTTCTTCCATAAATGGCAATCATTAGCTACATCACTCATGTCCCTTGAACATTTAAGTACCCTTTCATTTAAGATACTTAGGAGGACTGAAACACTCAAGATGGTATAGGCCTTAGATCTTAGAAACATCCTTTTTATCCTTTCCTAGCTGCTGAGAGTCGGATCCCTAGGATTAGCCTAGACGGATCCCTCATTTGAGGGAACCGTGGGATCCGTATGGCAGTTTCATGTCAACTCTAGCTAAAACCATCATTTCAAGATCATCTTGCTAACTTGAACACTCCATCTCATCATAATTAAGTTCCTAGATCAGTACAACTCTAAAGTTGACTCTTGTGCATGCTAATCATCACATTCCAAGAAATCTTAGTGGCTTAAGTCTTGAATGCACTTGCCAAATCTCTTACTTTATAAACCACATTGTAGGACTCTTAAAGTCATCATCTTCATCCTCATTTTCAACACTTAGAAACCTTTACAAACCTCTTTGAATCAACTCATCATGAGGAAAGCTCCAAGTGGTAACTCATCTACCAAAGGACCACCCAAGAAAATTTCTCGTGTTGTACACGGAATTTCTTCAACCGAATCATCTCCGGTCAAATCCACAAATGATAGGATCTCCCCTCCACCAATCAAACCAATCCCCAAGAGGATTGTTCCCACAAAAATATCATCACCCGTAAGAGATAATAGTGCTAGAATCCCACCTCAACAAACCCAATCAACAATTGCCAAGAGAACCGCAAGAATTAGCATTAGACCTTTTGGGTTAGAAAATGGTTCATCAAGCACTAAACCAAACGCACCTAGTTCTAGTAAAACGCCTAAGTATTCATTCCTAGAACATAGACAACATTCCTCCACCAACAACATTCTCCTCATTAGGAGGAATAATGATACATAATCAAGGTGTTGAGTTAACACTAGCTCCTGTCTCATTTTCGCCGTCACCATCATACAATCCCATTTGGATTATGAGAAATTATCAAAGTCAACCACCCGATCATATAGAAGTTGACACTTCTCTACCACCACCATCATTCTTGGTCGAGGCATCTTCAAATGCGCCTCCACCAATCCCTCCGTCGTTTGAGGCTCCCCAACCAGCTTCACTTGATCCTTCGCATCAAGCAATTTCATTTTTTCCACCACCACTACCTAGTCATGACAAAGATTGTTATCATTGTCAACATATTGAAAGTTTGATACATGAAGTACGAGAAGACCAACGTTTCATGTTCTATCACCTCCTCGAACGCTTCGACGAGATTAAACCTAAACAAACTTGAGCTAGAGGATTTTAGTGTTGTCCTAATTTCAAGCGTTACTTAGACAAGTCTAGTAAATCCAAGTCATGTATCGATCATTTTCTTAGTTTTTAGAGTCATGTATATCATATCTCTAGTTTTATTAAATGAAAATACATGCTACTTGCTATATTTCTGTGTATATGAGTATGTTGTATAATACATATCTCACTTTGATATTAACATAATATGTTATATCATCATTGCTGAAATTGATCATCAACCAGACGGATCCCTCATATTTGCCTAGACGGATCCCTACAAGGAGGGAACCGTGGGATCCGTGATACAGAAAACTATTTTTCTACTAACTTGGATCACATTTGCAGGAAATTGTGCATTATACTTGTTTTCTAACCTTTGTTTTATAGTTATTGAATTTACACATGAAGACTTTGACACCCTAAAGCTAGGGGGAGCTTTGTGTCAAAGTAATACATTGCAAATTACTTGCAATATTAGGATTACATTTCATGACATCCCTTTGCAAACTTGCAATCAACAAGGGGGAGCACATTCGTCACATAGACGAAATCTTTTGCAAATTTAGTTGCAAATGAACTACCTCAGTATTATTCTCTTGACACCCTTACATAGGGATGGACTCGTCAAGGGGGAGTAAAGACGAGATCCTTTCCCGTTACTTGCTCTCTATTTTTTTTATTATTCCTTTCGCATGTTTTTTTTCCTAAAACAATGTGTTAGTTTCCTTTCGAAGCTCTTTTTGTTTCGACAAAAAGGGGGAGAAGAAAGTAAAAACTACAAATTCAAACTTTTACGAATTTTAGCTTTTCCTTAAAAAATCTTATGTTTTGTCATCAACCAAAAGGGGAGATTGTTAATACAAATAAGCCGTAAAAACGTTTATTTATATTTTACGATCTTCTAATGTTTTCTCGATAACAAACGTAAAATCATTTTAACGAAACAAATAAAATACGTAAATGGTTTGAACTAATAGTTTCTAACATATTCACATAAAACACTAAAACAAGTATAAGTGATTTTATGATTTAATATTACATATGTACAACAATTAGTGTTTACATATTTGGGTAAAATATACACATAACTTGTATGTAGTATATTGGGTAATATAAATGGGTAGAAACTTAAGTATCATAACCCATTGACCAAATACATTGAATGTAGTTGGGTACAACCCAAAGTCCATGACCCATGGAGCTTGACCCATAACCCATTGCATGACATCATGCTTATATCATATATGGATAATATCCATAACCCATGGTATTGACCCACACCTATGTGACTAGGTGCATTGCACTCAAGAGATACATTGTATCTAGCTAAAGATCCATGGATCAACCCATGACCCATGACCCATGACCCATGACCCATAACCAAAATACCCATGGGTAAAGAGGAGCGTCCCACGGATCCCTATCTTTACGCTAGACGGATTCCTTGTGGGAGGGATCCGTGGGATCTGGGGAACAGTGAACTTTCTCCTCTATAAATAGTGAGCCATTTCTTCCTTTTGGCTCACCACTTTTTCATACATCCTTTCTCCAAGTATTGTACCTCTCTAACCACTGATCCTAAGGGATCTTTCTATGTAGTTTGTCTTTTGTTTTTGTGTGATTCTCTAGGTTCCTCTTAAAGGTGAGATCACCATTCTTGAAGTCAAGCAAGCTCAAGTCCATGAATTGCCATGCTTCGTCATCATCAAGACTACTGAGGTTCTCTTGTTGATAGTTCTTTCTTTCTCCATAGAAGTGTTGGGTTGAAGGCATTAGTGAAGGATGCCAAAAGTGTCAAGACGAAGGCATTAGTGAAAGGTGCCAAGCGTTGTGTCAAAGACATTAGTGAAGGATGCCTAGGAATCAAATCAAGTGGTATTAGTAAAGAATACCAAGGTCGTATAATCGATGAGGTGCATCGTTATACATATAGTGTTAGTTAATATTCAAGGATGGTGATATCCTTGATGGTGTTGTAATAAGGAGTGGGTCTCCTTAAGATTGGGTGTTGTGTTGTGTTGGGTAGTAGTTCCTCCATAAGTAATGGAACTAGGTGCTTAGCCTAGTACCTAATAAAGGGTAGGCGACGTTGTGATAGGTGTGGTTCACCTTGGAGTGAAAGAACTCGGTATTTAGCTTTGTACCGGAAAAAGGTGTAAGCGACGTTGTGAAGGCTTCTCCGCCATAAGGAGTTGGTGTAGTGATTACGAACTCTCGAGTAGGTGACTCAGGGAGTGGAGTAGGGCAAGGAATGTGTCCTTATAGCCGAACCACTATAAATAATCGTGTTGTGCTTATGTGCTTCTTACTCTTTATCTTTCATTATACTTTTATATATCTATCTATCAACGTCCAACATACACATCCACATAGATTGACATAAGTCGATCTAAATATTTAAAAGAAAGTTTTTAAATTGGTAAAACTATTCAACCCCCCTTTTAGTTTTCCACAATAACCATTTCCAGCACCACAGAAGAGACTACTGAACAAGGTGGTTCTGAAGAAATGTCATGGGGATCTTATTTTCCACCATTGCAGCACATTGAAGAGCCACTACCTATTGAATGTAAAGTTGGTTCCAGCTCAAGGCAAGTTGAACAAAATGATGATGAGGAGGTGCCACTAACCTCAAAGCAGCTTACCAAGCTAGCTTTTGATGCTAGGCCCAAAGTTCTAGGATTGCCAAACAAGGCAACTTGTGCTGAGATGGGCATCAAAGACTTTGTTGCCAAGCCTATCAACAATGAAGCTGAGACTAAGGGGAAGGGGAAGGGGAAGAGGACAAGGTCTAGGAAATGAGTGGTTTGGAACCACTACAAGTTAGTGAAGGTAATGGTAGCAGCCTCATGAGTGGTTTTATGGCTTTAGTAATGTTTGTGGTATGGCTTTAGTAAGCCCTAGAATAATCCTATGTAATGCAGTCCTATGTAATCCTATGACTATGGTTGCAGTCCTATGTAATATGACTATCATATCTGTGTGCATACCATACTAACACTTAACAATTCAAAACATTTACCAAACTAAAATATTCACATTCATTATCCAAAGTTAAGAGTTAACAATTCAAAATACTACATTAACAACTTAAGAAGAACTAAATCAGTTGGATAGTTTCATACCAAATTAAACACAAATGAAACATAACACTCCTAACATCATCATAAACAACCTATCATACAATTCAAGTTTAGACTTTCCAGCCTTCACCTCCTCTTCCAATCTTGTCTTTGTAGCCTTCAACTCCTCTTCCAACCTTGCCTTATCCAAAGCTAGAGCTTCAATCATGGGTGCATTTTCAACACCTCTCTGCCTTTGAAAGAACCCATATACCAAGTCCTTGTAGTATTCACTAGGAAGGTCTTTATCCAGAAACTCATAGACGCGACATTAAGCACATTTTACAAATCTCTTTCCTGGATTCGTCCTTGTGGTTGATGTTTGGACTCTCAATTGTCGATCACACTTACAGAAACGTTCAATCTTACCTCCAACTAAACGTGATTGTGCTGAAGAAGAACTACTCATAATTAGGGTTCTTGGTTTTGAAAGGATTGGGGAAAATATTAATCCAGGTTTAGGGTTGGGATTGGGAGGGGGAAGTAAATAAGCTTTGTAAAAACCTTTACAATACACCCTTCATTTACCAATTTTTGTTCAAAACATGCCCAAAAATGGTAAAATCAGCTTAAAACGGGTTTAGTGTGATTAAGAAGGTTAATTACACTATAAGTGTGATTTTGTGTCACAAAAGGAAAATTAGGCAACTTTAGTGCTACTATAGGAAAAAAAAGTTCGATGCCCAGAAAAGAAAAAGGTGGCAACTTCGATGCCTTTTTAGATCATTTTCTCAAAAGAAAAAATGAGCTTCCGTCAAAGCAATCATAAAGGCAAAATCACATCAAGTTTATGGAAAGAATTCTTTTTCATTTCATAAATGTTTCTTCCAGCTCAGTTCTAGTACTATCATATCACATTTGCTCAAAAGAATTACATTTCTTATTAAAAAATCTATATATAATAGGGTAAAAGTCAAAAATGATAAATATACTTTCTCAAATATACCAATATGATAAACATAGTCATTTATGTATCAATATGCTAAACCAAAGATCAAATATGTGCAATAATGGCTAATTTCTTCACATCTTCATCTCTCATATTTGCATCGTTAATCCTTTATACTAACGGCTGTTAGTAAATAACTTAAAACTTGGTTTTCTTACGTTTTCGTATGTTTTTTACGTTTTCGTTTGATTTTTTACGTTTTCGTCCGATTTTTTACGTTTTCGCTCGTTTTTTTTACGTTTTCGTCTGTTTTTTTACGTTTTCGTCCTATTTTTTATGTTTTCGTCCGCTTTTTTACGTTTTCGTCCGCTTTTTTACGTTTTGTCTGTTTTTTACGTTTTCGTCCGATTTTTTACGTTTTCGTCTATTTTTTTACGTTTTCGTCTGTTTTTTTACGTTTTCATCCGGTTTTTCGCGTTTTCGCCCAATTTTTTACGTTTTCGTTAGCGACATAACTTTAGTTGGCTTTAGAGACGTGTTAAAAACTTCAGTTGGTCTTTTCTTTATACGTCAAGATTTTTGGAATATAGATATGATACTGTAGCTGATATAAGTAGCATCTTAGTCGGGTGGTTAACATCAATAGTAAAATGTATTAGTATCAACCTGGTGCAGGCAGGAACAGGATGCACTTCTTAAAATTTTGATTTGAAAACATGTGCCATAGCTTCGACTTCTATTGTGCCAGCTTGCAAACTGAATCAATTGGCAGATTAATGTTAATACATTTCATCTCTATCTAGAAGATACTCAATGGTTTTCGTTAACAGATGGCATAATTGGAACAGAAGTTGTAATTATACATTTTTTCAAGTATCTAGATTTCGTTATGCCTTAGTAGGCTAGTATCATATACGAGAACCCTTTGTGATTCCTAGGTGCATGTATGCTGTTTTGGCCCTGAGGTGCATCATACTCGCATCAGGTCTACATACATGGTCAACAAGGTTAGTAATGTGGCCAAATGGTCTGATTGGACGAGTTAGGTAACGCGTTAATATGAATCCGGGTTGAAACATGTAAAGCATAGTCTTGTTAAAGTTGGGTGGCTCAGGATGGAGCATACATAAAAATATTACAGATTCTTGACATGCCAAGTGCCATTTTAGGGCTTAAGGATATTCATGTCGATTATGGTTTTCTGGGTGATATTTAAACTACATACCTTTCAGTTTTCCTGCGAGGCTTTGGTTGGTTGTTTCGTATCAGTCTTTAACAAGTACGGGCATGGCTTAAGTAGCGTCATTTGTTGATCAGACACTAGGGACCAGTTTAGTCAGATCAGAGAATACACAGAGCATTTTTGCCATATAATGGTTCAACATGCAGTTTCATTATAGTTACATTTGACTAGTTAACATATTTCATTAGTTGATTTGCTGGTGATGTTGGAAAATTTAGTGCACTTGCGGGATTAGTTCACACCTTGTAATTGGTTAGGAGGTACGGAGTGTACACCCATAAGGTCCCTGAACACCCTGACTCTAATAGTGGTTTGTATTGGTAGCGCTCAGTTTCCACTGAAGCAGTGTTTCCACTGCTAATGCTATGAAAGTACTGATGAAAGTACTGCTTGTAACGGGCTTTGACCTATTCAAGTGGCAGTTACAACTGTATAATGACCATGTTTAATTGGTCATGTAACCACTAACGGCTATAATGGGGATAATTATGAGGCGATTAATGGGCTGATTAATTCTCATAATTCCATTTGACTAGCTCAGAGTAACCTCCTATAAAATAGGAGATCTGATTATGCATGAAATACACACAGAAAACGATTAACACTTATAAGCAAAAGGGTTATTGAATTGTGCCTAATTCTATAACTACATTTGGTCTTATCCCAAGTAGATATTCGTGTAACCCAGGCATTAGGGTCGAATAGTTTACTTTGGAAAGTGATAACACGATTCCAAGTGATATCCGGTAACCACCTAGTGGTATTTGTTTCTGCTGACTATTGATTATCTTAACCCTGTTCTTGGAGATACTCGCCAACAATCAAAGTAAACTATTTTGTGATAATCAATGGCTACTGCTGCAATGAAACACATGGCTTCAAACTTTGCCAAGCTTGATAAGTTTGAAGGGGTGGACTTTAAGAGGTGGCAAAAGAAGATGCATTTCTTGCTGCCAAGCATGAGTGTGGTGTATGTGCTAACCACACCTATTCCTGATGATGGGGATGATGCTACTGTGGAGCAGATCAGGAGGAGGAGCAAATGGGAGAATGATGACTACATATGCAGAGGTCTTATTCTCAATGGTATGTCTGATTCTCTGTTTGATATTTATCAGAACTTTGAATCTTCCAAAAAACCGTGGGATTCCTTGGATGCCAAATATATGTCAGAGGATGCATCAAGTAAGAAGTTCCTTGTTAGTAATTTCACAAATTACAAAATGACTGATTCAAGACAAGTTATGGAACAATACAATGAACTTCTTAGTATACTTGGAAGGTTTACACAACACAATATGCACATGGATGAGGCTATTTCAGTCTCTTGTGTTATTCATAAACTTCCTCCTTCTTGGAAAGATTTCAAGCATAACTTGAAACATAAGAAAGAGGAATTAACTCTGGTTGAGTTGGGCAGTCATCTGCGCATTGAGGAATCTCTTAAGGTGCAGGATAATGACAAGCCAAAGAGTAGCAATCTTCTTTGGTGCATTTGTTGTCAATATGGTGGAGCATAACAACTCCACCAGGTACAATGACAACAAAGGCAAACGTAAACATCATGACAACACAAGGGCAGATCCTAACAAGAAGGCAACACCTACTTGTTGGAAGTGTGGCAAATCTGGTCACATTAAAAGGGATTGCAAAGGTGTTAAGGTTGGTGGTAAAGCCAATGGATCAGGCACTAGGTTCAGGGAGTGGTGGTTCTTCCAACTCACTGAAAGGTCAGAATATGGTTAATAAGTCTTTTCATATTTATTATGTTACATATGTATCTGAATCTCATTATGTGTAGGATGATGATGTTGCGTAGTGGGTTGACTCTGGTGCAACAGTTCATGTGTGTAAAGATAGAAGCTGGTTCAAAACTTATGAGTCATTGAATGATGGTTCTATTCTTCACATGGGAAATGAGTCAACAGCCTTGGTGCATGGTCGTGGTTGTGTAGATCTTAAGTTTAATTCTGGAAAGATTGTAACTTTGTTTAATGTTATTCATGTTCCTGATATAAGGAAAAACTTGGTTTCAAGTAGTGTTTTGAATAATCATGGTTATAAACAAGTTATTGAGTCTGATAAATTTGTGCTTTCTAAGCATGGTGTTTTTATTGGTTTTGGTTATTTATTTAATCAAATGTTCAGGCTTAATATTGTGACTGATAGTGTAAATTCAGCCTTTGTGACCACCACTGACCAGACTGACTCTACCCTATGGCATGCTAGACTTGGCCATGTTCATTATAAAAGGATGCAAGATATGTCTAAGGATGGGTTGATCCCAGCATTTGACATGGACACTAAAAATTGTAAAACTTGCATGTTGACCAAGATAACCAAGAAACCTTTTCAAGGTGTTAGTCGTGAGACTAAGCTCTTGGAGCTTATACACAGTGACCTGTGTGATTTGCATGCCACTCCTTCTTTGGGGAATAAGAAGTACTTTGTGACATTTATTGATGATGCTTCTAGATTTTGTTATGTCTATCTGTTACATACCAAGGATGAAGCATTAGATAAATTCAAAGTGTTTAAAACTGAAGTTGAATTACAACTTGGGTCTTTGATCAAAAGATTAAGTACTGATAGGGGAGGTGAGTACATGGATACTCTGTATTTTTAGTATGTTGGAATTATCCATGAAACGACTGCCCCTTATACTCCTCAGCAAAATGGCATTTCTGAAAGGAAAAATAGGGTGCTGAAGGAGATGGTTAATTCCATGTTGTCCTATTCAGGACTGAGTCAAGGGTTCTGGGGTGAAGCTATGTTAACAGCTTGCTATTTACTAAATAGGGTTCCCAACAAAAGGAACAAGGTTACCCCTTATGAACTCTGGACTAAAAGAAAACCCAACCTGAACTATCTCAGGGTCTGGGGTTGTAGGGCTGTTGTAAGACTCCCTGATCTAAAGCAAAAGACTTTGGGTGAAAGAGGCATTGACTGCATCTTTGTTGGATATGCTGAGCATTCCAAGGCTTTTAGGTTCTATGTTATTCAACCTAATGAATCAGCTTCAATTAACTCTATAATTGAATCAAGGGATACAAACTTTGATGAGAATAGATTCTCATCAGTCCCTAGACCAAGTCTGAGGTTTCCTAATGGAACTCAAGACACTGGTGTATCAGAGGTCCCTGGTGAAGATCCATCAGTGGTCCCTGATGAGGTTGTGGGTCAACAACCTGAACCTATGCTCAGGAAGAGCAAAAGGGTCAGAACTCCAAAGTCATTTGGACCTGAGTTTCAACTATACTTAGTTGAAGGAACCAGGGATGAGGTCTCAGACCAATACTCCTATTGCTTCATTGTTGAAGATGATCCCAAGACATTTGAAGAAGCAATGAAGTCCCATGATATTGCTTTCTGGAAAGAAGCAATCAATGATGAGATGGATTCCATCATGGGCAACAACACTTGGGTGTTGGTTGATCTACCACCTGGTTGCAAACCTCTGGGTTGCAAATGGATTTTCAAAAGGAAAATGAAGGTAGATGGAACTATTAAAAATTTCAAGGCAAGACTAGTTATTCAAGGCTTTAAACAAAAGTCAGGGATAGACTATTTTGATACTTATGCCCCTGTGGCTCGTATCAGTACCATAAGACTGCTGATTGCTTTGGCATCTATTCACAATCTGATTATTCATCAGATGGATGTGAAGATAGCTTTCTTGAATGGTGAATTGGATGAGGAGGTTTATATGAACCAACCTAAGGGCTTCATCTTTCCTGGCAATGAAAACAAGGTGTGTAGACTGATTAAGTCTCTTTATGGGCTAAAGCATGCACCTAAGCAATGGCATCAAAAATTTGATGAAGTGGTTTTGTCTAATGGTTATGTTCTTAACCAAGCTGACAAATGTGTATATAACAAATTTGATGAATCTGGTAAAGGAGTTATCATTTGTCTATATGTTGATGACATGTTGATCTTTGGCACTGACCAAAATCAGGTTGACCTGACAAAGGAATTTTTGTCATCAAGGTTCTCCATGAAAGACATGGGGGAGGCTGATGTTATCCTTGGTATAAGGATTAAACATGAAAGTAAAAGAATTTGTATCTCTCAGTCTTATTATATTGAGAAGGTACTGAGGAAATTCAATTACTTTGATTGTACTCCAATGAGTACACCTATGGATACTTGTGAGAAGCTGATGCCTAATCATGGCAAGGTTGTATCTCAACTTGAGTATTCTAGGGTAATTGGCTGTCTGATGTATGCCATGACTTGTACAAGACCTGATACTGGTTTTGCAGTGGCAAAATTGAGCAGGTATACTAGTAATCCTAGTGCTCATCATTGGCAAGCAGTTCAGAGGGTACTGAAGTATTTGAAGAGAACTATGGATTATAGTCTCTCATATCTGGTTACCCATCGTGTTGGAAGGATACACTGATGCAAGTTGGATCAGTAACACTGAAGACAATTCGTCTACCGGTGGCTGGGTATTCCTACTTGGTGGAGGTGCAATTTCTTGGGCATCCAAGAAACAAACTTGCATCACCAGTTCAACAATGGAATCTGAATTTGTGGCTTTAGCAGCTGCTGGTAAAGAAGCTGAATGGTTGAAAAACTTGCTTCTTGAGATTCCATTGTGGCCTAAACCTATAGCACCTATTTCTATCCGATGTGATAGTGCAGCTACATTGGCTAAGGCTTATAGACAGATGTACAATGGTAAGTCTAGACACTTAGGTGTCAGACATAGCATGATTCGTGAGCTTATCATGAATGGGGTGGTATCTATAGAGTTTGTTAGATCTCAACAGAACTTAGCTAATCACTTGACGAAGGTGCGGCTAGAGACTTGGTTATAAAGTCCGCTAAAGGGATGGGTTTAAGTCCAACTTAGTCACTGAATGCTAAGACACCCAACTCCCTCCTGAGGAAACTTGGGAGCTGAGTTCAATGTGGAAAGTTGAACATTCAGTAGACTGGAGCACATGTTTTATTTACATCCCAAGGTTGTGCTCAGAACCTCCTGAAAGGAGGATGAAGTCTTTACTTCTTAATGGTTAATTTTCTTTGAAAAAGTGCTTGGCACGAGCATGAATAAAGAGGAACCACCTATGTAAATGTTGAAGTTTTGCCGCTTCAGGAAGCTTTGGACTTTTAGCTTTTACAACATTTATGAATTTGGATATGGACACATGGCTTGTATAGTGTCAGGAGCTGTTAAGTGTTTGAAAACTTGTGTGTATTTTATCTTCAGGTATTCAAATGGGTTGAAGGATTCAATTCTTAGAACACCCTGATTCTCGAATATTTGAACGAGTAATTTACTAAGATGGAAATTCAATCCTCAAGATATTTTTGTTTATGCACATGTTTTGTTTAATGTTTGTTTTCATGCAAAGGAAGTGAACTAAAATTGGGGAGGATTGTTGGAAAATTTAGTGAACTTGTGGGATTAGTTCACACCTTGTAATGAGTTAGGAGGTACGGAGTGTACACCCATAAGGTCCCTGAACACCCTGACTCTAATAGTGGTTTGTATTGGTAGCGCTCAGTTTCCACTGAAGCAATGTTTCCACTGAAGCAGTGTTTCCACTGAAGCAGTGTTTCCACTGAAGCAGTGTTTCCACTGAAGCAGTGTTTCCACTGCTAATGCTATGAAAGTACTGATGAAAGTACTGGTTGTAACGACCTTTGACCTATTCAAGTGGCAGTTACAACTGCATAATGACCATGTTTAATTGGTCATGTAACCACTAACGGCTATAATGGGGATAATTATGAGGCGATTAATGGGCTGATTAATTCTCATAATTCCATTTGACTAGCTCAGAGTAACCTCCTATAAAATAGGAGATCTGATTATGCATGAAATACACACAGAAAACGATTAACACTTATAAGCAAAAGGGTTATTGAATTGTGCCTAATTCTATAACTACATTTGGTCTTATCCCAAGTAGATATTCGTGTAACCCAGGCATTAGGGTCGAATAGTTTACTTTGGAAAGTGATCACACGATTCCAAGTGATATCCGGTAACTACCTAGTGGTATTTGTTTCTGCTGACTTGGTATTTGTTTCTGGTAACTATTGATTATCTTAACCCTGTTCTGGGTGATACCCGCCAACAGGTGACTGGTCTGATAGCAATTCAGGTGAAGGGCTGAGATCGGGAGGTGATATCACTCGATCAAGATCTTTACTCGTGTTGTTTGACATGAAGGATTACTTCCTTACCTTTGTATGCCCAATGAAAGTGTCATGGGTCACTTGAGATGCATTTGACTTTTACTTTAAGGATTGTAGTACTTTGGATGTCATGCTATCCAAGCAAGGTTTTTAAGGTTAGGATTCTACTTAGGATCGTTGTTGTCTTTGCAAGATCGTGATCGTAAGATCGGATCGGGATCCTAAGATCTTACTATAATGCCTTTTTTCATAATCTTCGTAGTATTATTCAAATTCAAATTTACAAATTATTATATATTATAAACACGAAATTATATGAATTATTTATGGAAATGTAGTCCTAAATTATGAATATGGATTGTTTAAGAAGAATCACATGTTGTTTTTTAAATTATATAAAAACATAAATCATAAATCTATAGTTTTTTAGTTTGCGGTTTGAGAAAAGTAAGATCGGATCGGAGTAGATCTTAAGATCTTATTGTCAAGATCGGGATCCTATAAGATCTTAAGCTTGTTAAGATCCTACGTAGGATCCGGATCGTTTTTGCTTTGAAGAATCGTAAAATCGTAAGATCTTAAGATCAGGATCGTGATCTTAACAATTATATCCAAGCATTATTCTTGCATCCAATCATCTTGACCATTCTTCATTCTCACAAGTACTTTACGGAGCAACACTGGTGTTTAGCAACCATAACCCATTTAAGCATATAACAATTCAACCGCTTACTCGTGTAGAGTTTGCAATATAATGTTTTAGACTCCATAATAATCAACACAATACGTTGGTCTAAACAAAGCTCAGGAGTGCAGAGCAAATTACCTTGGTTCCTAAAGCAAGCAATTGAAAGAGGCATTTAGATAAATCCGATTCTAGGTAAGTTGAAGCCACTGGCAAACATGCACTGGGATACATCCAGCCACGTGAAGTCTTACCCACAATGGTTCTTGTTAAAAAATTGGTGAGTTGAGAGAACGCAAGCGAATATATGTAAGAAAAGCAGGGAAAGAGACCTATATATGATGAGTTTAGCTGAAAACCTACTGCTTATATACAAACATTCATCTAAAAACCGATACAAGAGATAACATCTCATAAACCTAAGCTACTGCTTTAGATGAATTATAATCAGTATTATGGTAAAATATAAACATAAACTTACGGTAAACAAGATACAAAGTCATCAAACTTTTGATGCATAACAAATTAATCTTTGTGATACAATGCTGCTGCAGCATGTTGTGCAGTGTTCTTCTAGTGTTCTTCCGTCATCCAAGCTTACGAATGCTATCGCAGCAATCATGAATATAGAGCAATCTTGGCTGCCATGCATTAAACCGCTGGTTGTATGCTTTAGCCCTCTGACGCTATGCTTTAGCTCTCCCTTCGCATACTTTAGCCTGCCGCAGATACTCATCAGCCAACGTGCCCAATGCATCAGCCTGAGATAATGAACCACCCTGCTGTTCCAATGCCTTCATCCTGTCTAATAACTCAGTCCGACGTTTCATTGCCTCATTTTTTCGCCGTAAAACCTCATAAAACCGTTTGTTAGCATCATACCACTTTTTCAATGCAAAATTCCGCCGTGCAGTTTCAAGCATATGGAACGCGATCATTCCAAGGTTGTTCAAGAGAAAGCGTCTGGTGGGTGTCTTTTGATCCTCAGCATCTTTATCAGCAGCGGGAATGTGAAAAGATGTTGCATCATAAAGAGGTCTAACAGTCTCCAATGAGAAAAAGATTTTGCATTGAGGACACCTCTTACTACATATGTCGGTTTGAAGCCATTTCTTTATACATGATGCTCCAAAAATATGGCCACAAGGAAGACAGCAAGCTCGATGCTTTTTGTCACCAGTCCAATGCTTGAAACAGATGGGACAAACATCAGGAGCTTTTGCTGGAATCTTGGGTGGTCTAAAATCAAGGGCTTCAGCAAAATCTTTTTTACTATATATCCGTTGGTTCATCATCATCACGATACATTGAATCATCAATAAAATCATCATCTTTCATAACAGGTACCTCGATCTCATGCACAGTTTTACCATTGTCAATCCTGCTTATGACTACAGGTAAGGTCATCTCCTCCACTTGTTCAAAATCATCATCATTATCATCAAGATCCAATTCCAACTCTACGTGTTCTTCTTCTTCATCTCTTTTACGTTTATTTGATGGCACCTCTACCCCATCAACAGTTTCTTCTTCTTCGTCCCTTTTACGTTTGTTTGATGGCACATCTACCCTATCAACAGTTTTACCCGAATATACATCAATCCAACTAGTTGCCTTAGGTAACAGGTTTGTCTCCTTATCATCAACGTCATCGTCAATGTCATTGTCTTCGTCATCGTCATCGTCATCGTCTTCATCTTCATCTTCGTCAAGATCCAAATCCATGTCTACTTGTTCTTTATCTTGTTGCGATTGTGCTTGTTCTTGTTCTTGTTCTTGTTCTTGTTCTTGTTCTTGTTGTTGTTTATATTCTTTGTTTGCTTCTATCGGTTTGTGATCCTCCTTATCCATTTGTGTCTTATGTGAGGCAAACCCAATAACTCCTTGTAGTTTAGTTTAAAAAACTTTATACTTTCCATGTATGCACCAACTTGTTTACGCGATGCTTTAGCTCGTTGACGTAATGCTTTTGCCTGCTGCCCAAATGCATCAGCCTTCCGTAGATATTCATCAGCCCGACATCGCAATGCCTCAGCCCGTTTTTCTGCACCAGCCAGACATGCCAATGACTCAGCCCATTTTTGTTTATTAGCCATCCGGTTCAATAATTTAGTCCGCCGTTTCATAGCATCCTTCTGGAGTGCCAAAACATCAGCCTGTTGTTTCAGAGCATGAGACCTGTTGTTAAATGCATTTGTCAGCAGTTCCCGTTGATATTGCTTAAATGCAGTAAACCCTTTTTTGTTGTATGGAAAGCGTCTAATGGATTCCTGCATGAGATATTTATAAACAGTTTTTTTACAACCGCAAGGCGAGTTAAAAAAACAAGACTTAGAAAAAAAGAATATACATATATGCTTGATAATGCACCGTATATATAAAGAAAATGAAGGTTTGCTTTAAACAAAGAGATTGATTACCTTTTGATCAGCTGGAATGCAAAGGCGAGTTGCATAAAGAAGTCTAACACTCTCTAACGAGAAGATTTTGTAGCATTGAGGGCACTAACAACAATTATTTAAGACAAGAGTAAGAGGAGATTTTAAGTTTTGGTAATAAATGGGCCAGTTCGGGTTGAGTCTTGTGTCCAAATGGGTTCAGGTCTAGATGATCTTCTAGAAATATGGGTCTAAATGGGTCAGGTATAAATGGGGTTTGGTCATTTTTTATATTAAAAAAAAAAAAAAATGGTGTTAAGTAAAATATAAAAAATGTGAATAAAAATACCAAGTAATTTTTTTACCCTCTAGACCCGTTGGGTAATTGTTATATAAATGCACTTTATATCAAACAACTACTAGACCCATGTTTAATCAATGGGACTTAAATTAGCACCTCTAATTTTGGGTGTCATACATACCTTGTAAGAGAAACGGCCTTCCATCATTTCCAGTATACATGACCACCCAAATACGTGCCCACAAGGAAGACAACTGCATTAGTTATCACACAAAAGAAAAAGATAAGTCAATAGTGTAAATTTTAACAGGAACCCAAACGAATCACAATCACTGACTAGGCTATTATCAGGAAGATGTAAAATTTATTTATGAAAATATGCGATTTAAGGGAACACACAAAAATATAAAAGTTGACTTTAGAATACATTAATGTAATGTAAACTAGACGATTACACGTGCATAGCAACGACATTTTATAGCGGTGGATAGTTATAATGATAGTTTAGTTACTGCTATAAAATCATGTTGCTATGCTACACCGATTATATGTAGTATAGATAGTTGAATGTAAGATGACAAATTCCATACTTCCCTTTGTGTATCTAATGCCTATTGGCGTGAATGGACATAATTAACAACAAATTACATGCAAACGTCCTTTATGTGCCAACAGTGAATCAAACAAAGTTACTCCATCCGTCCCAAAATTATAGTCCCCGTTTTTTTTCGGTCTTTTTTTACAACTTTGACCTTAAGTATTTTTGTTTGTGTTATAAAATACTTGATGCAAAATATATGAATGAATTGAGTTTAAAATTTATTTTCATCTACTTTTGTACAACACAGATAAAAATATTTAAGATCAAAGTTTAAAAAAAGACAGAAAAAGTCAAACATGGACTATAATTTTGAGACAGAGGGAGTATGTTTTTTTTTTTAATTATAAACATCTGCATCATTTATAAGCTTTACATTAATATATTTTCCAATGAACTTTTATTTTTTTTATTTTTGTGTGTTTCAATAAATTGTGTATTTCCTTAATTAGTTTTTAAGTTTTTAAGATTTTTGAATTTTCAAGTAATGGGATATACCCATTATATGTAGTATAGAAAGTAGAAACTCACTCGAGAATACATGAAATTGAAACACGGTTTATTAATACTAGACGAGTACACGTGCATAAAACGATATTTTAAAACGGTAGTTATAATGATATATAAAATTGAAACACGGTTTATTAATACTAGACGAGCACACGTGCATAGAAACGATATTTAAAACGGTAGTTATAATGATATATACTGTGTGCCGCTATAAAAGCCCGTTGCTATACACGGTACTCGTCTAGAATATAAAATAAAGTAATTGCTCTTTCAATTCAATGGGTGTGTTTGGTAAAAGTAGTAGCGAGTGAGCTGTGAGCTGGGTTTTAAAAAGCGCGAAGCGCTCCATTGCGCTAAGGGTCAAAAGGCGCCAAAAAGCACAACCGAAGCGCGAGGCGATGAGGCGAAAGCGCACGCCTTTCGTAGGCGAGGCGCATACTTTGTACTACACGATTATAACTTCGTTAGAAAGCATAATTCATATATAAAAACACATAAAGAAGACATTTAACAACAATAACACCGATTCATTCCCCATTCATTCTCAAAGTTTGCGATTCCATATCGCTAAAATGCTAGATATTACAAAACACAGATCATAAGCTTATCAAATTCCTACTGGACAATAACAAAAGGACCACAAAGGGATGCATGTGACCAAAAACCATGCAATGCATAAGAATGAATGGGGATTTATGCAAATCAGAAGAAAGCATACATTCCCCATTCATTCTCAAAGTTTGGGGTTCCCTATCTCTAATTATTTTTCGTATTGAAGGTTTTCTTAAAGCCCAATTCCTAACTAGAAGGGACCAACAATAGTCCATTTAAAACCTTCCAGTTTTATTGTCCTTTTTAGACCCATAAACACATGAGGCGTTAAAAAGCGCTCTTCAAAGGCGCCAAAAAGCACCGCCTTTTCTCGCCTTTTGTAATGGCCGCGCATCAAGGGTCCTGATGCGATGACCTTACTGCCTCGGCTCACCTTACGCCTTAGGGCAAAAGGCGCTTTTTAAACACGGTCGTGGCAGTAGTCACAGCTCACCACTCACAGCTTCTTAAAGAAGCATTGAAAAAATGAGCTTCCTAAAAAAAAATAGCAAAGTTCAACGCTCCTTTACCAAACGAACAATAAAAATCAAAAAGCTCATTGCTCACCGCTCATCCAAAAAAAACTCCAAAAAGCTCCGCACCAAACATAGCCAATATCCATTTTGATATATGATAACGCTACACGCGTCGTTCGGGGTCAAAGGAACTTCCTTTTCTTCGAGAAAGTTTTATAACACCCTAGGCAGTGAACCTAATCGTTGTAGTGTAGTATTAGGGTAAGCCACGGGTATTGATATCGTTCTCTAGGGGAATAGGAATGCTAGTAAGAAGTTACTACGCTAAGGTTGGGGTTGAGGAAGATTATTTTTTATCTTTTTTATATTTTTTAGAAAATAGAAAGGTACGAATCTCGGGGTTTGGATTTGGGGGGTTGGTATTTCTACCGATTACTCTACTTGTCTACTTATCTAATCTAAGGTGCATGTAGTCTATGTCTAATTATTGTGTGCTCGTATGATAGTTAAAAGATGTGTTTACTTAGGTTTTATTACTCCTTAATGATCTCCTATTGATGGTTGAATTGTCACGTCCTTATTCTTAATCGCGTTGTGTGTCTAAAGTCGTAGGGTATGCGTTTATCCCTAACTCTTTGAAACTACCAAAGGGTCTCGTCTACAAAATCTCTAGGAATTATAAACTCTAACTCTAAGGTACTCTTTGGATGGTTTAGCCTACAACTACTCTAGGTGTTATAGTCTAAGGTTCACAAAGATTAATCAAGCATTAACTACACAACGAATGACCTATCGCATTACTAGATCATTAACAATTAAGATAAGAGACAACCAATCAATATTCAATAATTAAGTTTCATATTCCCTAAGCAAACACACAAATAAATTAGCCGGACATGGAGAACATGCAAGCATACACACAAGTAATTGAAGACATAATTGAATTAATAAAGTAAAACACTTATCTTGTGGTAAGATAGGGTTTGGAACCCTAAAATACTGTACAAGACAGCCTTGGATCGGTTTAGGTTTTTACTCCAAAAGACTACACACTAAAACTGAAAAATTCGGATTCTATATATAAGATTACAGTCGCGACGGCGTCACCTTATGATTTGTGACGCCTTCGGGTCGCCGTCATTAGGGTTTCGTCTTGGCCACGTTAGTCTTGCGACGGCGTCACCTTATGCTTGTGACGTCGTCCTCTTCAGCTTCTGACGCCGTCTGGATCAAATCTAGGCCGTCTGAGTTGCGACGGCCTACTCCTTTAAAGCCTGACACCGTCACTTGAAAATAAGCAATTTGGCTCTTGGCCGTCACAGAAGTGCTCCGGCGGTCCAAATTAACACCTGACGCCGTCCCCTTGTATTTCAGCAGCTTGAGTGTCTCGATTCTTGACTTTGGCCATTTTATTCGTATATTCACGCCTTTTCGTCCAAATAAGTGCCATTCCAGCAATTTGCCTTCAAGAGACCTAAAAAGTGAAAATGAACGATATTAAGTAATAACGGATACAAAAGTGATCAAATAAGGGCTTAAACGACCCCTCAAAAATGTATATTTTAAAACCTTATCAATATACTATCATGATTTTTTAGTTTTTCGCATTTTTAGTGGGTTTATTTTATTTTGCTTTGACTTGTCGCGAGATGTGAGAATGCTGATGTTAATATGGCGTTGCAAAAAGCTACGGGAAACTCAAACATATGTAAGTAACGATTTCACTAGGAAAGGTGAGCCAACAATTCATTCACTATATTTATCACCGCCCGGGTATCCAAATAGTATTATAATGAGTAAGAAAATGAATAGAGATATATACCTCAATTGATGTAGTTTATCCATAGTCCAAGGTTTGAGACAGATGGAGCAAAGATCAAGATCATCTCTTTCTTCTCTTTTACGTTTAGGTGGTCGAATCTCAACCCCATCAACAATTTTACGCGTATCATGATTAACACAACAAGCAGCCTTTCGTAACTCGTAGTAATCATCATCATCATCATCATCTTCTTCTTCATTGTCATTGTCATTGTCATCGTCGTCTTGTTTTTCAAGCTGAAATCCTTAATATCTTCTTCATCTTCTTCATCAACATCCAAATCCGTATCAACTGCTTCTTCTTCTAGTTCTAGTTTTTGTTGCTTATATTTATTGTTTGCTTCGATCGATTTGTCACCCTCCTCCTTGTCCATATATATTAAACTAACTATAATACAAAAAAATAGATTCCAAAAATATATATGTCGATTTACTCCGACAAAAACAATCGGAGAAGGAGAAATCGATTTACTCCAACAAAAACATATATATACTCTCATAGGGTACACTTTACTCCTTCTTACTTTATTACAATCACTCTTTTGGTCCTTTTACTATTTATTTGCTTCTTTTGATTCACTTCTTACCATGCAAACATAGTTAAACACAAATTACCAATTCTATATAAAAACTCATAATTAATTGCAATTTATCAACCCTAATTTGATTAACTTCTTCAGACACGTAATCTTTGTTAATTTTATCCTTAGGGATTTTTATTTAACCTTGATTCAAGATAAACAAATACATGACAATTACATATATCGACATACAAGCTAACGGAGGTCTTGTGAAAAATTTTATGTGATTACTAAACACGATGATTATAGATTTATTAAACTAACCATTGAAACAATAATAGTTTTTTGATGATCTAGCTTTAAATTTAACATATATTTACAACATAAAATTATATTACATTAACATTGAGAAGAGTTTTAGATTAAGAAGGTTGAGAAAAAAATCATAGCCATCCAATTATTTTTATTTTTATTCATTTTACATAACTAGCAGGGTACCCGCGCAATGCGACGGCGGATACTTTGTGACTAAATTTTATGACGAACAAATGTTTTTGATTTATATGTTTTTTTTTAACAATAACTTTTATGTATTTTAATTGCTGGTGAGCTATGTATTTTAAATTATTACACTCGGCCTTATTGCTGATGTTTTATATGTGTGTGAGAGAGATATGAAATGGTTTCTATGTATTTATCTATACTACTTATAATGCACAAACCTATCTCTCTCCTATTTAATTTTCAGACTTTTCAGACTTGAAAGTAATAAAGCATAATGTACAACACATTAAAAGCTCAATAACAGTTTACGCATAACAAATCTGAAAAGGAAATAGAACGAGACAAGATCCTGACTTCACCATCAATCTCCAACACCAAGACCCACATCAATTATCAAAACCTCAAGACCCTGATTTCAAAACCTCAAGACCCTCGTCTATAATCCAACCCGTGTTAAAGGAAAACCAATACCAAACATCAATCAACAACATCAACAACTCTTTCAGGTTTAAAAAAAAAACAAAGAAAAACAAAAAAAAATAGACAGAAAATAAAATATCAAACAATCTCAGGTTATAAACTTGTTTTCAGATCTTTCAAAGATTTACAAGCTATTCAAACCCATCATCGATCGATCTATTGAAGCTTAACTTCTGTTTAATTTCCGAAATTTAAAAGAAAGACAAAAACAATTGTTTCATCCTTCCTCTCCTTCGGTTTGAATAAAATCTATATCAAATCAAGAATAAAAAACCTACCCGTGTTCATCTTTGAGATTCGGATTGTTGAAAGAGGAAAACAAGGACAATTTTTTTAGATCTGCGGTTGGTTTTTTATTAGAAACGAAAAGTTTGTGACTGCGTATGATATAAGATAAAAAGGGTGAGACAATTTTTGTGTGGTTGCTGCGTTTTAGAGAAATTAAGGTAAGTATTTTTAGGTTTGTGTTGGTAACATAATAGATTAGAAGTTATCAAATGGGCCGGGCTGTTAGAATTTGTTATGTATGTCCATGTCTATTTTGTTTATCCAATACACAATACACAACATTAAACTAAATAGCCATCAACCACTTTCAATAATCAAATGTTGAAACACAACATGGCATATTGACATTTTGAAGTCAGATTATCTAAATAGATAGTTACAATATTTTAATCGTTAGTCCAAACGGGGTCAGATTATCGTTAGTTACAACATTTTGAAGTCAGATTATCCAAATGGGGTCGAGCCCGAAAGGGCACGTGCCAAACGGGGTCGAGCTCGAACGAGAATGGGTCAAACGGGCTCTAGCCCGAAGAGGCACGGGCTAAACAAAATTCTTGATCTCGGCAAATTTATTGTCAAAAAGAATATAATAAACTAAAATACATGATTTATCGAAAAATTTTACTTAAGGGTACCCGCCGCCGCAACGCGCGGGTACCCTGCTAGTATAGTAGATGCGGTTATATGATTTTAATAATCATTATTGATGATAATGATTTTTAACGGTTACGCGTTTTTAATAATGGGCTTTGAAAAATGTATTTAATTTAATGGGATGTATTAAATTATAAGCCTTCCTTTTATAGTCCTCAATGGTGAACCTACTGAAAGGTTTATACAATTAATACTCTATTAATTTTTAAACCTTTTCATATCATAAACCTATTTCTACTATGGATAAACTTATTCATAAACCTTTCTCATGTTACAAAATACACTCGATACTTCAAGAGAATTAAACTTTGAACCTCTTCAAGATCCTAGACCTATTCATGCCACATATGATTGAAATATATGTCCACTATGGCTTATAATTTTTTAGACCTCTTCAAATTTTTATAAACCTTTTCATAAACCACCCACAAACCACCATAGTGGATGCTATAAGTGTGTAGGCTTATTTTGTTTAAGACTTCTTTTTTAGGAATGATCTAAATGCATTATAATGTAGTTTAAGATTAATTCTTAGTTGCTAAGGGTAATACTGTAATTTGATAATAAATACACCTATAATTGTGCTCTCTAAATATTGAATTTTACCATCCGGAGTTTTCTTATCCAATGGATCATCATTTGTTCATACTTTAAACCATTTTTAGCCTTTTGTTTCTTAAACAACTATATATTTTTGACGATTCATATTTTTTTTAGATAAAAATACACATTTGGTCCCTAAACTTGCCAAAAAAAATCACCGGCGGATAAAAGTTAGCATTTTCGTCGCCATGAGTCCTTTTTTAAGTTTTTTAGGCCAAAGAGGTCCCTTGACCCGTAATTCTCTGGTCAAACTCATTCCTTTCGGTTTCATTTTGTCTTTAGTCCGAGGGCATAATTGTCATTTCACAATTTCGCTAATTAACCAAACCATCTGAGTACAACGCGTATTCAATGGTTGCTATAGTCTTTTTTAGGCTATTAATAGCTAAACGTTTTCGCCACTCATCCATAAACTTTCCTCTCTTTCATAAAATCTTATCTTTAAAGTTTTCGGTTAAATCTTAATAATGGTGCGTTGTGGTTGTGGTAGGCGGGCGGGCGGTCGTAAGGACATGTCGGAACAATGTGAACACCGGAAGGTGTTAATATGCTTGTCTAGTTGAGGTTTGGAGACTTTAAATTTTTTCCATTACAAATTTAATAGTTTTGTTTTTTTTGGGTTAAAATGTTATGTTTATAGTTTAATCATGGTTTAAGTATAATAGTTGTTTTAGCTTAAAAGTTTATTTCCAAGTTATAAGTTTAGGCTTCAATGTGATCCCCAAATTTTGATTTTAGTTTTTTAGGGATCAAGATGTCCATTCATTGGGTGGTACGATCCACCCATGACACCGAGAGCAAGGGAGGTGATCCTCTACTTGCGGAGACACCTTCACCGGAATGAGGCGGCATTACAAGAATGCCAAACCAGCCTCATTGCTGAGACATTGGAGGTTGTCAACGCGATCGACAGGGCAAACGACCAAGAGGCTGCTCACCAAGCATCCCTAGCTGATCTCCTTCTTTAGAAGGAGAAAGTTTGCCGTTTGAGGAACTTCTGTGTTTTCTCGTGGATAGGCATCATTTTCATTTGTCTATGGTTTTTTTAGTGGGTTTAGAAACTCACTGGTTTTTGTGTCTTGGATCCCTTCTAAAACTATGTGTTATGTACAGTAATTTGTAAGGTATGTTTAGGAAGCATCAGTGTCGGTTGACTACTACAAAATCTTGACTTCATGTACTTTGGTCTTTGGCTAACAGTATTAATATTATATTTCTTTTATGGTTTTGTCATTGTACTGTGTTGCCTTTATTGGTTTACTAATAGGTTCTTGCCCAAAAATGCAGTTACTTACATGTGTAATGACATTATTTGACTTTGTAAAAGTCATCAATTAATATGAGATGAACTTGCAACAATGTGTCGATATGAGTAAAGTGGCAAATGGATACATTTAAAACTCAATTATTCCCATAGACTAACATGAGATGATTTCATACATAATGTAAATGGATATATTTTCAAATGCATAAAATTTTGTAGTCTACAAAGTTCAGAAACACACATTGTTTAAAGAGAGCAAATATTATCTAGGCATTACATATTCGATGAAAAACATTGTCTTTGAAATACTTAACCCACATTTTTTTGTGTTGAAGTGTGAGTCCCAAACCTTGGATCTATGCACTTAGCTTGTATGAATGTGTTGCCTTGGATGATTCCAAAACAACTAAGATTGAAACTATGCTTGATGCTAACAAGTATGCGAAAACTACTTGATAACACTTAGAAGAATAATCAATGAAACAGTGACAATGCAATGGACACAGTTATAACCAAAATGCTTCAATATTATTGATTAATAATACGGATACTCTTGTTAGTATCAGGGTTTACAACCTTAAAGCTTTTCTCTAAAACACACACAGATTAAGATATATGACCGTATAACCTAAGATCTCTTTTATAGTCTAAGGAGTCCTTTGCAAGATAACTACTCATTTACAACTCATAACTATACATATCTTCTAAATACATAGAATATATTATGTTATAATCATCACACGTCTTTAACTGCCATAACTAGCAGTACTAAGTTATTAGTACTAACAGTACTAACTTAAACTGGCAGTACTAAGTGTTTGGACTTCTAATTCCCAACAATCCTCCACTAAACTTGTTATTAACCTTCAAATGAAAATTTTATGAGTTAAGCCTTCTAAGGATTCTTCCAAACACTATCTTCCCCTTGCAGTCCTTATAGCTTGGACACACTGATCCATGATCTTCCTTACCAGCTTTCTTGCCATCTCAAAATCTTCATCAACTATAAGTTTTAAACTTATGGAATGCGATCATTCTAAGGTTGCTCAAGAGAAAGCATCTGGTGGATGTCTGGATGATATTTTAATAGTTTATTATAAAACCAAAAGTGGAGTTATTTGCATCATCTCAAATACAACACGTAAATTAGTTGGAATGCATGGTTCTGATTTGTGTTTGTTAGTTTGTTTAAGTTACAACATGCAAAGTGGATTTTAGGTGGTTCTGGTAAGATGAGATCTATTACTATTAAAGATCAGTAGATGTCAAGGGGTGTTTGGATTTTTAGTTAGCTTTTACTTTTTGGTTATTTATATATTTTACTTTTGACCAAAGAAGTTGCAACATGCAAAGTGTTATTAGTTGTGTTAGTTTGTTCTTATGAATCAAATCTCATTATGTCTCTTTCCTCTATTCTCTTAGGAGCAGCTTGGTGCTATGTTGGATGCAGCTAAGTCGATTGCTATGCCACGTAAAAATGGGAAGATTGAATTGATATTTATGTAGATGGGGAAATTGGTTGTAATTAATCGTATAGTATTCGTAGGTTTTTTTGACATAAGATGTGAATCAATTACCCTTTTTATGGATATGATATAATCTGGGAGTCTCATGTAGTATGGATTTATCATAATTTAAGCTATCCAGGTGTTGTGATGTATACATGGTAACAAATTGATGTTGTGTGTCTAGACTCTAGATACTTGACCAGCAAAGGCACACACGTTAGTAACTCGGCTCTGTTCGACAAATTGGTCGAATTATTAGTATTGTTGTTAACAATAATATGGGTGAAAACCCATATAGTGTGCTATTGTTTTTGTTCCTCGAGTCGCTAGCTTGACTCGACCCCGCATTCATTGGTTCATGGGGAAGCAAAGTGGAAGAAACAATCTCCATCGGACTTTCATTCAAGATGTTTGGACAAACATTTGAAGCACGTGAAAGTTCCACACCGATGAGATATATTCCCGGCTCAAGATAATGGTACATGGAAATGTCGGGATCAAAGATAATGTCTTCATTCCCGAAGGAGTGAAGAACAGGAGAAGTGACAGAATATATGAAGAAAAGAAAGAAAATCATGATAAAAATCATGACTAACTCTTCATCCTCAATAGGAGAATTCATAGTTTCATGAATCTCATCAGTTAAGCTCGCTTGATCAAGACATATTATGGGTGTGTCTAGATCAAAGTAGAAATTATCATACTCCGGCGGAGATATGATATGAGTGAGTTCACTGGCGAACTCCTCAAAAGTAAATGATTCATGATCGGGGAGAGAATTATGAGAATGAAAAGTGGTGCTGCCACTAATCTTCTCTCCCATATTATCAAAACAGAAGGCTTTCATTTTCGGAATAGAATCATCGGAAAGAATGTCACTATCCTTAATGGGAATAGGAGATGAAATAGGCTTTTCATTAAAAGCCTCGATTCTAGAAATGAGAAGATTAACATTCAATAATGTAAGACGAAGAGCTTCGTCTTGGATTATTTCTTCATCATTCTCTTCTCCTAGGCTGACAAGCTCAGAAGGTAATTCCCCCACATAACTTATGGCTCCACAAGATAACGAATCGTCATCATTAGAATCGGAGAACATCTCAACATGATCTTTTGGGAAGACAAGAGGGGTAGGGATATCACACAAATGCTCGAGAATTCCCTGTGACTCTCTTGGGATTGAGACAAGGTTCTCGACACTAGACTTTATGAATTCGTCCGGTTCCTTTTCAGGAACAGTGTCAAGATGCTCATCCCCCATAATAAGAGAGTGAGTGTGAATCTCGGGTGTGATAACAACATACTGAGGGAATTGAGAAATATTATCTTTAAAAGGATAAAATCTCTCCTCGTCATCATCATACATAGCTGCCTTAAGAAATTGGAACGCCGCCGCATGCTCTAAGACCAATAATTCTTCCCTAGAATTGCGAGCCTCTCGTTCTTGCTAGCAATTCTCCATGGTCTTTTCACCACTCACTTGATTCTTAAAGTCACGAATCATATCATCAAGTGTTTTCATTGCGGTTTCAAAATCTTGGGAGATTTCTTGAGACAACGGCTCCGGTGGAGTTTGAACCGTATGGTGCTGTGGAGGTTGGAAATTGTCAAAACGGAAGTATAGTAATTTTGATTCCACGGTTGACATTGAAGATTATCGTGAGGACATCCACAATTCTCACAACATAAAAGCTGTTGAGTCCGGGTTGGTGAATTATATGGATATTGGTCATAACCAAAGTTCTGAGCATCACCGGAAAACTGTTCATAGACAAACGTGTTTTCGGATTGACACTCAAATCCTTGGTGAGGACCTCCACAAAATTCACAACAGTTATGTTGATTATATGAAGATAAGTCGGGCTATGGTGGGTAATTGGAAAAGTTTGAAGGGTCGTTAAATGAGTTTGGATTAGGATCATAATCAAATGAATTCCTCGAACCACAAAACAAACAACTCCGTTCCGAATATCATTACCACACGTACACCAGTACACGGCACATGGTGAACCAAAAGAGGCTCACCACAACCGACACAAGGAATAAACGATTCCATTTGAGAGTTATGAGAAGGAATCGGTTCATTCAAAGAATCAACAAAACCAACATGGTGATCCGAATGACTATCAAGTCTCGAAGAACATTTTGAAAAATCCGGAGGTGGGACAAGTGGTGTGCTCTGAGAGCTAGCAATTTCCATTACTTCCGTTATGGTCTCGGTTCGGTTCTTGAGAACGTGAAGATTAGGCAAGTCATTCTTGCTAGTCACGGTCTAAATTCGCATGATTGCTTTTAACTGTAAATTGTGAAAGTTTAGGATCAATTTTAGACGGCTTAGGAGCAATTGAGGGGTTAGATCTTTGGATAACCGTAGGTTGGACGTATTGAGCACTTCCATTATCGAGAGGGAAGTACCGGTCCTTTGTCCCCGGTTCTCGTTCCATTTCCTACGAAATTAATGGATCATCACGAACAACACGAATCCTTGACATTTGTGATAAAGTATGAAGTTTTTCAACTTCGTTTCAGAATTCGTCGTAGTCGAGAGATTCCATGAGAATAGAAGAAGTTAGAATCAAATTGATAGAGGGTAAAGGGATAAAGAATCAAAAAGGGTAAGAGGGTAAAGATGAATATTTTTGGGTTTTGATTTAATAATATAATAAGAAAACAAGAGAATATTAACAAGGATGGTAAATATACAATGGATGTATATCCAGGATCACTAATATGAAAACCGTTTCAACACGCACACAACCTCCCCCGGCGTGGCGCAATAATTTGAGCCGCCTTTTTGAGGCGTCTAATCAAATGTAGTATAGTGTGTGTTCCAAAGTATTGCGAAGAAACGCAAACTCTGGGTCGTTCTTCCCAACGAGTTGTGATGGTACTCAAAACACGGGTTTATGATCGGGTGATTTGGACAGAAAAAGGAATATGAGTGAGTGAGTGATTAAACTAAGGAAATTAAATCTATAAAAGACTTTGAAGTCATTTTAATTCTATATTTAAAATCGTTTAACGATTAAAACCTAAAACGTACGTTTAAATAAAATTACGTGAGCGTCTGAAATAAAAGCGTGAAAATAAAGAAGTAAAATACCTACGGATATGGAAAATACATTTTTACAATACTAATGATGCAAGAAAATTATTGGAAATTTAAAACTAATTTTTTGGATTTTTCTTGATTTAATTTGAATTAAAAACTAATTTTAAATATTTAAAATAGACTTAAAATACTAAAAATCAGGAAAATAAGCTAGAAAATTACAAAACTATTTTTAAAAAATCTTAAATGACTACAAAGAATTTTAGAAACTGGAATCACATTTTTTTGAATTTTTATGAATTTATTATGAATTTAATACTATTGAAAACTAATAAAAATGCTAGAAAATACTAATTAAGCTGAGAAAAATCTGGAAAAATAGTTTTTATCACTTTTTGATTTTTCTAAAACTAGGAAAATTGAAATTGTGTTTTTCGAACATTTTCGATTTATTTGGATTAAATGCTAATTAAAAATGCTAGAAAATGACATAAAGTCTTGAGAAAAATAGTAAATGAACAAAGTGAAAAATATGAAAATTTCAGTCAACGATAAAATAATACTGAGAACCGGGAAAAATAAAGAAACTATTTTGGAGCAAAAGAACAATGATTTGGGCGCACAACTAATGAAATAAGCACATGTAAATAAGCTAAAAGCTACCAATAAGCTACTATAAGCTACCACTAGCCTAAACTATCTAAAACTGAGCTACTGCAACTGGAATGGATCAAATAAGCTCAAGCAAAAGGCATTTAAGCACTAGATCAGTTTAAGACTTCTTAATACCAAACGGCCCTAATGTACCAACTTTAAGCCCCTATTAAGCTATCTAGAAAAAATCATAAAAATTAACTAAAAATACCTATGAATTGACAACCAACCAGAAAGCTAGAATCCAAAATTTCAGCTAATTTGGACTTAAGGTGAAGAAATTAAAAATCAAAACTATAAGGGTATTTGGGAAACTAAGGGTCATGAGAACATGAAATGGGAAATGGCCAAAATGGAATGAATTAGTGCATGGCTTAGGAATTCTATTCTAATAACTTAAAAATATCAAAAACAACTTAAAAACAAGCGCTAATAAACATCTTAACCTAATGAAGCTCTATTTATGATTAAAGATCTAAAAATTTCATATTTAGCTAAAAACTGAAAAAGGCATTAATAGAGCTCAACACCACCTGAAAACAGCTTATATGGACTAAATAAGACTTAATCAAAGTTGGGGAAAAGACCAAATGAACAGTAACTTGCAAGAAGACCTTAAAATGAAGCGTGCCAAACACCCTGTTGGAATTTGATTCACTATTCAGGGCTTCTGGCTAATAAAAGCTATATATCTTTAATCCCACAAGCTCACTAACTTATAAAACTACTAATTACACAGATTTCAAGAACCAATAAGCATTAAATAAGCTAAACTAGAAAATCATTATATTAGGCCTATTTTCTTGATTTTTAAGCAAAACCGAATTAAGACAACTACAAACATTGAATTAAGAACACATATTACTAATAAGGCCAAATGAACTGAGAGCTTCCAAAATAAGCCAAAATTAAGCAATGCTACTGATAGAATCACAAACAGTTTGACTTTCTTTGACTTTTTTAGAAAATCACAATTAAGACCAGGCAACCCTTCTAATTTGCCTAAAACACTTAAAATCGCTTAAAGAAACTTATTTAAGCTACTTGACACTTTGAAACTTAAAACAGGCATGATAACTTTTGGCGGAAACATGAAGAAGACAGAAAACTGGAAATTAATTGATAACACTTTTAAATTAAACTAGAATTAACTTAAGCAATACAATAAACTTGAAACCCAGAAATCTTAAACATCAAAACATTAAAAACGATTATATTAAAAATAATAAAAGGTCTAAAAATAGTGACAATCTTTTCTTCTGTCTTCTTTCTTCTATATAGCTCTCAAAAAGGTGCTCTGAACATTCTTTAGCCTTTGGATTCGTCCAATTAATCTCAGCCCTTGATTTGTGTTTTTGGCGCCAAAAAGAATTGCAACAGGTCTGATAACTTGGAGGGAAGAAGGAGCATTAAATGCTTTTAGCTTGGGGTGTTTTGGAGGGGGAATAAAGTATGGGTGATGATGGGAGATGGAGTGTTGCAGGTGGTGTTGCAGGGCAGTTGGTGGTTTGGAGGAAAAAACGAGGGGGGAGGAAAGTGGAAGTCAAACGCGTTTGACTGGGAATTATTAAACAAAGGAGGGTTCAAGTTGGGGGTTCACAGGGTAGTGGGTTGGGCTTGGTTTTGGTGTTGGGTCCGATTTGGTTTGTAGTAGGATTAAGCCCAAGGGTCACTTTTGCAATTTATCCAAACTTGAGGGACTGAATTAGCAACTTTCCAAAATTTATCAAAAGGACCAATTTTGACAAGTTAGAATTACCAAAGGACTAAAAATGCTAATTTTCCAATTTAAAATGTCCAGGGGTAGATTCTGTCAATCTTTGAAATTTCAGGGACTAAAGTTGCCATTTTGCAAAACTGAACTTTATAAGGCTAATTTTGACAACTTGAAAATCCCTGAGGGCCTTTTATGAAAAATTACCATGTTTTGAATAACCAGGGACTAGATTTGCCAATTTAGGAATAAAACACAGTCTAAATATTTTTTCTGTCTTTTTGAGACTTTTCAAAGTGTTTTTTGACTGTTTTTGCAGTGTAGAAGGAACAAAAATGATGAGTATTTACACACTCATCAATCCTTTATAGTGCGCATTGGTGGGGGCCTTGGGAAGTTCGCGCCTTCCGTCGCGAATATCTCCTTTAGAGTCTTGGTCAGCGGGGAATATTTGTCATTATCTCGTCCGCTCCCCTGGCCGCGGTAGTTCTTGTTGCGGTTGATACTCTGGTCAATGGATTGTCTCCTAGGCTGTTCTTGTGACATATAGTTAGAGCAGCCTTTCTTGCTATCCGCCGCGGCAGCTTCTCCTTGGATAACGGACCTTGTCCGTTTCATAAGTTCATCAAAGGTTTGGGGGACCTTGTCGTTCAGCCTTTTGATGAGTTCTAGGTTATTGATCCCGTTCATGAACCCTGAGATCTTTAGTATTTCGGGGCATGACTTGACATGTATGCACTCATCTTTGTAGCGCTCAACATAAGCACTTGTAGATTCCCCCTGGCGCTGTTTTACCCTGGCAAGTTCAACAGGGTTTTTGGCGCACTTCTTCCTCTGAGTGAAATTCAGGCGAAACGCCTTTCGCAACTCTTCAAAGCCATCAATGCTTCTGCGTGGAAGCTTACTGAACCAGTTTCGCGCATTCCCCACTAATGTGGAATTGAACATGTGGCACCACACAGGTTGTGGCCAATTTTCGATGGTAGCAGCCGATTCAAAAATTTTCAGGTGATCGTCCGGATCACCCGTTCCGTCGTAAGTTTTCACATTGGCGGGCATGCGCCTTCTCTTATCTTCTGAGAAATCGCTGATGCGTCGGATGAACGCATCCACCTTTTGGCGGTGCCAGGGAAGAGACATATCTTCCTCCTCCGGCGCGATATCTTCCCCTGGACTTCCAGTGTCCTGTTTCGCTGTCTTCGTTGTCCGAGGAATCACCAGAGGACGAGCCTCCCCTCTTTCGGCATTTGCGCCGACTGTCCTCAGAATCCAAGTTTGAAGAGCTTTCACTTGGGGAGTACCGTCGTCCAAGTCTGTCATGGACCCTGCGGCTACCAAGCCTAGCGTGGATATTGGTACGCCGTCCGTCCTCTTCGTGTTCTTCCAGATACTGCAGGTCAGCTGCTTCATCGTTCTCAACTCTCCTCCCGATCCTAGTGAACACTGGGGGGCGGCGACTATCCTTCCCGCGCTTCTCCTTCTGATGACGCGATGGGGATATCTCGTACTCCGTGTCGAAGTTTAGTCGGGCTTTCAGGCTCTGACTCGACCTCTTCTTTGCTTCCTCTTGCATGAGGGCAGCCAAGGTCTCGTAGTTTTGAGACACGAAGTCACTTGGCGCTAGCTCAGGCGTGACTCCTTCTAGAGCGAGGGTATTTGTTTCCTCCTTTGGACCCTTGTTTCGGTCAGGCGCACCTGGCGGTTTTGTGAGATCCGTTTCTGGCACTGATTGAGTGGTAAAAGGGGTGCGCAATGGATCTTCTGCTCTGGTAGTTGTAGTAGTAGCATGGGTTGTCCCCGTGCGCGGTTCCGCTGTCATGAAGACTGGGCCTGACCCTTGGTTTTTTGTTGCACTGGTTGTCCCAGAGGCCTGTTTAGAGGCTAATTCGCTTTGCTGCTTTTTCCCTTGTAAGTCACCATGCGATCGCTGGTTTGGGTTTCAGTATTTTGTCATTCTAGTTCTTAGTGATGGGTCCCACGGATGGCGCCACTTGTTGATACAAAAGTTGGGCGTTCCTTGTTTGGACTCCAGTTCTCGTATCAATTAGATCTTAATGCCTGAGACATGCGCACTAAGAAAACAGAAAACACCGTTAGGCTTACCGTGGGATTGTCTCCCACGATTATCCTCCGGCGTGAGAGTAAGTAATCGGTTTTAGGGTTTAGTAGAAAGTTAGGGTTTGAGATCGTACCTTTAATGAGGGCTTGGATACCCTTTATATACACACGAAATCCTCATTGGTTTCGTGTTCCTCAACCTTCGGCGTATCCCGCCTAAGTCGGTCATTGAATACATATCTCCAAAAATAAGAGATATCCGATATCCAATAGCCATAAATAACTTCGGGTTTGGGCCTTCGTGAGCCCAAACCGTTATCGGGTTAGCCCAGTCGTACTAGGATCGCTAATAGCGGTCATTAGTCGGGTTCATGACCCGAAGGTGGACTATACGTCATCAGTTTGATTATGCTAAACTATCGAAACAAATCCTATTAGTAGAACAAGTTTAAATGTTAGAAAGGACATTTAAGCTAAATTTGTGTACAATCCATTCAATATTGGTCACATGTCTTCATATTTTCATCTTAACATGAAGACAAGTCTTATTTAGTACTAGTAACTAAAATAAATTCTATTATGACGTTTCATGTCCAATGTTCAAGGTGCGTCTGGTTTGCAATTAGGAATCACTACTGGTATAGGTTTGATAGTATGCGGCAATTGGAATGAGAATACATTTCTAAACCCACTATTATAGGTTGGTATACAAATACCCTTATTTGTGGGTTTCAATCCAAATCTTAAAATCCATATTTCTTGACCAGACATCCTTTTAACATTCTCATTCCGAATCTCATACCTCATTCCAAAACCCATGAGCCAAACGCACTCTCAATAGTTACATTTTAAGGGCGGTAACAATCAAAACATTTAACTGATATATACTAGTAATTATTTTGAAGACACTCAGGGGGAGTTTGGCTAAGCTTATATGATGGGCTTATTAGCTTATTAATGTTCATGTATTTTTTATTTTTATTTTTTTCATTTTATTCTATTAATTATGATAAGGTAAGGCAAACACTTAACAAAAACTTATTAGCTCAAAATATATAAGCCATAAGCCGCTAATATAACATAAGGAAGTGATTGGTACACTTTACAAAGTTATTAAGACACCGAATATACAATTAGTTAAAATAGTTTATATTTAACATAAAGTAAAGTGTGTCGATAAATTTTGAAAGTAAAATAACCATAGGCCCAATTTATAACTAGCCCGCGGGAGGAGAACATAGGCCCTAAGAAACAAACATCGGAATCACAATTTAAACTCCAACAAAAAACTCTCTTTTTGCAGCAACATGCAGGTACTGTTCCTCACTTAATTCACGAATTTTATAACCTACCTTTTATTACTTTTATATTAACCCATTAGTTTGTTCTAAATATCTGCTATATTTATTGTTTACTTGTGCTTATACTAGTAGTAGATTGGGATATTGGTCATGGTTATGTATGTTTATGTGATTATGCGTTTGTTGGGTTTGCATGGTTCAACATACTAATCGGCTAGTTAGTCGAATAATACGTTTTGGGCAACTCAATCTGATTATAACTATTTCGATCTCTTGTAGGGCGGAACGTTACTTTTAGGCTAAGTAAACTGTGTGTTTGTTTTGGTGAGATGAAGCGGCTGGCTGCCATGGCATTAGAAGATCGAATAAGTTCATTACCAGATTGCCTACTTATTGAAATCCTGTCTCGTTTAGATGACACAAAATACGCCATAAGAACAGCTACTCTTTCCAAAAGATGGCAGCATCTTTGGCCTCAGCTTTCTAACCTTTCTTTTACCAATTATACTGACCATAATATCCCCCAATTCTATTCATCCCTTGAAAGAATTTTACAAACTCAGACTCATGTCAACAAGCTCAAACTGCATGCCTATTACGACGACCAGAACCAGACTCATGTTAGCAATTGTATACGTAATGCTATTAGTCTTAATGTTCAAGAGGTTGATTTTTATATAACTTACGGGTTTGATATTTGGCTTTGTAATAGGACCGATGAGTTTGTTTTACCCGACTTTTTTTTCACCTGTTCAAGTTTTATCCGTGTCAGTGTATGTGGGTGCACATTTAAACCAGACGGTGTCATTAGTTGGGAAAACCTTAGGACTTTGCATATTAACGCCTTTTTAGACGAAGATATGATTGACAATATTTTTTCCGGATGTCCTCTTTTGGAAACTTTGGAGTTGGATGGGTGCGGTGGTTTTGAGCGGATTGATATTACTACTAACAAGAGTGTTAAGAACTTGGGGTTCTTTAGTTACCAACATCCAGATTCTATTGGTATCATCCAAATCAATGCTCCTTATATTTTGACACTAGCGATCAAAGGGGAGTTGATGTTGAATGATCTTATGTTGGTAAATGTGTGTTCGGTAATTAAGGCCGAACTAAATTATTTCACGCAGAGATTCTTTTCGGCCATGGACATGCATGAAGAGCAGAAAACGGATGAAGAGATGCTTAAAGGACATCTACTTAACCTTGCCCATGCCAAGGAGGTTAAAATTGGTGAATTATGTTTAGAGGTACATACAAATTTCTTTTTTTACTTTGGGAATTTGTGGTTGTTTGGATATGTCACTTGTATGAGTAGAAACAATTTGCTAGTGTGGAAAATCATAGCAATTCTCATTTTTCGTTATCTTTTTCTTTTTTTTTGTTGGCAGACTCTCGCTCGTTTAAAAGCTAAAGGTTTTATAATTCCATCGAATTTGAAGGTTCTTGGTGAGATTGCTTCAGGTTAAAGCGGAGACTGGAAAGAACTATTACTTGATCATGGTCCTAAAGGTGATGAAGTTAGTTGATTGTTGGCACTTTATTTCTTGTTTAGGCTAGACAGCATTCCGATTGCATTTACTCCATAGTGATTTTGCAGCTCTAAACAATGCTCGTGTTAACTGTAAAAAGCTAGTTAATTATTGGCACACTATTAAGAATCTTAGTAACAAGCTTATTGACCCTTGGTGCTAGAGTTGTTCATTTCTATATCTTATCAAGTCTGCTCTTGCTTGGCAATTGGCAATCATGTTGACAGATTTGATTGTGTTTATGTTTATCCTTTCTACAATGCTTATTTATCATATGTCATATGCTCGCTCGTGTGAGCTTTGTTAAGTTTGATTGTGGTCATGTACTTGAAGGCAGGGCCAGCTTTAGAGGAGTGCAAGAGGTGCGATTGCAAATGGCCACCGCTTGACGAGGGCCACCAAATTTCATGCACTTCTATTATATATATGAACACAATATGAGACCCGAGTTTAATTAATTCATGCACTACTTATACATATGTATATTATGTGTGTGTTTGAGGGCCTCTTTGTGGTAATGGCACCGGGCCACTGAAATTCACGAGACGGCCCTGCTTGAAGGCTTGATTGTGGTCATGTACTTGAAGATGAAAGTACTCTCGAACATATTAACATAGCATTATATTAAGTTGCACCTTGTACTTATGTATACAAGTGTAGGTTAGTGTGTGATGCTCGGTTGTGAACCTTCTTCTTTCTTTTTTTTTTGAACGGTGACTTTTATTTTTTGGATTAGAGTCGCACCCACCCCACGGTAGGCCCTCATCCACCACATACCCAAACTATGTTGTCTTAACCGGGTCCACGCTGGCGTAGTGGGGATTTTTAACGGCATCCGCCCGGAAACCGTACCGCCTCCACACGATTATAATTCGCTGCGATACGCTGCCGGATGAAAACCGGGGCCGGCTCGGATTGAACATAACGCAACTAATGAACTTCAGGCTTCTCTCTTCATTCTTTAATATCAAGAGAACGTGGTCCACAAGTGAGGACTTCCCGGTAGGTCACCCACCCGGTACTACTCTCACTTGTGGCTCGCTTAATTGCTTAAGCTTCTACCACTAGACCACAAGCCCCATGATGAACCTTGTTCTTTCTTCACTCACAGATCTTGGGTTTTAGTGGTGTGTGGGTCACTTAAGATGTAACTGTTGACTCTTTACTTTCAATCTCAAACTTAATGGCGTTGAAATCCAACATTTCTATAATTTGTAGCTCTACATTCTCGACGTCCTTTTTGCATGAAAATTATAGTGCTTATTCGTTTTAAAGTTGTTACATTTTTGTGTAAAAAGCGAGTAAGTTTTGACTAATATGTAATGCAAAAAATAGCTAGTTTGACTCTTAAAAGTCATTGATAAGGAAGAGTTTTTGACTCATATATACGTGGTCAAACAAAGGTTCAAACACTATGAGATAAAAAGTTAAAAACCATGACTAGATGTTTCGGTGACTAACGAGACAAAAAGTGAATAAAACTGACAAAAGCTTTACTAAAAATTAAAGTAGGCAAAAGATTGCTTAAAAACTTTTAAGAAAAAGTTAAGGTAACAGTTTAAGCTTATATGTGGCTTATGAGCTTATTTTTTTTTGGCTTATATTTTATAAGCCTCAATTTTTGGCTTATTTTGAGATTTGTAGACTTATATTAGTTTATTACGATATGACAAATTTATATAAGCCCACAAGTCTAAGTTTATTACGATGTAATAAGTTTATATAAGCCCATAAGTCTTATTATAAGGGGGTGTTTGGCTAAGCTTATATGATAGAGCTTATGAGCTTATTAGATTATATGTGTTAAATAAGCCTAAAGTAAGTGTTTGACTAGACTTATATGAGTGAGCTTATGAGCTTATATAAGGGGGTTTTGATAAGCCCAAATTTTAAAGCTTATTTGAGGAGGGGTGAGTTTATATAAGAATATTTTATACAAACCTCATTTAATAATAATGTTCATGAACTTTTTTGTCATTTTACTTTTAAAATTATGATAAGCTAAACCCACACTTACCAAACGCTTATGAGCTTATGATATATACGTTATAAGCCGCTTATATAAGATAAGCATAGGTGTGAGCATCAGTCTAAGACTGGACCAGCCAAGACCGATACCGAAATAGCCCATAAACCTAGACTGAGGACCGGACCAAATGTGTTCGGTCCATTATGGGTTGGTCCGGTCCGGTTAAAGAAGGCAAAATGGTCATTTTGTATGTCGAATCTGATCGGACCGATACCGAAATAAAGAAAAAGTTGGGACCGTGACCGGAGCGCTGGTTCTCGATCGGTCTGATAGATTTTCTCGGTCAGTCCAATCGATTTGCTCAGCCTAACGTAACCATAAGCCCAATTCATAAGCTTACCCAGACACCTTTAAGCCGAAAAATTAGAACTTATATTTTTACAAGTCAAATCAAATACTAAGCTAATAAGCCTACCTAAGCTTAAACTTAACAAACACCCCATATGAAAGCTCATTCTATTTCTATCTTTCACCCTCACTCTCTCTAGCCACCTGTACCATCACCGTCACTATCGCCGGCCATTGAAGTAATTTTTCTGATCTTCTACATATGATTTTTATGAATTCGTTTCTTCCTTTTGATTTTGTAATGTTATATATATATTTTTATGTGCAGTTTAAGTGTTTGATAAAATGTCTGAATCAAAATTTTCACATTTTTGCTGCAACCCACTAACTCCCCTACTATTTCTCTTGTAGGTCGCGGAACTTAGGCTAAGTAAACTGTGTGTTTGTTTTTGTTTTACCATCATGGCATTAGAAGAAGATAGGATAAGTTCATTACCCGATTGCCTACTTATTGAAATCCTGTCTCGTTTAGATGAAACAAGATACGCCATTAGAACAGGTACCCTTTCCAAAAGATGGCAGCATCTCTGGCCTCAGCTTTCTAATCTTTTTTTCGTTACCCATCTTACTGAGCGTAATCTCCCCCAATTCTATTCATCCCTTGAAAGAATCTTAACTACTCAGACTCAAGTCAACAAGCTCAAACTGCACGCCTATTACGACGACCAGACTCATGTCAGCAATTGTATTCGTAGTGCTATTAGTCACGATGTTCAAGAGGTTGATTTTTATATAACTTACGGGTATGATCTTTGGGCTTCTAATAGGACCGATCCGTTTGTTTTACCTGACTTTTTTTTTCACCTGTTCAAGTTTTATCCGTGTCAGTGTGTGTGGGTGCGCATTTGAACCCGACAGTGTCATTAGTTGGGAAAACCTTAGGACTTTGCATATTAACGGATTTTTAAACGACGATATGATTGAGAATATTTTATCCGGATGTCCTCTTTTGGAAACTTTGGAGTTGGCTCATGGCTATGGTTATCAGCGGATTGACATTACTACTAACAAGAGTGTTAAGAACTTGGGGTTATTTGAATACCAAGATCCAGATTCTATTTATACCATCCAAATCAATGCTCCTTATATTTTGACACTAGCGATCAAAGGGGAGTTGATGTTGAATGATCTTATGTTGCCAAATGTGTCTTCGCTAATTAAGGCCGAACTAAATTATTCCAAGAAGAGACTCTTTCGGCCCGTGGACATACACGAAGAGCAGGAAACAAATGAAGAGATGCTTAAAGGACATCTACTTAACCTTGCCCATGCCAATGAGGTTAAAGTTGGGGAATTGTGTTTAGAGGTACATACAACTTTATTTTTTTATTTTTTATTTTTTTAATACTTTGGGAATTTGTGGTTGTTTGGATATGTCACTTGTATGAATCACAACAATTTCATTTTCATTTTGACTTGATAACAATTAATTCTCATTTTACGTTATCTTTTTGTTGGCAGACTCTCGCTCGTTTAAAAGCTAAAGGTTTTGTAATTCCATCGAATTTGAAGGTTCTTGGTGAAATTGCTTCAGGTTGAAACGGAGACGGAATAAATTTATTACTTGATCATGGTCCTAAAGGTGATGAAGTTACTTGATTGATGGAACTTTAGTTCTTGTTTAGGCTAGACAACATTCCGAATGCATTTAAATTTGTTACTCCATAGCGACTTTGATTTTGCAGACTCTAATGCTTGTGTTAACTGTAAAAACCTAGTTATTGGCACGCTATTATGAATCCTAGTCACAAGCTTATTAATCTTTGGTGCTAAACTTGTTTAGTGCTATATCGTATCTTCCATCTTAAGTTTTTGCTTATCAAGTCTTCTCCTGCTAAGTAATCATGTTGACAGATTTGATTGTCTTATGTTTATCCTTTCTATGATGCTGGTTTATCATATGTTGTATGCTCGTGTGAGCTTTGTTAAGCTTGATTGTGGTCATGTACTTGAAGATGAAAGTACTCTCTTGAACATATTAATATAGGGTTAGATTAAGTCGCACATTGTACTTTTTTTAACATACAAGTATAGGTTAGTGTGATGTTCGGTTGTGAACCTTCTTTTTTCTTCACTCACAGATCTTGGGTTTTAGTGGTGTGTGGGTCACTTAAGAGGTAACTGTTGACCTTTTACTTTCAGTGTCAAACTTAATGGCATTGAAATCCAACATTTTTAATTTGTAGCTCTATGTTCTTGACGTATTTTTGCATATAATTTATAGTGCTTATAAGTTTTAAAGTGGTTACATTTTTGTATAAAAAGCGACTAAATTTTGACTAATACTTGATGCAGAAAAGTTGTTAGTTTGACTCTTAAAAGTCAATGAAAAGGAAGAGGAGTAAATCAGAAGTTATATCTATACCGTCTTGACTTACCATTATTAGTAATTCACTACTATTATGGTATTATGAATTTGATTTCTGCTAGCAGATTGGTATGCATGCTTCTCAATTTCATGGTATGCTCGAAATGCAGATCTAGTTGTAGGAACTAGTTTTAATCTACCCTGTTACGTAGATCTGCCAATGCTGGATAAAGTGAAAAAATGATTGTAGCAGCTTAGCAATAGAGCGCAACATGAAGCTTGTAATGAATCCATAACAACTTAGCAATAGGTAACCACTAGCCAGTTAGGAGTACCTGAACTATTATATATATATACACATTGAATCCCGTTCTTTTGTTGTTAGGTACTATAGATGTTTAGGATCCTCTTACCCTTGGAGGCAATTTGGAAAAGGAATACTTTCTACAAGGTGGCTTTCTTTGTGCGAAGGTGGTTGGGAAATAGAACATGCTCAATTTGTATTTTTATTATAAAAAGCTTCTTGAAAATCTAATAAAACATGATATCTGTAACAGGTATTGCCGGTGATGCTATTAGTAATTTGTTTGTTTATTGTATGGTATTATCCTATTAGGAAGTTTGGTCTCTGCTAGTAGATCAGAACATGTACTTCTCGATTCTATGGTCTGCTAGAAATGTAGATGCTTGTGGTAGGAATTAACCGTAACCTGCTTTATTGGTTAGTTCTGCGGATGTTGGAAAGAAAATGATAATATGATATCAACTTAGCAACAATTAGATTATAGTGAAGCCATCAAGAGTTTCTTAGGAGTTAGGAAGCCAGTTAGATGTGCTAGAAGTATTACATTTATAGGTTGAATCCAATGCTATTTTAGTTAGGGTCGGTTTAGAATTTCATTACCTTTAGAGCCGATATTGAAGATGAATACTCCCTGGGTGGAGGTTTTTTTTGTGCATAAGTGGTTGAAAGAGTGTGAATGAACTCCACTGCTCTTGATTGGTGGCTCTTTAGTTGGCACTTGCAGACAAGTTTCAAAATTAATGTTGATCTTTTATTCTACATTATAAATTTTTGGGAACGAAGATGTGATACTGAAGTTCTTATAGGCATCATTGTTGGGATAAAATGTAGTCATCTCTATCTCAAGACCCCGATGCAGGCATGATTCACATGCACCTCTGAAACTCTGTCACCTAAACATGTAAAATTATAGCATTCACTTTCAAAATGCCAACTGTGGACCAAAACTATTGATGCCCTTTAGATAACATATATACTACGGTAGTACCAGTTTTTGTTATGCATTTATCACTTCCTGTATTACGTTCTGAGAGATGTAGTGATGTTGCAACTCAGTCAATCCCTTGAAGGTGGCTTTCGTTGCGCAAAAGGGGTTGATAGATTGTGGTTCATGAACTTTGCTTTGCTTCTTAGCGACATACCTTTAGTTGGCTTTAGAGACATGTTAAAAACGTTTGTTGGTCTTTTCATTATACGTCTTAAGATTTTTGGAATATAGATATGATACTGCAGCTGATATAAGCAGCATCTTAATGGGGTGGTCAACATCAATAGTAAAATGTATTAGTATCAAACTAATGCAGGTAGGAACAGGATGCGCTTCTTAAAATTTTGATTTGAAAACATGTGCTGTTAATACATTTCATCTCTATCTAGAAGATACTCAATGGTTTTCGTCAACAGATGGCATAATTGGAACAGAAGTTATAATTATACATTTTTTTCTAGTATCTAGATTTCATTGTACCTTAGTAGGCTGGTATCATATACGAGAACCTTTTGTGATCCCTAGGTGCATGTATGCTGTTTTGGCCCTGAGGTGCATCATACTCGCATCAGGTCTACATACATGGTCAACATGTGTCAACCAGGTTAGTAATGTGGCCAAGTGGGCTGGTTGGACGAGTTAGGTAACTGGTTAATATGAGTCCGGGTTGAAAACCGAACCGAAATGACAAACTGACCAAAACCGAATTGACGCGACCTCATTCGGTTCGGTTTCAATTTTACTAGGTTTTACTCGGTTCGGTTCTCGGTTCACGTTTTACCCTAACGGTTTTCGGTTCGGGTCGAGTTTTGTCGCTTCGGGTCGTTGCTCAACCTAATTGAGAATCAATTATATTTTAGAGACATGTGCAAAAGCAATTCATATAATATGCGCCAAAATGGTTTTGATCCGTATAAGGATTCACTCAATTTAAAAAAAAAAAAAAATGAGTTCTTGAGAACTTTATTAATTACTTCTAGAAGATGAAGTTTGTTTATAATACTTGAGGCATCATAGATCTTTCACGGAAATGAAAGCTCTGATAAACGTATTTAAGGCAAATTAAATAATTCTATATTGCATACCTCATAAAATATAAATTATAACGTATGCTCATATCATTATGAAATAAACACGAAACGTTAACATATATTCCCTAATTCTCATATTCAGCTAGCCCGTGTATTACACGGGTTTTAAACTAGTAAGTTGAAGACAAATAAATTGATTTCAGTACATAAGAATCGAGATTAGATACGGAATACTTAGATTAGATGAGCATATTAAGCTAACACAACATGGTAAAACCACTATTATTCCATAAACATCATACCCAACATTAAAATAAAAAAATAAAATAAATAAAAAATAAATAAATAAAGTGTGTAAAAATACACATCTTCAACTAGCCCTGAGACAATGGTCTGAATCATGGCCATTACCATTACATGCCAACCGCAAGATTGTCCAAAATTTATATGCTATAAATGTGGAAAGCAAAGTCATAAGCAAAGGTACTTGCTTTTGTAGCCTTTGTAACCGAAGAGGGCAAACCGATCCTAACTGTAGTATACTAAATGTTCAACATGTCAAATCCGGATCGGTATACAGTGTCTAGAAATTATATGTGAGAAGTACAGTTCTCACATATAATTTCTGGACACTCTATACCGGTCTGGCTTTGACATATTGAACACTTAGCAGAGGTACTGTCCAAATATTGTTTGTTCGGAGTGTGGGTTATCATGACACATCCGACTTGACTGTCCTGAGGCTGTTTGCCCTTTGTGTAATAGAAAAGGGCATGTCGAACAGTCCTGCTTTTGTAGCCTTTGTAACCGAAGTCCGAAGAGGGCAAACTGTATACAAAAGGTTACAAAGGCTACAAAAGGAGGACTGTTCGACATGCCCTTTTCTATTACACAATGGGCAAATAGCCTCAGGACAGTCAAGTTGGATGTGTCATGATAACCCACACTCCGAACAAACAATATCTGGACAGTACCTCTGCTTATGACCTTGTTGTCCACATATATAACATATAAATTTTGAACAATCCCGTTTAAAGTGATACTTGTTGGAGTTTACGCAATAAGGTCTCCGTGAACCGTACTGTCACTTCCACCACTGCTGCCACTTGCAAGATACGACATTGTATGTTTTGAAAACTAAAACCCGAATTTAAAAAATGTGATGAAATATGAGAGAGTGAGGGGTTTATATAAGAAAGTTTTTTGGGACTTGATTTGAAAACTAGGCATTGTGGCTTTGGGATGTTGTTAATGGTGGCTTTTCAAAATTAAAGTTATCTGTGTATTGGCTTTTCAAAGACATGACCACACATACAATGCATGTTCGATTCGTGTTCATGTAACTACACGTGAAAATTATTGAGATGGTACTCACGTACATTCCTTGATTCCTTCAGCTAGTTTATTTAATCATCCTTTTATAATTGGTTTTGATTAGAAACCAAGTATCTTTCGGTTCAATTTCTTTTGTGCAATATATACTCAAATTATGTTAGCATGTGGGCTCAAGCCCATTTCAAGAATAATTTTTGTAATCATATATATTGTATTATCATGAAATGAATCAATCAAATTAATAATTATCATTACCATTCTATATGGTATCAGAGAATTAATTTTTTTTCGCCACTTTGAGCTCTAACCCTAAACCTAAACTTTTCAGCCGCCACTTTAATTTTTCCGGTCGTCGGCTTCGGCCGGCGATCCGAAGGATATCCTTATCTCTATCATACACTTCATTTCCATACTAACCCTTATTCACACTCTCCAATAAATCCCATTAAAAAAATGGTTTACAAATCTTGGGTCAAAAGTTGCGGCAAGAAGCAAGGAAGACACATTTTCACTTTCTTTTGACGGCAAATCAATAAAAGGATTATCCCTTTTATTCATTTGACACACGAAAAAAAAATGTTTACAACTTTTTGGTTTTGGTGGCTGCAGCTGCTTGACGGGAAAAAAATGGATCTTTATGTTTTTCTAGGGTATAACACGCCCCGTTTGTTGGAAGGTTGTTTGGGGGTTGAAGTTTTAGAACCAACTTTCGTTTTCTCATCTTTTTGTTGTGTTGGTGATTTGTGCTAAGTTCACAAATCCGCACATTATTATTGTGTTGTTCGTGCTTTAGGCCACGAGCCTTTGTGTTGGTGATTTGTGCTAAGGTCACAAATCCACGCATTATTATGTTAATTTTTATTTATTTTATTTTTTTTTATTTATTTTTTTTTACAATCCGAGCTTTCGCAATTTCGCTGCTTGAACTGCGGGGGAGTATTAGCCCGTGGGCTCAAGCCCGTTTCTAGAATGACCTATGTAATCATATATATTGTATCATATTATCATGGAATGAATGAATCAAATCAATCATTATCATTACCATTCTTTTGTATATTTGGTTTTGGTTAGAAACCAAGTATCTTTCATTTCAATTTCTTTTGTGCAATGCATACTCAAATTACTCCACATAAATGCACATATATGAGATATAGAAGAAGGATAATTCCTTCAGAAAGAGAGAAGAAGTAGCTGAAAATTCGGAATGAATCATCATATTTTATTGATCCTCAAAAGAAATTTTATGAATTTATATTCAATGAATAATATAATAGCCATACATATACATTGGCCAAAAACAAAATTTCAGCTACTCATGCTCTAATTATATGGTGTCCCTTAAGGACACTATCTAATTGTGACAAGCCTCGAGCATGGTAGACTAATCAATTCCAAATAAAACCCTCGGTAAAAATTTGGAGCATGAAAACAAGATGGTAGTTCGAGATATAAAATACCCCATGATAGTCTCATAAAGAGACACTGGACATGAAGGGTCCAAAGGAACCTCATATAGCTAATGTGATCTCAATAATTATATGATGTCTAAAATCATATGGAATCGGAACAAAAACGACGTCAATGAGTTTGTTTACATACAATATAGCGCTTGCTATTATGCATAATTAGGATCATAAATCAATTAATCAAAAGTGCGCTCAACGAAACGATTGTCCAACACGAAAAGACGCTATCTTGTGAAAAAATGAGAAGTATTGGGACATTAAGTCCATACACATGAATGTGTAAAATCTATTGGATGTACATCAGTCTTTGTGTAAATGCAAAATAAGAGCTCTAAAGTTATGTCTTCCAAGACATGAATTGTGAATAAATAATTTCACAAAAAACACGAAGTTGATTATTAAAAGACATATTGTCCTTTAAGACATGGACGTACATCAGTCAATATAGAAGTATTTAATTCGCTCTAAATGTGTTTTATTAGAGCTCTTATATTTCATGAAGGATTTGCAATGCCTCAAGCATGCTTAACAACTTCAACTTCTAGAAGCAATTAATAGAGTTCTCATGAACACTATTTAATCAAATTGAATGAATGCTTATATGGATAATATAAATATTCGGACGCATATTATATTGCTTTTGCACATGTCTCTATAGAATGATTGGTCCTAAAGTACCATACATAAGTGCAAATGAGGCTTTAATAATTCATATGCATCATGTGAGTGTATTTTTCTCTTCTAATATTTGTATTAGCAATGTATATATTCAAACAGTGCATTTAATATTGGGTTGAAAACTACACATATTTTGTCATCTTTGCAGGACATATTCTTAACATCGATTATTCGATGGACTTTATTACAAATATTTGCCGACACAAGCGTCTGAGCAACTGCTTCAAAAGATTGATATTCGACGCTTGAAAGATATACATTAAATTAAGGAGGAGCATTGTGCGCACTGCACTCTTTTTCCCTTCATCAAGTTTTTTTATCCCAATGGGTTTTTCTTGATAAGGTTTTAAATAAGGCGATATACAACATATAATAAACGGTGAATATCCAAGGAAAAGTGTTGTAAATATTATGGGCTTGTGTATATTCACCATTATCTACATGTCCATTAGCCCATTATGACTTAACATGCACTTATTACCCTATAAGTACTATACATTTGTAACCCTTGGAATCACCCTTAATGAGAAATTCTCTCTTCCGTTCTTAATTCTTGTTCATTATTTTATAACAACAATGATCATACTATGTATAAGTAGGGCTGTGAGCATCGTGCCAAAACCGACAAGGCTGAAAATCCTAACCGAATCCCAACCCGATTCTAGTTCGGGTAATCCCGAATCCCGAAACAAACCGGTTTGTATGGTTTTCTTTGTGTTATCCCGAAACAATCCCGACTCCCGACCCGAATCCCGACAAGGCTAAAAACCCAAACCGAGTCCCGACCCGAGTTAAGGTCAGTTTGTGTCGGTCGGAGTCGGGCGTCGGTCGGTCGTCGGTCGGGATTGCTCAACCCTATGTATATGTGTGTCTCTTTTATATGTGTGTAATGTAAATATACGAGACAAAAATTATTAAGCATAAAGTGACAAAAAAGTAAATAAAGATAACCAATTTTGTATATAAAACGACATTGTAAATTGGTCATGCGCAAATATAAACGGTTAAAAACTGAAATAACCGAAAAAGTAAACCGAAACCAATTATAAACCGAAAAATCCAAACCGCCAAAAACTACACAATTTTGGTTTAGGTTTTATGAAAACCTAATATTTCAATTCGATTTACAATTTTAGCCAAATATCAACCCAAACCAAATCGTGCACACCACTCAATAATAGAGATGCACTCATATGAAGTACTTATCTTTAGTATATCCGAACACCCCTTTAAAAATAATAAAAAAAGAAATCGAGGTATATAATGCTTAATCGATTCTTGATTAGTTTAGTTAGAACTTAGAGGTAATTTTTTCTTATCTTGTTCAATCGATTCTTGCTTCTACTTATAAAATTGCCATTGATGTTTTTGAGTTACGTTCTTTAACATGATTCTAAACATTTGAAGTTATATTTATATGTCTGAATCAAATTTATTTGGTTGCAACTTACAATATTTTTATCACAACTATTTCTCTTTTGTAGGGCGTAACTTAGGGTAAGTAAACTGTGTGTTTGTTTTGGTGAGATGAAGCGGCTGGCTGCCATGGCATTAGAAGATCGAATAAGTTCATTACCAGATTGCCTACTCGTTGAAATCCTGTCTCGTTTAGATGACACAAAATACGCCATAAGAACATGTACTCTTTCTAAAAGATGGAAACATCTCTGGCCTCAGCTTTCTAATCTTTCTTTTACACATGAACGTTGTGGTAATGTCCCCCAATTCTATTCATCCCTCAAAAGAATCTTAACAAGTCAGACCCAACAAGTCAACAAGCTCAAACTGCATGCCTATTACAACGACCTTACTGAAGTTAGCAATAGTATTCGTAGTGCTATTAGTCGTAATGTTCAAGAAGTTGATTTTTGTATGACTCGCCAGTGGTATAGTTCACCTAACATTTCTACGACTCACCATAGGTATGTTTTACCTGACTTTTTTTTCAACTGCAGAAGTTTTATCCGTGTGAGTTTGCGTGGGTGCTTATTTGAACAAGCCGGTGTCATTAGTTGGGAAAACCTTAGGACTTCGCATATTAAAGGAACGGAAATAGACCAAAATATGATTGAAAATATTTTATCCGGAAGTCCTCTTTTGGGAACTTTGGAGTTGGCGGAATTAAGCAGATTGATATTACTACTAACAAGAGTGTTAAGAACTTGGGGTTGAAGGATTGTATGTATATCATCCATATCAATGCTCCGTATATTTTGTCACTAGCAATCAAAGGACATTTGTTTAAAGGTCTTATGTTACTAAACGTGTCTTCACTAATTAACGTTGAACTAAATTATTCCACGAACATGCAACAAATACATGAAGAAGAGATGCATAAAGGACATCTACTTAACCTTGCCCATGCCAAGGAGGTTAAAATTGGGGAATTATGTTTAGAGGTACATACAACTTTCTTTCTTTTCTTTTATTTATTTATTTATTTATTTATTATTATTTTATTATTATTATTATTATTTTTTTTTTACTTTAGGAATTTGTGGTTGTTTGGATATGTCACTTGTATAGCAATTCCATTTTCATTTTGACTTGATAACAATCAATTCTCATTTTTCTTTATCTTTTTGTTGGCAGACTCTCGCTCGTTTAAAAGCTAAAGGTTTTGTAATTCCATCGAATTTGAAGGTTCTTGGTGAGATTGCTTCAGGTTAAAGCGGAGACTCGAAAGAACTATTACTTGATCATGGTCCTAAAGGTGACGAAGTTAGTTGATTGATGGCACTTTAGTTCTTGTTTAGGCTAGACAACATTCCGAATGCATTTAAATTAGTTACTCCATAGCGACTTTGATTTTGCAGACTCTAAACGATGCTTGTGTTCACTGTAAAAAGCTAGTTATTGGCACGCTATTATGAATCCTAGTCACAAGCTTATTAAGCCTTGGTGCTAAAGTTGTTCCGTGCTATATCTTATCTTTCATCTAAAGTTTTTCCTTATCAAGTCTGCTCATGCTTGGCAATCATGTTGACAGATTTGATTGTGCTTAATCTTGTACTTTTTTGAGATAGTTGGTTTTAGTTTCTTTGGTATTGCCTTTTGATGCCATTAGTAATTCACTAATATTATGGTATTATGAATTTGATTTCTGCTAGCACATTGGTATGCATGCTTCTCGATTTCATGGTATGCTAGAAATGCAGACGCTGGTTGTTAGGTACTCAGAACTGCCAATGCTGGCAAAAGTGAAAAAATGATTGTAGCAGCTTAGCAATAGAGTGCAACATGAAGAATGTAATGAATCTATTGTAGAAAAACATGATATACAGAAACCAAAACTCTTTATATAGATCAAACAACCCAAAGTTCAACAGCGGAAGCTAACAACCATAAACGATCACCACAGCTACACTGGTATGATCCTATTATCTAACTTGATAATAGTTTTACAAGATAAACAATAACAATAAAGGATAGATATGATCTTGAGACGAAGACTCAAGATCTGTACAATATGAGTGAGAGAGATTTTTTATAACGGATTCAAAACCAAAATACTCTTCTGACCCTAGCTGATGAGAGGAGAGAGTCTTAAATAGCTGGACTTCCAACGGCCACAAAACAGCGGGCTTGAGAGATGCTTGGGCTAAGACAAGAGAACATGGGCCGGGGTGCAACAAGCCCAAAGACAACCTGAAACACAAAGCACAAAACCAAGAGACACAAGAATATAGGATTATATATTTTAACATCCCCCCTTAATCTGATATTCCAAAGAGGACAATCATTCCAAGTTTCTCTACAAGATTCTGATGCTGAGAAATGTCCAACGCTTTGGTAAAGATATCAGCAATTTGCTTTGCTGAATCAACCTTGACAGTTTTAACAACACCATTCAAGATTTTTTCTCTCACAAAGTGGAGATCAATCTCAAGGTGTTTAGTCCTCTCATGAAATACAGGGTTAGCAGCTATTTTGATATCCGAGTTACTGTCACAGTGCAGATCAACAGGCAGCAGATTTATGCATTGCAAATCCTGAAGGATTTTCAAAATCCAAATGATCTCACTGGTTAAAGATGCTAGGGCTCTATACTCAGCCTCAGCAGAAGATTTGGATAGAGTATTTTGCTTCTTGCTTTTCCAAGAGATAAGATTCTCATTCATAAAAACACAATAACCAGTAACAGACTTTCTAGTGACAATGCATTTTGCCCAGTCAGCATCTGAGTATCCTTTAAGAGACACACCATTACTCTTAATAATATGAATGCCAAGACCAGGAGATCCTTTAAGGTATCTCAAAATTTTAAAAGCAGTTTTGAGGTGAGATGTTAAAGGAGAATGCATGAATTGACTAAGACAATGCACAACATAGGATATATCAGTCCGTATTGGTCAAATATATAAGCTTTCCCATAAGCTTTTGATAATCAACAATGTTCACAAGGGCAGGATCAGTATCAGTGGGAATGTTGGATATAGACAGTTTAGACATCAAGGGAGTCTTGGAAGGTTTGCAAGCAAGCATACCATATTCAGAAAGCAAATCAAGCACATATTTCCTCTGATTCAGACAAATTCCATTATCAGAATCAACCACTTCTATACCAAGGAAGTATTTAAGCTTTCCCAAATCTTTTATCTTGAATTTACTTTTCAAAAACATTTTAAACTTCTCAATTTCACCAAGATTATTTCCAATCACAATTATATCATCAACATAAACAAGGAGAGCAAGAAACACACCATTATCAGATTTAGTAAACAAAGAGTAATCATATTTACTTTGACTAAATCCATTTTCACTAAGCACAGAAGTTAGTTTAGCATTCCATTGTCTAGGGGCCTGCTTAAGACCATAAATAGATTTTTTAAGTTTGCAAACAAGATTCTTATCACCAACATAAAAACCTTGAGGAGGTCTCATGTAAACAGATTCATCAAGCTCACCATACAAAAAAGCATTATTAACATCAAGTTGAAAAATGGGCCAGGAATTCACAACAGCAATATTAAGCACACATCTCACAGTGACCATTTTAACAACAGAAGAGAAAGTTTCCTCATAATCTACCCCTTCCCTTTGAGCACACCCCATGGCAACAAGTCTAGCCTTGTACCTCTCAATTTCACCATTGGCTTTATATTTAAGTTTCCACAGCCATTTGGAGTTCAAGGCAGTTCTACCTATGGGTAATTCAACAACATCCCAAGTATCATTTTCAAGTAAGGCAGCAATTTCTAAGTTCATAGCATCAACCCATAAGGGGTTTTGAGATGCTTCAAAGAAGGACTTGGGTTCACAGTTTTTATTCAATTGAGTGACAAAACACAGGTTTTCACCATTTAAGTTAGAGTACCCAACATATTTTTCAATCCCATATTTCACATTGGTTTTAACAACAAAGTCATTATAACTTTTTGGAAAAACAGAAGTTCTAGAAGATCTTCTTAAGGTTTGAGTACCCTGAGTATTTATGTTGGGATCAACATTTCCTTCAGAAGCAGAATTTTCATCAAGTGTGGCTGCCTCAACATCATGCAATCTGGCATCAATGTTACCACTAGATGATCCAGTCGGGGAATCACCAGTGTTCACATTGTCGCCAAGAGTTGCAGAGGGGCTACCTCCACTTAGTGACTCAAGGTCACTATTATGTCTAAATACATCTCTCTCATCATCATTAGGAGGCTCAGGGTTATTTAGATCAAAAAAATTCAACAGGTTATTTTCATGAAAGACATCAGTTTCAATATGCTTATTCTTAATACCATTTGATATAGATTCCGTAAAAGGAAATATGGAATCAAAGAATTTAACATCTCTAGACACAAAAAATTGACATCTATCAAGACTATAGAGCCTGTACCATTTTTGAGAACCAAAATAACCCATCATAACACATTTTTCAGATCTGCTGGTAAGCTTATCATGACTATTAAGAATAGTAGCAAAACCAAGACAACCAAACATTCTGATAAGAGAGAGATTAGGAGGGTAATTATAAATCATATGGTAAGGGGATTTTCCATTTAGCACAGAAGAAGGCAATCTGTTAATAAGATAAGTAGCAGTTAGCACACATTCATTCCAAAATCTTAAGGGTATTCCCCCTAAAACATAAGACATCTAGCCACATTCAAGAGATGTCTATGTTTCCTTTCAACCACCCCATTTTGCTGTGGGGTGTAAGGAACAGAAGTTTGATGAGTGATCCCCATGTTATCACAAAACTTGTTAAAGGTTTGATTTTGAAATTCAGTTCCATTGTCACTTCTAAACACTTTAACAGTTTTTTTGAATTGATTTTTAATCAAATTGTAAAAAATTTTAATAGACTCAAAAACTTCATCCTTGGATTTAATAAGATACACCCACACAGCTCTAGTATAATCATCAACTATGGTAAGAAAATATCTATGCCCAGAGTGACTGACCACCTTATATGGGCCCCACAGATCAAGATGAACAATATCACCAAGCACTTTAGATTTATGATCACTTAGAGGGAAGGGTTCTCTAGTCTGTCTAGCTCTTTGACAGATTTCACAAACCTCATATTTATCATTTTTTCCAATTTTCAAATAATTTTTTAGAACATCAAGGGCAGGGTCACCAGGGTGGCCAAGTCTACAGTGCCAATCATAGAGAGACAAAGAACACTTATACTCAATATTAATGGTATCACATTTAGTACCTTCAGTATCTAAATAGTATAAACCACCACATTGTTTACCAATCCCCAGAATGTTTTTCAGATTCAAATCCTGCTTCACAAAGAAACATTTACTTTCATCAAACACAACTAAGATCTTATTATCTTTAGCAAGTTTATGAACATAAATCAAGGTCACACAATAATCAGGAATGACAAGCACATCAAACAGGACAAGACCATTTCCAAGTCTAAGGTTTCCAATTTTAGAGATGATGGAACTAGTGCCATTTGGGTGAGACACTTTGATATTAAGATGAGATATATCATATACATTTTCTAACTCTTTCTCACTATTGGTCATGTGCTGATTAGCACCAGAGTCCACAACTTTTCCAACATATTTCATTTTTGTCATAGAACTAGAACTGGAACAAAATTTTTTATCAAAGTTGTCATTGAACAGTTTGCTAGAATTAAAGTAAGTACCTGCCATGTTGGCTTGGACATTTTTATCAGACATTTTGGTTTCCTTAATGAGGGAGACCAAAGTGGCAAGTTGCTCATCATGAACCCGAGGATCCGAGGGACTATCAGACCCGAGGACCCAAATGAGTTGTATGCAACATTTTTACCCTTACCACCTTGTCCCCCTTTCTTTTTTCCAAAATCAACAGGATACCCAATGATTTTAAAGCATCTGTCTATAGTATGACCAATATAACCACAATGCTCACACACAACTTCAGAGTTAACATTTATATTAGGTCTTGTCACATTAGTGCCACCAGGTTTGAACCCAGTGTTAGAATTAGGTCTGAAAGCAGTAGAGTTATGTCTAGCATTAGTATATGAGTTCTGATTTTTTTGAAAATTATTTTTAGCAGGACCACTAGCTAAGAAGGCAGAGGTCTGACCCCTTTGAGAGGTACCAGAATTGGCTCCAGATGCCACTCTGTGAGATTCCTCACTAGAGATAATGGCATAAGCCCCTTTAACATCAGGTAAGGTCTCTCTAGACATAATAGAACTTCTAATACTCATGTAAGACTCATCAAGACCCATCAAAAATTGCATAAGTTTTAGCAGTTGATTATGCTTTTTAAACTCATCAGATGCAGTGCACACACAATTAGGCAACTCAACCATGGCATCATACTGTTTCCACAAGGCATTCAACTTATGATAATAGTCAGACAGATTCGAGCCATTTTGTTTCAAAGAACTGATTTTATGATGCAGGTTGAATATCACAGAACCATCAACTTTATGATATGTTTCCTTTAACTCATTCCAAACATGTTTAGCTTTTTTAGAGAAAATTTGCCCAAGGAATAACTCCTCAGAGATAGAATTCAAAATCCATCCTAAAACAACAGCATTAACTCTATCCCATTGCTTAGCTAGAACCTCCTCAGTAATGGACCTTTTACAAGAGCCATCAATAAAACCAATTTTATTGTTACCCTCTAGGGCAAGAAGCATAGCATTAGCCCAAATTTGATAATTTTCAGTCCCTCTAAGTTTGACAGAGATAACAGTAAGCACAGCAGAGTCATTAGGATGCAAATGAAGAGGATTACTAACATCAAGTTTACCAATAAGAGTGACAGGATCACTGACACCCTCATCGTCAGAATTACCATGTTCAAACATAATACCAAAAACTAAAAACAGCCAAACAAACAATCAAAATCAAAGATAAATAAAAGCAGCAACACCTTATACCTCCACAAACAACAATTAATCTCCAACAACCAATCAAAACTTCTCAAATGTCCCTCAACCTATCCTCCAAAGATTCTAAACAGAAAAAATAAAAGACATAAATAAAAGGAGAGAGACAAGAGGTGTTACAGCGCTATCTCCACAAAGACAATCGAACTGTTTCTCCTAGATTCACTTAGTCTAGGAGGCAACAGAACCGCCAAGCCACGAACAACCAGATCCAAGATCCCCAGAAATATAGAAACCATTTTTTCCTCTTTTTTTTTTTTTTTTTTTTTTAAACCAACCTGGCTCTGATACCATGTAGAAAAACATGATATACAGAAACCAAAACTCTTTATATAGATCAAACAACCCAAAGTTCAACAGCGGAAGCTAACAACCATAAACGATCACCACAGCTACACTGGTATGATCCTATTATCTAACTTGATAATAGTTTTACAAGATAAACAATAACAATAAAGGATAGATATGATCTTGAGACAAAGTCTCAAGATCTGTACAATATGAGTGAGAGAGATTTTTTATAACGGCTTCAAAACCAAAATACTATTCTGACCCTAGCTGATGAGAGGAGAGAGTCTTAAATAGCTGGACTTCCAACGGCCACAAAACAGCGGGCTTGAGAGATGCTTGGGCTAAGACAAGAGAACATGGGTCGGGGTGCAACAAGCCCAAAGACAACCTGAAACACAAAACACAAAACCAAGAGACACAAGAATTTAGGATTATATATTTTAACATCTATAACAACTTAGCAATAGGTAACCACTAGCCAGTTAGGAGTACCTGAAGGATTATATATATACATTGAATCCCGTTCTTTTGTTGTTAGGTACTATAGATGTTTAGGATCCTCTTACCTTTGGAGGAAATTTGGAAAAGGATTACTTTCTACGAGGTAGCTTTCTTTGTGCGAATGTGGTTGGGATATAGAACATGCTCAATTTGTATTTTTATGCTCAATTTGTGCTTTTATGCTCAATTTGTATTTTTATTATAAAAAGCTTCTTGAAAAGCTAATAAAACATGATATCTATAACAGTTATTGCCGGTGATGCAATTAATAATTTGTATGTTTATTGTATGGTATTATCCTATTAGGAAGTTTGGTCTGCTAGAAATGTAGACGCTTGTGGTAGGAATTAACCGTAACCTGCTTTATTGGTTAGTTCTGCGGATGTTGGAAAGAAAGTGATAATATGATATCAACTTAGCAATAGAGTGCAACAATTAGATTATAATGAAGCCATCAAGAGTTTCTTATGAGTTAGGAAGCCAGTTAGAAGTGCTAGAAGTATTACATTTATAGGTTGAATATCCAATGCTATTTTAGTTAGGGTCGGTTTAGAATTTCATTACCTTTAGAGCCAATATTGAAGATGAATACTCCTTGGGAGGAGGTTTTTTTTGTGCATGAACTCCACGGCTTATTCCTAGTGACTGAAATTAACCCCCTGCTCTTTATTGGTGGCTCTTTAGTTGGCACTTGAAGATAATTTCAAAATTTATGTTGATCTTTTATTCTACATTATAAATTTTTGGGGACAAAGATGTGATACTGAAGTTCTTATAGGCATCATCGTTGGGATAAAATGTAGTCATCTCTATCTCAAGACCCCGATGCAGGCATGATTCACATGCACCTCTGAAATTCTGTGACCTAAACATGTAAAATTGTAGAATTCACTTTCAAAATGCCAACTGTGGACCAAAACTATTGATGCCCTTTAGATAATATATATAGTACGGTACTACCAATTTTTGTTTTGCATTTATCACTTCCTGTTTTACGTTCTGAGAGTATAGATGTAGTGATGTTGCAACTCAGTCAACCCCTTGGAGGTGACTTTTGTTGCGCTAAAGGGGTTGATAGATTGTGGTTCATGAACTTTGCTTTGCTTCTTAGCGACATACCTTTAGTTGGCTTTAGAGACATGGTAAAAACTTATGTTGGTCTTTTCTTTATACGTCTTAAGATTTTTGGAATATAGATATGATACTGCAGCTCATATAAGTAGCATCTTAGTTGGGTGGTCAACATCAATAGTAAAATGTATTAGTATCAACCTGATGCAGGCAGGAACAGGATGCACTTCTTAAGCTTTTTATTTGAAAACATGTGCTGTAGCTTCGACTTCTATTGTGCCAGCTTGCAAGCTGAATCAATTGGCAGATTAATGTTAATACATTTCATCTCTATCTAGAAGATACATTTTTTCTAGTATCTATATTTCATTGTACCTTAGTAGGCTAGTATCATATACGAGAACCCTTTGTGATTCCTAGGTGCATGTATGCTGTTTTGTGCCTGAGGTGCATCATACTCACATCAGGTCTACATACATGGTCAACATGTGTCAACCATGTTAGTAATGTGGCCAAGTGGTCTGGCTGGAAGAGTTTGGTAACTGGTTAATATGAGTCCGGGTTGAAAACCGAACCGAAATGACAAACCGACGGAAACCGAACTTACCCGACCTTATTTGGTTCGGTTCTCGGTTCACGTTTTACCTTTAAATGGTTTTGGTTCGGGTCGAGTTTTGTCGGTTCGGGTCGTTGCTCAACCTAATTGAGAACCAATTGTTTTTCAGAGACATGTGCAAAAGTAATTCATATAATATGCGCCTAAATGGTTTTGATCCGTATAAGGATTCACTCAATTTTTAACAAAAAATAGTTCTTGTGAACTTTATTAGTTACTTGTAGAAGTTGAAGTTGTTTATAATTCTTGAGGCATTATAGATCTTTCATGGAAATGAAAGCTCTCATAAACGTATTTCAGGCGAATTAAATACTTCTATATTGCATATCTCATAAAATATAAATTATAACGCATATTCATATCATTTGAAATAACACAAAACGTTAACATATTTTCCCTAATTTTTATATTTAGCTAGCCCGTGTATTACTCGGGTTTTAAACTAGTAAGTACAAGACAAATAAATTGATTTCATTACATAAGAATCGAGATTAGATATGGAATACTTAGATTAGACGGTATATTAAGCTAACACAACATGGTAAAACCACTATTATTCCATAAACATCATACCCAACATTAAAATAAAAAAACAAATGTGTGTAAAATACACATCTTCAACTAGCCCTGAGACATTCGTCTGAATCATGGCCATTACTATTACATGCCAACCGCAAGATTGTCCAAAATTTATTTGCTATAAATATGGAAAGCAAAGTCATAAGCAAAGGTACTAGCTTTTGTAGCCTTTGTAACCGAAGAGGGCAAACCGATCCTAACTGTAGTATACTAAATGTTCAACATGTCAAAGCCGAATCGGTATACATTGTTTAGAAATTATATGTGAGAAGTACATTTCTCAAATATAATTTATGGGTTTGACATATTGAACATGTCAAAGCCAGATCGGTATACCGGTCTGGGTTTGACATATTGAACACTTAGCAGAGGTATTGTCCACATATTGTTTGTTCGGAGTGTGGGTTACCATGACACATCCGACTTGACTGTCCTGAGGCTGTTTGCTCTTTGTGTAATAGAAAAGGGCATGTCGAACAGTCAGCCTTTGTAACCGAAGTCCGAAGAGGGCAAACTGTATACTAAGTCAGGATCAGTTTGCCCTCTTCGGACTTCGGTTACAAAGGCTACAAAAGCAAGACTGATCGACATGCCCTTTTCTATTACACAAAGGGCAAACAGCCTCGGGACAGTCAAGTCGGATGCGTCATGATAACCCACACTCCGAACAAACAATATCTGGATAGTACCTCTGCTTATGTCCTTGTTGTCCACATATATAGCATATAAATTTTGAACAATCCTGTTTAAAGTGATACTGGTTGGAGTCTACGCAATAAGGTCTCCGTGAACCGTACTGTCACTTCCACCACTGCTGCCACTTGCAAGATACGACATTGTATGTTTTGAAAACTAAAACCCAAATTTAATAAATGTGATGAAACATGAGAGTGATGGGTTTATATAAGAAGTTTTGTGGGACTTGATTTGAAAACTAGGCATTGTGGCTTTGGGATGTTAATGGTGGCTTTTCAAAAGGGATGTGATATACATACCCTCCCTATGTTGTCACATCATAGGGTTTTGGTCAAACCGTATAACCCGCGATGCATACCGTACAAGTCCGTGATGCATCTAATAATTGGATACCCTCCCTATGGGAGGGTGTGGATAACTTGTCCCTTTCAAAATTAAAGTTGCCTGTGTATTGGCTTTTCAAAGACATGACCACACATACCATGCATGTTAGAAACGTGTTCATGTAACTACACGTGAAATTTATTGAGATGGTACCCATGTACTTTCCCTGATGGGGCATGATATTCGAACCCCCTTATAGGGAGGGTTTCCAATCATTGGATGCATCGGAGGGTTATATGGTGTGCATCGCGGTTTTGTACTGTCTGCATCGCGAGTTGTACGGTTGACCCATAGGGAGGGTCCCTATAACACATCCCATCTTTTCAGCTAGCTTTTTCGTCGGTCTATCTTTTCATCTTGTTTATTTGATGATTTTTGATTTTCACCCTATCACCATTGTTTTGTTGCAGTGGAGGATCTAGGAATATGTCACAGTTAATAAATAAAATTTTGATTTGGCTTTATTTTTGAATCGGGTCGGTTCGGGTTTCTTAATGGTTTTTACATCTATTTGTTTTTTACTGATCTCTTTGTCTCACTTAATTTTTTTTAGGATTCTTTTGGTATGAGTATATGGGAATGGGGCTATGGGTTTCATAGTGATTAAAGGTGTTTGTTTAGTGGGACCAAGAATGAAATGAATATATCATAGGTTAGTAAATTCCCAAACTCCCTGAAACAAGGATTTAAAGATAAAATAACCTAAGTGTTTAATAACCTTAAACATACGCAAGTCACTGAATGAACAGTTGTTTAGTGAGTCATCTTTAAGAAGCTCATGACGAGCCTAAGAAAAAGATGATGGATTCAGTGAGTGATGACAATAGCTCACTGAATCCCCAGACTCCTCACCAACTATGAAGACTAAAGACGTGTAGCCTGAAGACATGAAGAATGAAGTAAAGGCGGGATAAGTTTGAATGGATAAGAGAGTGTCCTTATCTTGCAAAGGTTAACTTACCCTGAATGGATAAAATACCAAGAATGTGTCGACACTGACTTAAGGAAAGCAAACCTTGTATTTACTAGAAATAGCTTTGTGTAACAAAGACAAAATACGTAAGGTATTTTGTTATCTGAAGCTTATGTCAATTTTGTCTTTTAGAAAAAAGGTTGTATCTTATACTTGTATAAATAGCACCCATAAGGTGGAGTAAAAGGGTTAAACTTGTGCACTAAATGCTTAGACATTCACAAGCCCTTTTAATCCTCCAAATACAACTAAGTCCCTGAGTTTAGCTTAGTTGGTTAGCATAGTTGTACTTAAGCTTAGCTTAAATTTAGTGAGAAGTACACCATACTTGTCATTCAATCCCAAGTGTTGTTCCACAAACACTTGGGTAATATATTCTTTGATTAACTTTCTAATAAGAATATAAACGTTGAAAGACCTCTTGTCTAGTTTACTTTATATTTTAACTTGCTAAAATGTTTTTCAAACAACATTGCTAAGCCACAGTGCTTGGATATATTAACTTTGTAGTTAATTTTAACCAAGTTAAAGGGAACAACAAGTGGTATCAGAGCCTCTGGTTTATAAATTTTTTAATTACAGAGTCTCTAAAGTTTTTAAAATCAAGATCCTACCATGGCTGATAGTGATGTGCCCCAACTAGTCGACAAAAAGGGATGAAGCTATTTAGCTGTTGCTCCCCGACTAGAAGTTGGAAAATTCAATAAGTGGAAAAACTCGCATGCTTTGCTACTTAACAGGAATGAAACCATACTACATCAAATGCATTAAAGATTTTCCATTTGTCCCTACAACTGCTGAAGGTTTACCCAAGCCTGAAGCTCAATGGACTCCTGATGAAAGAAGGGTGGTCAATCAGGATCAACGCCTCAAAAGCATCATTATATCGTGTCTCCCTGACGATATAATGGAATCAGTCATCAACCAGTTTATATCGGTTTCAACGGGTCTTCTCTAATTCGTTTTCGGATGGTTTTTATTGGTTAGCCGAACCGGTGGCGACACCGGTTCCTGGTTGAACCAATTGGTCCGGTTTTCAAAACTATATGTACCATCAACTTGTTAGCTTGTATGAAGCATTGTGTGTTTTATTAATGTGTATAATAACATGTACTTTTTATTTTAGGGTGTTTAAAAAATAACATTAATTAGTGTGTTTAATTATTTATATTTTGGATTATGTTATAACTTATTTAAATTGTATATTGTGAAAATTTTATTATACATTTTAGTAAAGGGTAGTTTTAATTGGTTGTACTTAATTTGATAGATATGCTTTTAATTAGTTGTATAATGTAAATAATAGTATTAATTACACTATATATTTCTATCACCTTTGATCATTTTCAATTTTCAACTTTCAACATTTAACCATTTTCATTTTATATGTAGTATAGATATAGATATGTTATTCTCACCCCCTACCTTACATGTTTTGCACTTTTCACCAACCTCCACCCCTTTTTTGCCCTCATGTATTTATCAATTTTGTTCCGTATTTTTTTGACAATTTAATTCTTTTGACTTATTAAAACTTTATATTTTTTTCCGCACTTTCCGTTTCACAGTTTAATAACAAAATTATAAAATAAAATAAAATTTTAAAAAATGGGGGGGGGGGGGGGGGGGGGGGGGGGGGGGGGGGGGGGGGGGGGGTCATATGTAAACAAAAAAAGGTCTTTATAACCTCTCCCTAACATTTACTCATCAATTCCTATAAGGGCTGTTTGGAGTGCTTCATTAAGGGGCTGTTTCGAGAGATTTTTTAAACTACTTATAGGGCTGTTTTGGAGTGCCTATTTAAACTAGGGGTTATGTATTGGGAGGTCGCTCAACTATTAAACTTTTTACTTTTAGGCCACCCATTTATCAAAACTAACTTATAGGCCGCCTATTTATGGGTTTGCTTTTGTTTATACCAATTTCAGATAATTCTATATTTAAAACAACGAGAATAAAGCTAAATATAACATATTAAGACAACATAAACGAGTATTGAAATGTAAATTATCAGTTCCTCTAGTTAGTTGAAAGTGAAATAATATCTAACTATTGTTTTACGTTCAAATTGTTAGTTTTATTGTGTTGGTATGTTGAAGTTAGCTTTATTCTTGTAATTGTATGAATATCCCGGCAAAAATTTGAACGGGATTGGTATAAAGAAAAACAAACACATACTCGATTGGCCTATAAGTTAGTTTTAGAAAATGAGTGGCCTAAAAGTAAAATGCATAATAGTTGGGCATTTTGGAGTGCTTATTTTAACTACTTAGGGTTGTCTTGAAGTGCTTATTTAAATTACTTATAGGGGTTGTTTGGAGAGTAAATTACACTGTTCGTCCTTGTGGTTTGCGTTGACCGCAACCGTTAGTCCTTTGACCAAAAAATTGCACCGTTCGACCTTAAGTGACAAACGTTATGCGCCGTTTGTCCCTCCCTCTAACGGAACTCACTAACGCTCGTTAACTTGTTTTCCCATGAGGGTATACTCTTCATTTCGCAACCATAAGGACGAGCGGTGTAAGGACGAACGGTGTAATTTACTCTTTTTGTCAATTTTTATACGTTTTCATCCATTTTCATCCGTTTTTGTACGCTTCGTCCCGTTTTTATACGTTTGCGTCCGTTTTTATATGTTTTCCTTACGTTTTTATCTGTTTTAATACGTTTTCATCCGTTTCTTTACGGTTTGCTCCATATTTTTATGTTTTCGTCTGTTTTTTTACGTTTTCGTCTGTTAATTTACGTTTTCATATGTTATTTTACGTTTTAATGCGGTTTTTACGTTTTCGTCTTTTGTTTACGTTTTCAACCGTTTTTTATATGTTTTTTACCTTTTCGTCCGTTTTTTACGTTTCCGTCTGTTTCTTTACGTTTTGCTTCGTTTCTTTAAGTCTTCGTCCGTTTTTTTACGTTTTTGCTGTTTTCTTACGTTTTCGTCTGTTTCTTAACGTTTTGCTCATTTTTTTATGTTTTCGTCCGTTTTTTTACGTTTTCTACCGTTTTTTACGTTTTCGACCTTTTTTTACGTTTTCGTCCATTTTTTACGTTTCCGCCCGTTTTTTACGTTTTCGTCAGTTTTTTTTATGTTTTAGTCCTTTTTTATGTTTCTTACGTTTTCGCCCATTTTCTTACCCTTTCCTACGTTTTCTTACGTTTTCCTAACATAAGAAATTGTAGAAAACAGATGAAAATGTAAAAAAAAAAGGACGAAAACGGTAAAAAAATTAATGAGAACGTAAAAAAACGGAGTAAAACGTAAAAAGACGGACGAAAACGTAAAAATACGGACGAAAACGTAAGAAAAAGGACAAAAACGTAAGAAAAGCAAAACGTAAAATAGACAGCGTAAAAAAGCGTAAAAAACAGACGAAAACGTAAAAAAATGGACGAAAACGTAAAAACCGAACTAAAACATAAACAAACGGGTGAAAACGTAAAAAAATAAAACATACAAAAATGTAAAAAATTGGACGAAAACGTAAAAAAAAGACGAAAACGTAAAAAAACGGACGAAAAAGTAAAAAATGGATGAAAACGTAAAAAACAGACGAAAGCGTAAAAAAACAGAAGAAAACATAAAAAAGCGTATGAAAACGTATCAAAGCAGATAAAAACGTAAGGAAAACGTATAAAAATAGACGAAAACCTATAAAAAGGGATGAAAACGTATAAAAACGGACAAAAGCGTACAAAAACGGATGAAAATGTATGAAAACGTAAGAAAAACGGACGAAAGCGTAATAAAATGGATGAAAACGTATAAAAATTGACAAAAAGTGTAAATTACATTGTTCGTCCTTACACCGTTCATCCTTATGGTTGCGAAATGACAAGTATACCCTCATGGGAAAACAAGTTAACGAGCGTTAGGGGGCTCCGTTAGAAGGAGGAACAAACGGCGCTTAACGTTTGCCCTTAAGGTCGAACGGTGCAATTTTTTTGTTCAAAGGATGCGGTCAACGCAAACCACAACGAAGAAAGAGTGTAATTTACTCTAAAAACTAATACGGTTGTTTTGTACTTTGGAGTGCTTATTTAAACTACTTAGAGGGGTTGTTTGGAGTATTATAGATTAAGAGACCAATATATGTTTCAGAACCTTAGGTGATGTTTGGATTGTTTGCTATTAAGTCATAATTAGTTGATTAGTAAGAACTGTAGGTGTTGCATACATACAGTTGCTAATAGAAACAATATAAGATGCCATTTAAGGAATGCAACTTGTGTGACCTTATATGAGTAGTTTTGCCAGATATTTGCGCCAGATTTAACAATTACCCAAAGCAGAGCAAATTGAAGGTGTGTACTTTTTCTATGGACGAGATAATACTATGTTGGTCCTAATACAAATTTGAGGAAAGTTGGTTAGCATTTTTCACGTAATTAGACCAAAATAACATATACAGTAATAAACTTCATTCCATGTTAATGGGCACAAATCGAGTGTTACTTACAGAGACTGCAGAGCAGCAGACAAGGCACAAACTGGTGCACCAAACATCATGTTTGCATGTTCCCTGGATGAGTCATAATCGAATGCATCCACAAAGTTAGAATACTCTGTTAGCAGTCCCTGTTTAGCAACACTTGTGAGCTTATCTGAAAGACTATCTAATGGGAATCCTTCCATGAGCAATGCTTTATACATAGCAGACAATAATTTGGATGCTGTTGGGAATGAAGTTAAAAACTCTATCGGTCATAGAATGTGAACCATGAGGTCCATGCCTAACAAGAACGCAGATCGATCTCGCAATTTTACGAAGGACACTACCAGGATCTGAACTGATTCCCATGAAGCCGTGGTTTTTAATAGTGTGCACAGTTGATCAATTATAGCATTCCACATGTCTGACTCAGCATGTCGAAGCAAAAAACACCAAAGTTCCATAATAATCTCCCAACAAAGATGATGCGGATGGAAGAAATTTTGAAGCAAAAACGACTCAACTTCTCCCCAAACTAAAGTTGAAGAAGCACAATCATAAAAGTCTTCATTGCATGTATTACAGAAGAAAACATATTCTGATGACCAGAACCATGTAGCAGAGGTAATGGCAAGGCAACAATAGATGAATAAACATCTTTGTCAATTAGAATATTCAAAAGCCATTCTAGCTTTTTGGCAATCTCAAGTTTCACATCATCTTCCAGATCAGGAGCACCTCTCAGAAGATTAACAAGAAAGGCAAGATGACCAAGTAACAGTAACTATGACTCATGCATTGAAGCACAAGTTAAGAAAATATTGTAGCCATCGATAGAGACAAAGCTTGACATGGTATAAACAGCCAGTCAAGAACTTGGCATTTATGCTCGTGTCCTAGTTGAGCTAAATTTAACAAGGAATTGAGCAGATGAACTGATGTTGGCTCCAGAAGTTCCGCCAAAGTTTCACTTGCAGATTTAAGAATCTCGTCTTTACCAAGGAAGGTTCGAAAGGTTAAGACATCTTTGAAAATTGTAAAATGCTTGGGATGGGTAGTGGGAGATAATCCTCGCAGCATCAATCAGGTAAACTTTTAACTGGAATGAATATTCGTTTAGCTTCAGCCACAATGAAGACCAAGTCAGAGCTGCACAACTCAAAATTCCTTTTGCCAATGAAATAAGGGATAGAATAATGTCTGATATATTCACCTTAACTGATAAAAACCCTTTGCATAGCTGAAGCAAAGTAACAACTCCTTTCCATGACAGATATATTAGAGTCACGAAATATCCACCAGCATTAGCAGCAAGGATGCCCAATTCAACCAAATTCTCGAGGGTACAATTTTTTATACTGATAACATGATTCATGTTGTTGCAATATGCTTTCCATAGACATATAACAGCATCAAGGATCACTTGTGACGCCTTAAGTACTTCTGAACCATATGTTTGAATTCTCTGCACTCCTTAGAAAATAGCATGCGGTTTCCACTATCGGTATCCTTTTATAGCAAGTAGCAACAGTGTGTAAGCAACCTTCTACCATCACTAGCTTAATTTTACACCATAAATTTAGGATGCGTGTATGGGAACACAATCATGTTATACATATATATTACCAGTCAAAATCTCTAAGAATCTTGAAAATGTGGATGTGTCTTTATATCTGTGAGCAATAATGTATTTATATATACAGCTCAAAAACCAAATCGATAAAAGATAAAAGTCATTTCATGATACATATGTAAGATTAATACCATCTTAATTGGTAAAATTAAAATTTTATTATGCTATTAGCCTATTAATTTAGAGTGGCCACGATTAGTCAAGACTCAAAACTGTATAAAAGGTAACACGATGTTGTCTACTTTTTCCTATTAATTTAGAGTGGCCACGATTAATCTATGATTTGTTTCTGTTTTAGTCGTTAAATTCACAAAATTTTCAGATTTAATATTTTTATGGTAAAAAGGAAGACCAAAACTTCTATTATGCAATCACTCCAGTCTCGTAACCTTATGTATACATTTTTGTTACACTCAATGCCACATGGAAACCAAATGGAAACCCTGAATAATTGCAACCGATAGCACCCAATGTGGTAATTCAGCAATGAATAGAAGCCCCAGTGCTTCCCAAAACAGGATATGACACTAAAAAAAACACATATCCTACTTGCATTATATGACTGGGAAAAATGCCAAGTAAAACTGGGATAGCAGTTACCTTAACCTCTAATATTGAGTCTTTTGTCAGATTTAAGAGTTCCAAAATGAATGTTTCAACTGCGGACATTAACTCCTTTCCTGTTGAAACCGGATGCCTTGCCAAAGCTGATAAAACCGCAGCCGAATGGGATAACATATCCAAGCGTACCTGACAAAAGTAAAGCCACACTTGTATTTAACGAGCTCTGTGCAGTAAATTTGAATGGATGAAGTCTATAGGGTTGGGCTTTATCTACATAAATAACTATCATTTTTCAAATTAATTTGTAAAACATAAATAACTATCACCAGAAAAAAGAGGCCATAACAATCATCAGTGGAGATAAATGTCATCTTCACTTGTTTTTTACACCATACGCTTCCCTGTACAATTTTGAAAAGCAACTTAATCAGTCTACAGGGTAAACTAATAAGTTGGTCTAAACAAAGCTCAGGAGTGCAGAGCAAATTACCTTGGTTCCTAAAGCAAGCAATTGAACGAGGCATTTAGATAAATCCGATTCTAGGTAAGTTGAAGCCACTGGCAAACATGCACTGGGATACATCCAGCCACGTGAAGTCTTACCCACAATGGTTCTTGTTAAAAAATTTGTGAGTTGAGAGAATGCAAGCGAATATATGTATGAAAAGCAGGGAAAGAGACCTATATATGATGAGTTTAGCCGAAAACCTACTGCTTATATACAAACATTCATCTAAAAACCGATACAAGACATAACATCTCATAAACCTACTGCTTTCGATGAATTATAATTATTATTACGGTAAAATATAAATATAAACTTACAGTAAACAAGATACAAAGTCATCAAACTTTTGATGCATAATAATTAATCTTTGTGATACAATGCTGCTGCAGCATGTTGTGCAGTGTTCTTCTAATGCTCTTCCGTCATCCAAGCTTACGAATGCTATCGCAGCAATCATTAAAATAGAGCAATCTTGGCTGCCATGCATTAAACCGCTGGTTGTATGCTTTAGCCCTCTGACGCAATGCTTTAGCTCTCCCTTCGCATACTTTAGCCTGCCGCAGATACTCATCAGCCAACGTGCCCAATGCATCAGCCTGAGATAATGAACCACCCTGCTGTTCCAATGCCTTCATCCTGTCCAATAACTCAGTCCGACGTTTCATTGCCTCATTTTTTCGCCCTAAAACCTCATAAACCCGTTTCTTAGCATCATACCCCTTTTTCAATGCAAAATTCCGCCGTGCAGTTTCATGCTTATGGAACGCGATCATTCCAAGGTTGTTCAAGAGAAAGTGTCTGGTGGGTGTCTTTTGATCCTCAGCATATTTATCAGCAGCGGGAATGCGAAAAGATGTTGCATAAAGAGATCTAACAGCCTCCAATGAGCAAAATATTTTGCATTGAGGACACCTCTTACTACATATGTCGGTTTGAAGCCATTTCTTTATACATGATGCTCCAAAAATATGGCCACAAGGAAGACAGCAAGCTCGATGTTTTCGGTCACCAGTCCAGTGCTTGAAACAGATGGGACAAACATCAGGAGCTTTTGCTTGAATCTTGGGTGGTCTAAAGTCAAGGGCTTCAGCAAAATCTTTTTTACTATCCGTTGGTTCATCATCATCACGATACATTGAATCATCAATAAAATCATCATCTTTCATAACCGGTACCTCGATCTCATGCACAGTTTTACCATTGTCAATCCTGCTTATGACTACAGGTAAGGTCATCTCCTCCACTTGTTCAAAATCATCATCATTATCATCAAGATCCAATTCCAACTCTACGTGTTCTTCTTCTTCATCTCTTTTACGTTTATTTGATGGCACCTCTACCCCATCAACAGTTTCTTCTTCTTCGTCCCTTTTACGTTTGTTTGATGGCACATCTACCCTATCAACAGTTTTACCCGAGTATACATCAATCCAACTAGTTGCCTTAGGTAACAGGCTTGTCTCCTTATCATCAACGTCATCGTCAATGTCATCGCCTTCGTCATCGTCATCGTCATCGTCATCGTCTTCGTCTTCGTCTTCGTCAAGATCCAAATCCATATCTACTTGTTCTTTATCTTGTTGTGCTTGTGCTCGTTCTTGTTCTTGTTGTTGTTGTTGTTGTTGTTGTTCTTCTTCTTCTTCTTCTTCTTCTTCTTCTTCTTCTTCTTCTTCTTCTTCTTGTTTATATTCTTTGTTTGCTTCTATCGGTTTGTGATCCTCCTTATCCATTTGTGATCTTAGGTCAGGCAAACCCAATAACTCCTTGTAGTTTTGTTTAAAAAACTTTATACTTTCCATGTATGCACCAACTTGTTTACGTGATGCTTTAGCTCGTTGACGTAATTCTTTTGCCTGCTGCCCAAATGCATCAGCCTTCCGTAGATATTCATCAGCCCGACATCGCAATGCCTCAGCCCGTTTTTCTGCACCAGCCAGACATGCCAATGACTCAGCCCGTTTTTGTTTATTAGCCATCCGGTTCAATAATTTAGTCCGCCGTTTCATAGCATCCTTCTGGAGTGCCAAAACATCAGCCCGTTGTTTCAAAGCATGAGACCTATTGTTAAATGCATTTGTCAGCAGTTCCCGTTGATATTGCTTAAATGCAGTAAACCCTTTTTTGTTGTATGGAAAGAGTCTAATGGATTCCTGTATGAGATATTTATAAACAGTTTTTTTACAACCGCAAGGCGAGTTAAAAACAAGACTTAGAAAAAAAGAATATGCATATACTCTTGACAATGCACCGTATATATAAAGAAAATGAAGGTTTGCTTTTAACAAAGAGATTGATTACCTTTTGATCAGCTGGAATGCAAAGGCGAGTTGCATAAAGAAGTCTAACACTCTCTAACGAGAAGATTTTGTAACATTGAGGGCACTAACAACAATTATTTAAGACAAGAGTAAGAGGAGATTATAAGTTTTGGTAATAAAGAGTCTTGTGTCCAAACGGGTTCAGGTCTAGATGGTCTTCTAGAAATATGGGTCAAATGGGTCGGGTATAAATGGGTTTTGGTCATTTTTTATATTAAAAAAAAAAAAAAAAAAAAAAAAGGTGTTAAGTAAAATATAAAAATGTGAATAAAAATACCAAGTAAATTTTTTTACCCTCTAGACCCGTTGGGTAATTGTTATATAAATGCACTTTATATCAAACAACCACTAGACCCATGTTTAACGTGGGACTTAAATTACCACCTCTAATTTTGGGTGTCATACATACCTTGTAAGAGAAACGGCCTTCCATCATTTCCAGTATACATGACCACCCAAATACGTGCCCACAAGGAAGACAACTGCAGTAGTTATCACACAAAAGAAAAAGATAAGTCAATAGTGTAAATTTTAACAGGAACCCAAACGAATCACGATCACTGACTAGGCTATTATCAGGAAGACGTAAAATTTATTTATGAAAATACGTGATTTAAGGGAACACACAAAAATATAAAAGTTGACTTTAGAATACATTAATGTAAACTAGATGATTACATGTGCATAGCAATGAGATTTTATAATGGTAGATAGTTATAATGATATTTTAGTTGCCGCTATAAATACTGTTGCTATGCTACACCGATTATATGTAGTATAGATAGTTCAATGTAAGATGACAAATTCCATACTTCCCTTTCTGTATCTAATGCCTATTGGCGTGAATGGACATAATTAACAACAAATTACATGCAAATGTCCTTTATGTGTCAAGAGTGAATCAAACAAAGTTACTCACTCCGTCCCAAAATTATAGTCCCCGTTTGATTTTTTAGGTCTTTCTTTTACAACTTTGACCTTAAGTATTTTTGTTTGTGTTATACAATACTTGATGCAAAATATATAAATGGATTGGGTTTTAGATGTATTTTCACCTACTATTTGTACAACACAGATAAAAATATTTAAGGTAAAAGTTTAAGAAAAGACTGAAACATGGATTATAATTTTGGGACAGAGGGAGTATGTTTTTTTTTTTTAATTATAAACATCCGCATCATTTATAAGCTTTACATTAATATATTTTCCAATGAACTTTTATTTTTTTTATTTTTGTGTTTTTCAATAAATTGTGTACTTCCTTAATTAGTTTTTAAGTTTTTAAGATTCTTGAATTTTCAAGAAATGGGATACACCCATTATATGTAGTATATAGAAAGTAGAAACTCACTCGAGAATACATGAAATTGAAACACGGTTTATTAATAATAGACGAGTACACGTGCATAGAAACGATATTTTAAAACGTTAGTTATAATGATATATAAAATTGAAACACGGTTTATTAATACTAGACGAGTACACGTGCATATAAACGATATTTTTAAAATACAGATAGTTATAATGGTATATACTATATGCCGCAATAAAAGCCCATTGCTATGCACGGTACTCGTCTAGAATATAAACTAAAATAAAATAATTGCTCTTTCAATTCAATGGGTGTGTTTGGTAAAAGTAGCTGTGAGCACTAGCAAGTGAGTTAGTTGTGAGCAGTAGTCACAGCTCACAACTCACCACTCACAGCTTCTTAAAGAAGCATTGGAAAAATGAGCTTTCCTAAAAAAAAAATAAGAAAGTTCAATGCTCATTTACCAAACGAACAATAAAAATCAAAAAACTCATTGTTCACCGCTCATACCAAAAAAAAAATCCAAAAAGCTCCGCGCCAAACATAGCCAATATCCATTTTGATATACTATCATGATTTTTTTAGTTTTTAGCATTTTTAGTGGGTTTATTTTATTTTGCTTTGATCACCATGCGAGCCACTTACTATAACCTTCTTAACTATCAACCTATATACATACCGGGTTCCACTAAATACGGCAGTACGTTTTCTACCCTTTAACTATCTTTGCCTTTTCCAAATTATAATCTTTACAAATTACATGTACAATTATATGCGTACATTTTATACATTATCACACACCATTGTATTATTTTTTCATATGTTTGCAGGTTCTCCAAACAATGATACATCAAATAAAAGAAAGTATCAATTTCATAGCAAAAACATTGACAATACAACGCCTATAAACAATAACATCCAACATAGCAAACACTCTAAGTATGCGATCAGCAATGTTACTCCCCTTGTGCAAAGATCCCCTCTTTCCAATATTACATCAAGTAAGTTTATCCTCATACGTAACTCCTTAATGTACTATGTCTTAAATAGTTTATTATATTAACTAATACCTTTTAATATTAGGTACGATGTCGAGATTAAACCAATCTGCTTTCACTTCCAATCGTACTACCCCGTTGTTAGCACAAGAAGGAAATCTAACTTTTACAACTGAAACCTCCAATCCAGTAGAACCTAAGCGGCGTCCTGGTCGTCCACGTAAAACACCTGTGCAAACCAACCTTACTTTGCAGAATTCCTCTTTTCAATCCTCACAGCCAAGTGTACGAAAAACGCGTGCCAAACCATGCAGGACTACAGTCAATGTTCAGCAAACTGGTATGTTGCAAAATTCACAAAAGTTGCTTCATTTATGTAATTTCATATTGTTTTATAAACTTTACCAAAACTATATTCACATGTAGGGCTGAGCACAAAACCGAGAAAACCGAGCCGAACCGGAAAACCGAGCCGAACCGGACCGAACCGAACCGGACCGACCATTTTCGGTTCGGTTTCGGTTCTATGTCTTAATGGATTTCGGTTTTCGGTTCGGTTCGGTCCGACCCAAAACCGACCAAACACGCACCTAAAGCATGTAAATCGGGCCGAACCGACCGAACCGACCGAACCGACACAAAATCGAACCGAACCGAACCGATTCGGTTCGGTTTCGGTTCATGTTTTTGTGAAATTCGGTTCTCGGGTCACGTCGGTTCGGGTCGGTTCCGGACCTTTGCTCAGCCCTATTCACATGTATCAACTTATGTTACAGTCAATGAATCCATTCAAAACAATACAAAATCGGCAAATGAAAACCAAGATCAACCAAATGTTGGTTCGTGTGTCACAAACTCGACTCCTTTCACAGGTAAAGTTTTATGACAAACATATACTGCTTATCACAAAGATATATTTTTCAGCTCATCCAACCAATGTTATGTTGTTGTCGTTTGAATTACAGTACCTACAGCAAATCAGTGTCCCGACCAGCTTAACTATAGCCAACTTAATTATCAACCTATACCTACACCAGACACAATCCATTACGGCAGTAAGTTGTGTCTATATGTTGTACATTTTACTTAATCTTATGTATTCTGTATGAAATTTGAAACTAAAACTACATTTTTATGAGCATTCAGTTCACGCATTAACAAACTTAATTGCACCTTTTTTGTTATCTTTGTGCAGTTTCTGCAACCAACGTTAGCCAAACCAATGAGAATGCAAACCAAACCTTTTCTGTTTCCAATCTTCCCAATAGACTGTTAACAGAAAGTTCAAATGTTAACAATACAAATAAGGTTCCAAATGCCCAATTACCTAAGAGGAAACCTGGTCGTCCACGTAAAAATCCTCTGACCAACAACCTAACATCACAGAATGTTCTATTGGATTCTTCACAACCTTTTACACATAAACCGGCTGCAAAACAATCCATGCCTTGGAAAGACTTAACTGTTGGTTCTTCAAATCAGAACATTCGTATCCCAATGGGCACACATGCTTCTACTAATGAAAACAGTTACTCAAGTAAGCTTTACAATTTTTTTTTTCATTACATGTTGTATTTATTTGTTTTAACAATTTCATTATTTTTTTTATTGTAATTTGTAAACCAACAGGTGTGACACCGCCTACTCATTTAAGCTACTGTCAACTTAATTATCAACCAATTTTAAACACAAAATACCATGCATTATGCAACCAACCTCAGCGAAACCAGTCAAAATGGAAACCAAACCTTTTCCACGTCCAAACTTACCAATACACTTTTGACAGATTCAAATGTTAATACTATAACTCAGGCTTCAAATTCGCAATTACCTAATAGAAAAGCTGGTCGTCCACGTAAAACTCCTCTCACCACCAACCTTACATCACAGAAAGGTGTGTTGGATTCTTCACAACCATGTGTGCAAAAACCAGTTGCAAAAAGAGGCAGGCCTCGGAAAGACTTAGGTGTTGGATCTTCAAATCACAACCTTCAAACCCCTGAACTAACACATGCTATACCTTCTAATGACAACACTTATACAAGTAATTTTTGTAATTAATGTTTTTGTTGATTTTTGTGTTTATTTGTTTCAACATTTTCATTAGTTTTGTTTTTAAAATTTCTAAACCAACAGGTGATGTTTCAAAGGATAATCCAAGAAGAAAGTTCAGAAACAATTCTCCAATACCATTTGACATTGGTGATTCTTTATTTTCATTCACATAATTGTAGACAAAATCAGGCATATATATTGTGTTTTTTTATATACATACTAATAACAGGTTTATCTTTTATACAGGGGATGTAAATCATGCTCATGAAAGTTCTTCAAGAAATTCTAATTGTTCTTCAAATTTAAAAAACAGAGCACATATCCAAGAAGAATCAATAGCGAATGTTAATAACGTTGTACTCCCAGACGAAGAATCTGAAGATGAACATGGATATATTGATAGAATCTCAGGCATCTCTAAGGGTATTTTTTTAACTAATTTAAAACCAAGTAATCTAATTTAATGTAATGTATCTCTAACATACATTTTCATTTGTTTATTTAGAATATTTTGACCACGGAGATCCAACTTATACATGCCACAGTTGTGGTGCAATGTTGTGGTTGGCAGAAGCTAAGGTAGGATTGAACAATGTAACTACTACAGATTCATTCTCCCTTTGTTGTGGCAAAGGAAAAGTTGTGCTACCTGTTGCATTAAAGGATCCACCGCTGTTATTAAAGGGACTTATGAATGGAGAGCATCCAAAAAGCAAGCGATTCTTGGAGAACATTAGACGTTACAATTCTATGTTTGCATTTACATCGATGGGTGGTAGTGTGGATCATAGTGTTAACACAGGTCGTGGCCCATTTTGTTTTAGAATTCAAGGTCAAAACTATCACATGTTAGGGGATTTGTTACCCAAAGATGGCGAGACACCCAAGTTTTCTCAGCTCTACATTTATGATCCACCAAACGAGATTGATAATCGAATCAATGCTGTCAGGTATAGTTTACTACTCAGTATTGTAGAATATAGTTTTGACTTTTTAACTAAAACGTACTTATTACAACCACATATCAAATGGTGCAGTTCAAGAGGTAATGGTTCGGCTTCATCGAATAGTACCATGGATCGTACGTTAACCAAACATATCAAACAAATGCTTGATCGTGAAAACCCTTTGGTTCAGAAGTTCCGTATGGCTGGTCTACAATTGGCTGCAGGTCAAGAAAATGTTCAGATAAGGCTTTTAGGAAAACGTGCAAAGGATGGCAGACAATACGATCTTCCAACCGCTAATGAGGTTGCTGCACTTATTGTTGGAGATTTTAATGAACAGCATAACGAAAGGGACATTCTCGTCCATAAGAACAGTGGCAAAATCAAAAGGATTAGTGAATTGCATGTGTCATACCTCCCCTTGCAGTACCCTCTCTTATTTCCCTACGCTGAAGATGGATATAGGACAGATATATACCATCAAGGAGTTACAGATCAGACACCAGATAAGGATAAAAAAACGTGTCACAATGCGTGAATGGTTTGCTTACCGTATACAAGACCGCCCCAATAAATTCTCAACCATTCTAAATGGTAGGCGTTTATTTCAGCAGTTTTTGGTCGATGGCTATACCATGGTTGAAGCTGAGAGGATGCTATATGTTCGTAATAAGCAACAAGATCTTAGATGTGAAACTTATTCAAGATTAGTTGCGGCAGCAGAATCATCCAACCAACAAAATAAAAAACGCGGTAAGAAAGTAATTTTGCCTTCGTCCTTCATAGGAAGCCCAAGATACATGATGCAAAATTACTTAGATGCCATGGCAATGTGCAAGTGGTATGGTTACCCTGACTTATTTATAACGTTTACATGTAATCCTAAGTGGCCCGAAATTACAAGGTACCTGAAAAAAAAAGGTCTTAAATCAGAAGATTGTCCCGACGTCACCACCAGAGTCTTTAAAATGAAGCTTGATATGTTGATAAAGGACATTAAAGAAAAGCGTATTTTTGGCAAAGTCAAGGCAGGTATGTTACCAAAATCCTTATATAACACCAACCACTGTGTATACTTTGTTGTCTATATTATAAGCAGTATGTTTATATATTAATATGTACTTCCTTTTTCCTTTTATTTTGTAGAGGTGTACACGATAGAATTCCAGAAACGTGGATTGCCTCATTGTCACCTATGTGTTTGGTTGGAAACAGGATATAAATTGAGATTTCCTGCTGATATTGACAGATGCATATCGGCTGAGATTCCCGATAAAGATAAAGACCCGGAACTCCACCAATTGGTCAAGGAATTTATGATGCATGGTCCGTGTGGTCCTGAACATAGGAGCTGCCCTTGCATGGTTGAGAATAAGTGCTCTAAAAAGTTTCCGAAGCAATTTAATGAAGCTACTTTCATTGATGAAAGTGGGTATGCCATCTACAAGAGGAGTGATAATGGCAGAACTATTCAGAAGCAACGTGCCGAACTTGACAATACCTTTGTTGTTCCTTACAGTCCGACTTTATTGAAACGGTACCAAGCTCACATCAACGTCGAATGGTGCAATCAATTTGCATCTATCAAATACCTTTTCAAATATATTAACAAGGGCCCGGATAGAGTAACAGCAGTAATGGAAGATGAAGAAAAGGATGAGATTAACGACTTCTATGATTGTCGGTATTTATCAGCATGTGAAGCTGGGTGGAGAATATTCAAATTTGATATTCATCATAGAAGTCCTTCTGTAGAGCGTTTGCCTTTTCATCTTCCAAATGAACATTCGGTGTTATTTGATCCAACCGTAAGTATAGACTTTCAGCTTGAAAAGGATTCAGCCAACACAACCAAATTCTTACAGTGGATGGAAACAAATAAAACTGATGAGTTAGCACAAACGCTTTTGTATGTTGAGTTTCCAAAACATTTCGTTTGGAACAAGTCTGATTTGGTATGGACTCGACGCAAGCAAGGTAAGAGCATAGGCGGAATTCATCACGTCCCGCCTAATTGGGGAGAGCTTTTTTATCTTCGCATGTTGTTAAACCATGTCCGAGGTGCAACCGGTTGGGAAAGTTTTAAGAAGTATGATAATGTGGTGTACGGTACTTACAAAGAAGCTTGCTTTGCACGTGGTTTGTTAGATGATGATAAGGAATACATTGATGGTATAATTGAAGCAAGTCAGTGGGGGATGGGAGATTACTTGCGGGCTTATTTTGTCAAATTAATACTCTCAGAAAGTATGTCTCGGCCTGAAGTTGTTTGGGAAAAGTCATGGATACTTTTGGCAGAAGACGTCTTAGATAAAGAAAGGCGGAAACGAAATCATCCAGGTATGAAAAATGTTTTTTTTTCCAACATGTTAACTTTAACTATCAATTTTGGTTTCTTTCTGTGAGAAATTTAACAATTATAAAGGCCGTTCTGATTTAGTCATATATTTGTTTTTTCCTACAAGATAATAATTGATTAATCACTGAAACATTAGTCATACGACTTCTTATTTGTTAGCCCCTTTTACGCTACCTATCATATATTGTCTTTCTTGGACCAGGGATTAGTTTTCAAGAATTTTATTTCAAGCATAACCAACTGTACTAATGTTTTTATTATCTATACCAACACCATGTTCGAAAATAAAGTCACTCATGTCATCTCTTTTCTTCTTAATAATAGAATTTAACATCAAAAATGTTATTCTAAAATAATTCTACTTTCTTTCTTATATCAGGACTTCAACTTTCAGAGGATCAAAGATACAATATATGCCTGACATATATTGAGGACTCTTTACTCAGCAATTCAAAGATCCTCAAAAACATTGTTAACATGCCTTATCCCAATTCAGAGTTTACATTGGAATCCTACAATAGGTTGATATATGATGAGCTCGATTATAACATTCCAGAATTGGTCACCAAGCATCAGCAGTTGTATGCGAGTTTAACGGTTAAGCAAAAGGAAATATATGAAAAGATAAGCGCGTGTGACAACAACAAAGGTGGGATGTTTTTTGTATATGGCTATGGCAGGACAGGCAAGACTTTTTTGTACAAGACCCTCACCGCTTCCTTAAGGTCTAAAGGTGAAATTGTTTTAAACGTTGCTTCTAGCGGTATTGCTGCTCTTTTGCTTGATGGGGAAGGACTGCTCATTCTCGGTTTGCTGTTCCAATAAACATTGATGAAGATTCCATGTGTACAATTACTGCAGACAGTCCGCTCGCCGATCTGATTCGCAAAACAAAGTTAATAATATGGGACGAAGCACCGATGATGCATAGACATTGTTTTGAAGCCTTTGATAGGAGTTTACGTGATATAGCCACAGGATTGCACACAGACATTTCTGATAAGGTATTTGGTGGCAAAGTCGTTGTTTTTGGTGGAGATTTTCGTCAAATTTTACCTGTGATTCCATGTGGCAGTAGACAAGATGTTGTACACGCGTCTCTAAACAAGTCTTATTTATGGGATCATTGTCAAGCACTTAAACTTACTGAAAACATGAGGCTTCGTGTTGGTTGCAATCCCTCAGATGCCGAAACAATTAAGGAGTTTGCAGATTGGATTTTGAGTATAGGTGATGGGAAAATTGGTGGGAAGAATGATGGTCAGGTTGAAATTCAATTTCCCGAAGAAATGCTCATACCAAATACACATGATCATGTAGAAGCTATTATAAATGAAACTTATGAAAATTGGCAGGAACACTTGTGGGATCCGACGTATTTCCAAGATAGAGCAATCCTCGCACCCACTCATGAAGAGGTCGAAAAAATAAACTCTTCAATGATGTCCAAACTGCATGGAACAGAGAAGGTTTATTATAGTTCGGATACTGTTTCTGATATCGACGTTGATTTTAACTATAACGAGTCGTTGTACTCAACTGAATTTCTAAATTCAATCAAGTGTTCCGGAATTCCAAACCATAAGTTAACTTTGAAGGTTGGTGCTCCGGTAATGTGCATGCGCAATATTGATCAAAGAGGTGGGTTGTGTAATGGAACAAGGTTGCAAATTTTAAGAATGGGAACTACTAACATCGAGGCTAAAGTAATATTAGGAGGTAAAGTGGGAGAAGTTTGTGCTATACCTCGGATGATAATATCTCCGTCTGATAAAAAAATGCCGTTTCAGCTAAAAAGAAAATTGTTCCCAATTTCTGTTTCGTTTGCCATGACAATAAACAAGAGTCAAGGACAAACGTTGGCAAAGGTTGGCCTTTATTTGGAACGACCGGTATTCTCACACGGACAACTTTATGTGGCCGTTTCAAGAGTTAAAAGCAAAAAAGGTCATAAAGTATTGTGTTGTGACAAGGATGGTAACTACACAAATACTACAACAAATGTGGTGTACAGAGAGGTTCTACATAGATTATAAACATTCTCAATTTTATTACGTGTTTTTTTATATATATTTCTTTTAACCTCTATTAACTATTACGTTTCAAAGTTTTTCTTATTGTACACTAATTCTTAGGTTGCGGCATTTTTTTCACCATCTATAGTGTTATTGGTTTGCATTTATTCATTAATTAAAACTATTTTTTGTATCCATTATATCATTAATAAACAACATTTTATTTCAAAACCTTTTTTGTATGTAAATATACCAAATGTGCCTTTTCTTTACATACAACTCCGAACATTGCGTCTTTTTGTTAAGGTTGAATGATAACTTAAAACTATTCTATGTTACACTTTTTGGAAGATTTCTTGAAGCTAGCCGCCCAGCGGGCGGGCCTGCAGCTAGTGTCTTCATATTTGTATCTTAACATGAATACAAGTCTTATATAGTACTAGTAACTAAAATAAATTCTATTATGACGTTTCATGTTCAATATTCAAGGTGCGTCTGGTTTGCAATTAAGAATCACTACTGCTATAGATTTGATAGTATGCGGTAATTGAAATGAGAATAGATATCTAAACCCACAATTATAGGTTGGTATACAAATACCCTTATTTGTGGGTTTCAATCCCAATCTTAAAATCCATATTTCTTAACCAGACATCCTTTTAACATTCTCATTCCGAATCTCATACCTCATTCCAAAACCCATGAACCAAACGCACTCTCAATAGTTACATTTTACGGGCGGTAACAATCAAAACATTTAACTGATATCTACTAGTAATTATTTTGAAGACACTCATGGGAGTTTGGCTAAGCTTATACGATGGGCTTATTAGCTTATTAATGTTCATGTAATTTTTATTTTTATTTTTTTCATTTTATTCTATTAATTATGATAAGGTAAGCCAAACACTTAACAAAAACTTATTAGCTCAAAATATATAAGCAATAAGCCGCTAATATAACATAAGGAAGTGATTGGTACACTTTACAAAGTTATTAAGACACTGAATATACAATTAGTTAAAATAGTTTATATTTAAAATATAGGCCCAATTTATAACTGGCCCGGGGGAGGAGAACATAGGCCCTAAGAAACAAACATCGGAATCACAATTTAAACTCCAACAAAACCCTCTCTTTTTGCAGCAACATTCAGGTACTGTTCCTTAATTCACGAATTTTATAACCTAACTTTTATTAATTTGTTGTATTGATTCTGCTCACTTTTATAGTTTGTTCTAAATATCTGCTATATTTATTGTTTACTTGTGCTTATACTAGTATTGGTCATGCATGGTTATATATGTTTATGTGATTATGCGTTTGTTGGATTTGCAAGGTTCAACATAGTAATCGGCTAAATAGTCGAATAATACGTTTTGGGCAACTCAATCTGATTATAACTATTTCGATTTCTTGTAGGGCGGAACATTACTTTTAGGGTAAGTAAACTGTGTGTTTGTTTTGGTGAGATGAAGCGGCTGGCTGCCATGGCATTAGAAGAAGAAAAAGATCGGATAACTTCATTACCAGACTGCTTACTTGTTGAAATCCTGTCTCGCTTAGATGACACAAAAGACGCCATAAGAACGTGTACTCTTTCTAAAAGATGGCAGCATCTTTGGCCCGAGCTTTCTAATCTTTCTTTTACCCATTATACTGACCATAATATCCCCCAATTCTATTCATCCCTTGAAAGAATTTTACAAACTCAGACTCATGTCAACAAGCTCAAACTGCATGCCTATTACGACGACCAGAACCGGACTCATGTTAGCAATTGTATACGTAATGCTATTAGTCGTAATGTTCAAGAGGTTGATTTTTATATAACCAACGCAACACCTTTTGGGTTCTATGGGTTTGTTTTACCCGACTTCTTTTTCACCTGTTCAAGTTTTATCCGTGTTAGCTTGTGTCGGTGCAAATTTGAACGAGCGGGTGTCATTAGTTGGGAAAACCTTAGGACTTTGCATATTAGCGGCTTTTTAGACGACGATATGATTGAGAATATTTTATCCGGATGTCCTCTTTTGGAAACTTTGGAGTTGGCTTGTGGCTATGGTTATCAGCGGATTGACATTACTACTAACAAGAGTGTTAAGAACTTGGGGTTCTTTGAATACCAAGATCCAGATTCTATTTATACCATCCAAATCAATGCTCCTTATATTTTGACACTAGCGATCAAAGGGGAGTTGATGTTGAATGATCTTATGTTGCTAAATGTGTCTTCGCTAATTGAGGCTGAACTAAATTATTCCAAGAAGAGATTCTTTCGGCCCGTGGACATACACGAAGAGCAGGAAACAAATGAAGAGATGCTTAAAGGACATCTACTTAACCTTGCCCATGCCAAGGAGGTTAAAGTTGGGGAATTGTGTTTAGAGGTACAAACAACTTTTTTTTTTTTTTTTTTTTTTATGAATCACAATAATTCCATTTTCATTTCGACTTGATAACAATCGGTTCTCAGTTTGTGTTATCTTTTTGTTGGCAGACTCTCGCTCGTTTAAAAGCTAAAGGTTTTGTAATTCCATCGAATTTGAAGGTTCTTGGTGAGATTGCTTCAGGTTGAAGCGTAACTGGAAAGAGCTAGTACTTGATCATGGTCGTAAAGGTGATGAAGTTAGTTGATTGATGGCACTTTTGTTCTTCTTTAGGCTAGACAACATTCCGAATGCGTTTAAATTAGTTACTCCATAGTGACTTTGATTCTGCAGACTCTAAACGATGCTTGTGTTAACTGTAAAAAGCTAGTTATTGGCACGCTATTATGGATCCTAGTCACAAGCTTATTAACCCTTGGTGCTAAAGTTGTTCAGTGCTATATCTTATCTTCCATCTTAAGTTTTTGCTTATCGAGTCTTCTCCTGCTAGGTAATCATGTTAGACAGATTTGATTGTCTTATGTTTATCCTTTCTATGATGGTTTATCATATGTTGTATGCTCGTGTGAGCTTTGTTAAGCTTTACTGTGGTCATGTACTTGAAGATGAAATTACTCTCTTGAACATATTAATATAGGGTTAGATTAAGTCGTACATTGTACTTTTTTTAACATACAAGTATAGGTTAGTGTGATGCTCGGTTGTGAACCTTCTTTTTTCTTCACTCACAGATCTTGGGTTTTAGTGGTGTGTGGGTCAAGAGGTAACTGTTGACCTTTTACTTTCAGTGTCAAACTTAATGGCGTTGAAATCCAACATTTTTAGTTTGTAACTCTATGTTCTTGACGTCTTTTTGCATATAAATTGTAGCTCTATGTTCTTATAGGCATCATTATTGTGATAAAATATGGTCATCTCTATCTCAAGACCCCGATGCAGGCATGATGCACATGCACCTCTGAAACTCTGTGACCTAAACATGTAAAATTGTAGCATTCACTTTCAAAATGCCAACTGTGGACCAAAACTATTGATGCCCTTTAGATAATATTTATAGTACGGTAGTACCAATTTTTGTTATGCATTTATCACTTCCTGTTTTACATTCTGAGAGTATAGATGTAGTGATGTTGCAACTCAGTCAACCCCTTGAAGGTGGCTTTTGTTGCGCAAAAAGGGTTGATAGATTGTGGTTCATGAACTTTGCTTTGCTTCTTAGCGACATACCTTTAGTTGGCTTTAGAGACACGTTAAAACAGGAATATAGATATGATACTGCAGCTGATGTAAGTAGCATCTTAGTGGGGTGGTCAACATCAATAGTAAAATGTATTAGTATCAACCTGATGCAGGCAGGAACAGGATGCACTTCTTAAATTTTGATTTGAAAACATGTGCCGTAGCTTCGACTTCTATTGTGCCAGCTTGCAAACTGAATCAATTGGCAGATTAACGTTAATACATTTCATCTCTATCTAGAAGATACTCAATGGTTTTCGTTAACAGATGGCATAATTGGAACAGAAGTTGTAATTATACGTTTTTTTCTAGCATCTAGATTTCATTGTACCTTAGTAGGCTAGTATCATATACGAGAACCCTTTGTGGTTCCTAGGTGCATGTATGCTGTTTTGGCCCTGAGGTGCATCATACTCGCATCAGGTCTAGATACATGGTCAACCAGGTTAGTAATGTGGCCAAATGGTCTGATTGGACGAGTTAGGTAACACGTTAATATGAATCCGGGTTGAAACATGTAAAGCATAGTCTTGTTAAAGTTGGGTGGCTCAGGATGGAGCATACATAAAAATATTACAGATTCTTGACATGCCAAGTGCCATTTTAGGGCTTAAGGATATTCATGTCGATTATGGTTTTCTGGGTGATATTTAAACTACATACCTTTCAGTTTTCCTGCGAGGCTTTGGTTGGTTGTTTCGTATCAGTCTTTAACAAGTACGGGCATGGCTTAAGTATCGTCATTTGTTGATCAGACACTAGGGACCAGTTTAGTCAGATCAGAGAGTACACAGAGCATTTTTGCCATATAATGGTTCAACATGCAGTTGCATTATAGTTACATTTGACTTGTTAACATATTTCATTAGTTGATTTGCTGGTGACTGGTCTGATAGCAATTCAGGTGAAGGGCTGAGATCGGGAGGTGATATCACTCGATCAAGATCTTTACTCGTGTTGTTTGACATGAAGGATTACTTCCTTACCTTTGTATGACCAATGAAAGTGTCATGGGTCACTTGAGATGCATTTGACTTTTACTTTAAGGATTGTAGTACTTTGGATGTCATGCTATCCAAGCAAGGTTTTTAAGGTTAGGATTCTACTTAGGATCGTTTTTGTCTTTGCAAGATCGTGATCGTAAGATCGGATCGGGATCCTAAGATCTTACTACAATGCCTTTTTTTAATAATCTTCGTAGTATTATTCAAATTCAAATTTACAAATTATTATATATTATAAACACGAAATTATATGAATTATTTATGGAAATGTAGTCCTAAATTATGAATATGGATTGTTTAAGAAGAATCATATGTTGTTTTTTAAATTATATAAAAACATAAATCATAAATCTATAACTTTTTTAGTTTGCGATTCGAGAAAAGTAAGATCGGATTGGAGTAGATTAAGATCTTATTGTCAAGATCGGGATCCTATAAGATCTTAAGCTTGTTAAGATCCTACGTAGGATTCGGATCGTTTTTGCTTTGAAGAATCGTAAAATCGTAAAATCTTAAGATCAGGATCGGGATCTTAATAACTATGTCCAAGCATTATTCTTGCATCCAATCATCTTGACCATTCTTCATTCTCACAAGTACTATACGGAGCAACACTGGTGTTTAGCAACCATAACCCATTTAAGCATATAACAATTCAACCCGCATACTCGTGTAGAGTTTGCAATATAATGTTTTAGACTCCATAATAATCAACACAATACGTTGGTCTAAACAAAGCTCAGGAGTGCAAAGCAAATTACCTTGGTTCCTAAAGCAAGCAATTGAACGAGGCATTTAGATAAATCCGATTCTAGGTAAGTTGAAGCCACTGGCAAACATGCACTGGGATACATCCAGCCACTTGAAGTCTTACCCACAATGGTTCTTGTTAAAAAATTTGTGAGTTTAGAGAATGCAAGCGAATATATGTATGAAAAGCAGGGAAAGAGACCTATATATGATGAGTTTAGCCGAAAACCTACTGCTTATATACAAACATTCATCTAAAAACCGATACAAGACATAACATCTCATAAACCTACTGTTTCGATGAATTATAATTAGTATTACGGTAAAATATAAACATAAACTTACGGTAAACAAGATACAAAGTCATCAAACTTTTGATGCATAATAAATTAATCTTTGTGATACAATGCTGCTGCAGCATGTTGTGCAGTGTTCTTCTAGTGTTCTTCCATCATCCAAGCTTACGAATGCTATCGCAGCAATCATGAAAATAGAGCAATCTTGGCTGCCATGCATTAAACCGCTGGTTGTATGCTTTAGCCCTCTGACGCAATGCTTTAGCTCTCCCTTCGCATACTTTAGCCTGCCGCAGATACTCATCAGCCAACGTGCCCAATGCATCAGCCTGAGATAATGAACCACCCTGCTGTTCCAATGTCTTCATCCTGTCCCTCAGTCCGACGTTTCATTGCCTCATTTTTTCGCTCTAAAACCTCATAAAACCGTTTCTTAGCATCATACCACTTTTTCAATGCAAAATTCCGCCGTGCAGTTTCAAGCTTATGGAATGCGATCATTCCAAGGTTGTTCAAGAGAAAGCGTCTGGTGGGTGTCTTTTGATCCTCAGCATCTTTATCAGCAGCGGGAATGCGAAAAGATGTTGCATAAAGAGGTCTAACAGCCTCCAATGAGCAAAAGATTTTGCATTGAGGACACCTCTTACTACATATGTCGGTTTGAAGCCATTTCTTTATACATGATGCTCCAAAAATATGGCCACAAGGAAGACAGCAAGCTCGATGCTTTTGGTCACCAGTCCAATGCTTGAAACAGATGGGACAAACATCAGGAGCTTTTGCTTGAATCTTGGGTGGTCTAAAATCAAGGGCTTCAGCAAAATCTTTTTTACTATCCGTTGGTTCATCATCATCACGATACATTGAATCATCAATAAAATCATCATCTTTCATAACCGGTACCTCGATCTCATGCACAGTTTTACCATTGTCAATCCTGCTTATGACTACAGGTAAGGTCATCTCCTCCACTTGTTCAAAATCATCATCATTATCATCAAGATCCAATTCCAACTCTACGTGTTCTTCTTCTTCATCTCTTTTACGTTTATTTGATGGCACCTCTACCCCATCAACAGTTTCTTCTTCTTCGTCCCTTTTACGTTTGTTTGATGGCACATCTACCCTATCAACAGTTTTACCCGAATATACATCAATCCAACTAGTTGCCTTAGGTAACAGGCTTGTCTCCTTATCATCAACGTCATTGTCAATGTCATCGTCTTCGTCATCGTCATCCTCTTCGTCTTCATCTTCGTCAAGATCCAAATCCATGTCTACTTGTTCTTTATCTTGTTGCGCTTGTGCTTGTTCTTGTTCTTGTTGTTGTTTATATTCTTTGTTTGCTTCTATCGGTTTGTGATCCTCCTTATCCATTTGTGATCTTATGTCAGGCAAACCCAATAACTCCTTGTAGTTTTGTTTAAAAAACTTTATACTTTCCATGTATGCACCAACTTGTTTACGCGATGCTTTAGCTCGTTGACGTAATGCTTTTGCCTGCTGCCCAAATGCATCAGCCTTCCGTAGATATTCATCAGCCCGACTTCGCAATGCCTCAGCCCGTTTTTCTGCACCAGCCAGGCATGCCAATGACTCAGCCCATTTTTGTTTATTAGCCATCCGGTTCAATAATTTAGTCCGCCGTTTCATAGCATCCTTCTGGAGTGCCAAAACATCAGCCCGTTGTTTCAAAGCATGAGACCTATTGTTAAACGCATTTGTCAGCAGTTCCCGTTGATATTGCTTAAATGCAGTAAACCCTTTTTTGTTGTATGGAAAGCGTCTAATGGATTCCTGCATGAGATATTTATAAACAGTTTTTTTACAACCGCAAGGCGAGTTAAAAAAACAAGACTTAGAAAAAAAGAATATACATATATGCTTGACAACGCACCGTATATATAAAGAAAATGAAGGTTTGCTTTTAGCAAAGAGATTGATTACCTTTTGATCAGCTGGAATGCAAAGGCAGTTGCATAAAGAAGTCTAACACTCTCTAACGAGAAGATTTTGTAGCATTGAGGGCACAAACAACAATTATTTAAGACAAGAGTAAGAGGAGATTTTAAGTTTTGGTAATAAATGGGCCAGTTCGGGTTGAGTCTTGTGTCCAAACGGGTTCAGGTCTAGATGGTCTTCTAGAAATATGGGTCTAAATGGGTCGGGTATAAATGGGTTTTGGTCATTTTTTATATTTAAAAAAAAAAAAAAATGCTAAGAAAAATATAAAAAATGTGAAAAAAAATACCAAGTAATTTTTTTACCCTCTAGACCCGTTGGGTAATTGTTATATAAATGCACTTTATATCAAACAACCAACTAGACCCAACTTTAGCCAATGGGACTTAATACATACCTTGTAAGAGAAACGGCCTTCCATCATTTCCAGTATACATGACCACCCATATACGTGCCCACAAGGAAGACAACTGCAGTAGTTATCACACAAAAGAAAAAGATAAGTCAATAGTGTAAATTTTTAACAGGAAATTGAAACACGGTTTATTAATATTAGGCGAGTACACGTGCACAGAAACGATATTTTAAAATGGCAGATAGTTATAATGATATATACTATCAGATCTGCCGCTCTAAAAGCCCGTTGCTATGCACGGTACTCGTCTAGAATATAAAATAGTAGGAGTATTATGATGGCATATTAGTAAGAAAATGAATAGAGATACCTCAATTGATGTAGTTTATGTTAGACCGTATGTTTACATTGAAAACCCCGTTGGTATTATGTATTATTCAATCACAATTTATAGAGAATACATGAAACATAAAGGAAACCCTAACGGACCCTAAGCCCACACACGGGCTTGGGCCTAGCCTAATCTATTCGCTAATACTCCCCCGCAGTCTGAGCGGCGAATTCACGAAAGCTCGAGACTAAAAGAGATTACTAGTATTATATGAAGACGTCTTCAAACAAGCGGAAGTGGAGCCAAATTTTCAAAATCTTCATGATCCATAACTAGCAATATTGAAAAACTTGATTTGCTTTTTTCTGTTTTTGGAAAAGATAACTAGATAAAGAAAAACAAATTGCTAGGCAATGGAGGGAGAGCAGCAGCGACAGAAGTGGATGAGAAGGGAGGAGAGGAGCAGCAGGTGAATGGAGGTAGAGGAGCAGCAACAGAAGTGGATGAGAGGAGCAGCAACAGAAGTGGATGAGAAGGGAGGAGAGGTGCAGTTGAGGAGTAGAGATGGGAATGGAGCAAAGGCAAACGAGATCAGGGAAGAGGGGAGCAGTGAAGGGAGGAGGGAGAAGCAGCGAGAAGTGGGGAATTAGGGTTTTTTTTATAGGATTGGTAATGTTTTGTGGGAAGGCATGTTAGATGATTTTTTTGTGACAAATGTTTTGTGATCTCACGTGGACTACACCAGAAGAAAAAGTTGAATTGTTTAATTGTATGTGTTGGTGACTTGTGGCTTGGCCTATCAAAGGAATGAATTTTTTTTAATGAGAATCCAGTGACTACACCAGCGGAAGTTTTGTTGAACGATGATTGGAAGAAAATAGGGTTTGGCGGCTAGGGTTTGACGGGTGAAGATCAGACCCGCTCTGAAACCATGTTAGACCGTATGTTTACATTGAAAACCCGTTGGTATTATGTATTATTCAATCACAATTTATAGAGAATACATGAAACATAAAGGAAACCCTAACGGACCCTAAGCCCACACACGGGCTTGGGCCTAGCCTAATCTATTCGCTAATAGTTTATCCATAGTCCAAGGTTTGAGACAGATGGAGCAAAGATCAAGATCATCTCTTTCTCCTCTTTTACGTTTAGGTGGTCGAATCTCAACCCCATCAACAATTTTACGCGTATCATGATTAACACAACAAGCAGCCTTTGGTAACTCGTAGTAATCACCATCATCTTCTTCATTGTCATTGTCATTGTCATTGTCATCGTCATCGTCGTCTTGTTTTTCAAGCTGAAAGATGAGATCCTTAATATCTTCTTCATCTTCTTCATCAACATCCAAATCCGTATCAACTGGTTCTTCTTCTAGTTCTAGTTGTTGTAGCTTATATTTATTGTTTGCTTCGATCGATTTGTCACCCTCCTCCTTGTCCATGTAAATTAAACTAACTATAATACAAAAAGATCGATTCCAAAAATATATATGTCGATTTACTCCGACAAAAACATATATATACTCTCATAGGGGTACACTTTACCCCTTCTTACTTTATTACAATCACTCTTTTGGCCCTTTTACTATTTATTTGCTTCTTTTGATTCACTTCTTACCATGCAAACATAGTTAAACACAAATTACCAAATCTATATAAAAACTCATAATTAATTGCAATTTATGAACCCTAATTTGATGAACTTCAGACACGTAATCTTTGTTAATTTTATCCTTAGGGATTTTTATTTAACCTTGATTCAAGATAAACAAATATATGGTAATTACATATATCGACATACAAGCTAACAGAGGTCTTGTGAAAAATTTTATGTGATTACTAAACACGATGATCATACATTTATTAAACTAACCATTGAAACAATAATAGTTTTTTGATTACCTAGCTTTAAATTTAACAAATATTTACAGCATAAAATTATATTACGTTAACATTGAGAAGAGTTTTAGATTAAGAACGGTTGAGAAAAAATCATAGTCATCCAATTATTTTTATTTTGGTTCATTTTACATAATTGGCAGGGTAATCGCGCAATGCGGCGGCGGTTACTTTGTGACTAAATTTTATGACGAACAAATGTTTTTCATTTATATGTTTTTTTAACAACAACTTTTATGTATTTTAATTTCTAGTGAGCTATATATTTTAGATTATTACACTTGGCCTTATTGTTGATGTTTTATATGTGTGTGACAGATATATGAAATGGTTTGTATGTATTTATATAGTAGATGCCGTTATATGTTTTTAATAATCATTATTGATGATAATGATTTTTAGCGGTTACACGTTTTTAATAATAGGCTTTGAAAACTGTATTTAATTTAATGGGATGTATTAAATTATAACTCTTCCTTTTATAGTAAGGGCATCCTCAATAGTGAACCTACTGAAAGGTTTATACAATTAATACTCTATTAATTTGTAAACCTTTTCATATTATAAACCTATTTGTACTGTGGATAAAGATACTCATAAACCTTTCTCATATTACAAAACACACTCAATACTTCAAGAGAATTAAACTTTGAACCTTTTCAAGATCCTAGACATATTCATGCCACATATGATTGAAATATATGTCCACTATGGCTAATAATTTTTTAGACCTCTTCAAATTTTTATAAACCTTTTCACAAACCACTCACAAGCCACCATAGTGGATGCTCTAAGTGTGTAGGCTTATTTTGTTTAAGATTTCCCCTTTAGGAATGGTCTAAATGCATTATAATGTAGTTAAGATTAATTATTAGTTGCTAAGGGTAATATTGTAATTTGATAATAAATACACCTATAAGTGTGCTCTCCAAATATTGAATTTTACCATCTAGTATGATCGGAGTTTTCTTGTCCAATGGATCATCATTTTGTTCATACTTTAAACCATTTTTAGCCTTTTGTTTCTTAAACAATCATATATTTTTTTAACGATTCATATTTTTTTAAGACAAAATACATCGTTAGTCCCTAAACTTGCCAAAAAAAATCACCGGAGGACAAAAGTTAGCATTTTCGCCGCCATGAGTCCTTTTTCAAGTTTTGAGGCCAAAGAGGTCCCTTGACCCGTACTGCTCTGGTCAAACTTGTTCCTTTCCGTTTCATTTTGTCTTTAGTCCGAGGGCATAATCGTCATTTTGCAATTTCGCTAATTAACCAAACCATATGAGTACAACGCGTATTCAGTGGTTGCTATAGTATTTTTTAGGCTATTAATAGCTAAACGTTTTCGCCACTCATCCCTAAACTTTCCTCTCTCTCATAAAATTTTATCTTTAAATTTTTCGGTTAAATCTTAACAATGGTGCGTTGTGGTTGTGGTAGGCGGGCGGTCGTAAGGACATGCTGGTGTGAACACACGAAGGTGTTACTATGCTTATCCATTTGAGGTTTGGAGACTTTAAATTTTTTCCAGTATAAAGTTAATAGTTGTGTTTTTTTTGGTTAAAATGTTATTTTTATAGTTTAATCATGGTTTAAGTATAATATTTGTTTTAGCTTAAAAGTTTATTTTCAAGTTATAAGTTTAAACTTCAATGTGATCCTCAACTTTTGATTTTTGTTTTTTAGGGATCAAGATGTCCACTCAATGGGTGGTACGATCCACCCATGACATCGAGAGCAAGGGAGGTGCTCCTCTACTTGTGGAGACACCTTCACCGGAATGAGGCGGCATTACAAGAACGCCAAGCCAGCCTCATTGCTGAGACATTGGAGGTTGTCAACGCGGTCGACAGGGCAAACGGGTTAGAGGCTTCTCACTAAGCATCCCTAGCTGATCTCCTTCTTGAGAAGGAGAAAGTTTACCATTTGAGGAACTTCTGTGTTTTCTCGTGGATAGTCATCATTTTCGTTTGTATATGGTTTATTTAGTGAGTTTAGAAACTCGGTTTATTTAGTGGGTTTAGAAACTCACTGGTTTTTGTGTTTTGGATCCCTTCTAGAAACTAGGTGTTATGTGCAGTAATTTGTAAGGTGTGTTTAGGAAGCATCAGTGTTGGTTGACTACTACAAAATCTTAACTTCATGTACTTTGGTATTTGGCTAACAGTATTAATATTATATTTCTTTATGGTTTTGTCATTGTAAAAGTAAAAAAAAGTAAAGTAACACCCAATGCCGTCTTCCACGGGTTATGGGTACCCAATACCGTTTCCGGTGTATGGGGGAGGTTAAGATGTAGACAGCCTTACCCCTACCTAAGGTAGAGAGGCTGCTTCCAGTTCTACCAAAGGTAGAAAGGACCTCCGGCCTTTTGTCATTGTATTGTGCCTTTATTGGTTTACTAATAGGTTCTTGCCCAAAAATGCAGTTACTTACATGTGTAATGACAGTATTTGACATTGTAAAAGTCATCAATTAATATGAGTATGAACTTGCAATAATATGTAGAAATGGGTAAATTGGCAAATGGATACATTTAAAACTCAATTATTCCCTCATTTTTTTGTTATGCACGATTTTTTTTAAGTTTGACCAAAGGAAGGTATTTTTTGACTCTTAATTTGATAATAAGAATGATTTATTTCAAATATAGCTCTCCCTTTAATCCAATTTGAATTCAAGTGTCTGTGTGTTTTCTATCGGCTTCCTTGACCCTGACTAACCGAAATGGTATCATCGTATCATGCTATTTTTTAAGTGTCAATAGGGTCGGGTTGCGGGTCACAAGTTTTTAATAAAAACCCGAATCAACTTCTCTTGTTGGGCGGAACTATAATTTTCAAGAGTTTAAAGGCAAAATGGAAACTATATTCAACATTGCTACTTATATTGGGCAGCTCTATCTCATTATATTTCATGAGTCCTTTTTAACATTCGATTCTGCTAAACTATCGAAACAAATCCTATTAGTAGAACAAGTTTAAATCTTAGAAAGGACATTTAAGCTAAATTTGTGTACAATCCATTCAATATTGGTCGCATGTCTTCATATTTTTATCTTAACATGAATACAAGTCTTATATAGTACCAGTAACTAAAATAAATTCTAGAGTTAATTGCATTTTTGGTCCATGTGGTTTGGTCCCTAAAACTTTGAAAGTGGAGTGATAGTTCCCATTTTGAAGTTTGGATTGCATTTTTGGTCCTTGGATAAAGTTAAATGACTAAAATACCCTTTATCTTCTTCAGAAAAAGACAAGGGTAATTTGGTCATTTCACACCAAAAAGGACCAAAAATGCAACCCAAACTTCAAAATAGGGACTATCGTTGCACTTTCAAAGTTTTGGGGACCAAACCTGCAATTTAGCCAAACCACAAGGACCAAAAATGCAATTAACTCTAAATTCTATTATGACGTTTCATGTTCAATATTCAAGGTACGTCGGGTTTGCAATTAGGAATCACTACCGGTATAGATTTGATAGGATGCAGTAATTGGAATGAGAATAGATTTCTAAACCCATTATTATAGGTTTGTATACAAGTACCCTTATTTGTGGGTTTCAATCCCAATCTCAAAATCCATATTTCTTAACCAAACATCCTTTTAACATTCTCATTCCAAATCTCATACCTCACTCCAAAACCCATGAACCAAACGCACTCTCAATAGTTATATTTTAAAGGTGGTAACAGTCAAAACATTTAACTGATACGGAGTATTATACTAGTAATTATTTTGAAGACACTCAAGGGGAGTTTGGCTAAGCTTATATGATGGGTTTATTAGCTTATTAATGTTCATGTATTTTTTTGTCATTTTATCTTATTAATGAATATAAGGTATGTCAAACACTTAGCAAAAGCTTATTAGCTCTCGGGATATATAAGCCATACCCGCTTATATAAAATAAGCATAAGCCCAGTTTATAAGCTTTGCCCCATAACACCCCTTAAATTGGATGGATTAGCTGGAGCCCAAGTGGGGAGAACCTGGGCCTAAAAACAAACATCGGAATCACAATTTAAACTCAAAAAAAAAAAAAAACCTATCGTTTTTGCAGCAACATGCAGGTACTGTTCCTCACTTAATTCACGAATTTTATAACCTACCTTTTATTAATTTGTTGTATCGATTCTGCTCACTTTACTTGTGCTTATACTAGTAGTAGATTGGGATATTGGTCATGGTTATATATGTTTATGTGATTATGCGTTTGTTAGTCGAATAATACGTTTTGGGCAACTCAATCTGATTATAACTATTTCCATCTCTTGTAGGGCGGAACGTTACTTTTAGGCTAAGTAAACTGCGTGTTTGTTTTGGTGAGATGAAGCGGCTGGCTGCCATGGCATTAGAAGATCGGATAAGTTCATTACCAGACTGCTTACTTGTTGAAATCCTGTCTCGCTTAGATGACACAAAATACGCCATAAGAACATGTACTCTTTCCAAAAGATGGCAGCATCTTTGGCCTCAGCTTTCTAATCTTTCTTTTACCCATTATACTGACCATAATATCCCCCAATTCTATTCATCCCTTGAAAGAATTTTACAAACTCAGACTCATGTCTACAAGCTTAAACTGCATGCCTATTACGACGACCAGAACCAGACTCATGTTAGCAATTGTATACGTAATGCTATTAGTCTTAATGTTCAAGAGGTTGATTTTTATATAACTTACGGGTTTGATATTTGGCTTTGTAATAGGACCGATGAGTTTGTTTTACCCGACTTTTTTTTCACCTGTTCAAGTTTTATCCGTGTCAGTGTGTGTGGGTGCACATTTAAACCAGACGGTGTCATTAGTTGGGAAAACCTTAGGACTTTGCATATTAACGCCTTTTTAGACGAAGATATGATTGACAATATTTTTTCCGGATGTCCTCTTTTGGAAACTTTGGAGTTGGATGGGTGCGGTGGTTTTGAGCGGATTGATATTACTACTAACAAGAGTGTTAAGAACTTGGGGTTCTTTAGTTACCAAGATCCAGATTCTATTGGTATCATCCAAATCAATGCTCCTTATATTTTGACACTAGCGATCAAAGGGGAGTTGATGTTGAATGATCTTATGTTGGTAAATGTGTGTTCGGTAATTAAGGCCGAACTAAATTATTTCACGCAGAGATTCTTTTCGGCCATGGACATGCATGAAGAGCAGAAAAAGGATGAAGAGATGCTTAAAGGACATCTACTTAACCTTGCCCATGCCAAGGAGGTTAAAATTGGTGAATTATGTTTAGAGGTACATACAAATTTCTTTTTTTACTTTGGGAATTTGTGGTTGTTTGGATATGTCACTTGTATGAGTAGAAACAATTTGCTAGTGTGGAAAATCATAGCAATTCTCATTTTTCGTTATCTTTTTCTCTTTTTTGTTGGCAGACTCTCGCTCGTTTAAAAGCTAAAGGTTTTATAATTCCATCGAATTTGAAGGTTCTTGGTGAGATTGCTTCAGGTTAAAGCGGAGACTGGAAAGAACTATTACTTGATCATGGTCCTAAAGGTGATGAAGTTAGTTGATTGTTGGCACTTTATTTCTTGTTTAGGCTAGACAGCATTCCGATTGCATTTACTCCATAGTGATTTTGCAGCTCTAAACAATGCTCTTGTTAACTGTAAAAAGCTAGTTATTGGCACACTATTAAGAATCTTAGTCACAAGCTTATTGACCCTTGGTGCTAGAGTTGTTCATTTCTATATCTTATCAAGTCTGCTCTTGCTTGGCAGTTGGCAATCATGTTGACAGATTTGATTGTGTTTATGTTTATCCTTTCTACAATGCTTATTTATCATATGTCATATGCTCGCTCGTGTGAGCTTTGTTAATCTTGATCAGTTGATTGTGGTCATGTACTTGAAGATGAAAGTACTCTCGAACATATTAACATAGCATTATATTAAGTTGCATCTTGTACTTACGTATACAAGTGTAGGTTAGTGTGTGATGTTCGGTTGTGAACCTTCTTCTTTCTTTTTTTTTGAACGGTGACTTTTATTTTTTGGATTAGAGTTATGTATCGTTAGTCCCTCACTCTAACTGGCATGACTAACGGTCGTTATACCTCATCCACTTGAGGGTATTTAAGTCTTTTCCCACCCATAAGGACCAACGGTGTAATTTCGAATTTTTCCGAAAAAATTTATTTCAAAAAAATTTTTGCGAATATTTTTTTCCAAAAAATTTGTTTCCAAAATTTCTTTTTTCGATAAATTTTTTTTCCCAAAAATCGTCGAATGTGAAAAAAAAAATTCGTCACACGTGAAAAAATTATTAAAAAAATTTGAAAACACAAAAATTCGGAAAAAAATTTTCAAATTTTTTTTTTCGAACAAATTTTTCAAAATAAATTTTTTTCAAAAAAGTTTTTTCGAAAAAAATTTTCAAACAATTTTTTTTCGAAAAAAAATTTTATTCGAAAAAAGCTTTTAAATTTTTTTTCGAATTTGATAAAAAATTTCGAAAAAATTAAAAAAAAAAAATCGAATTTTTGTGTTTTCAAATTTTTTATTCTTGATTTTTTTTTGGATTTTATTTTCGTCACATGTGAAAAATTTTGGAAATTCTTTCCGTTATATATGAATTTTTTTTCACATATGACGAAAATTTCACATTTTTCTTCATATGTGGAAAAAAATTCACATGTGACGGAAAGAATTTCCAAAAATTTTCACATGTGACACATTTTTCTTCATATGTGAAAAATTTCGAAAAAAGAATTTCTAATAATTTTTTCACATGTGACGAAGTTTTTTTTCACATGCGACGATTTTTGAGGAAACAAAATTTCGAAAAAAAATATTTGGGAAGAATAAATTTTTGGAAAAAAATTTTGGAAAAAAAAACTTTTTTTGGAAAAAAAAACTTTTCGAAAAAAAATTCGGAAAAAAAATTTCAAAATAAAATTTTTCGGAAAATTTCGAAATTACACCGTTGGTCTTTATGGGTGGGAAAAGACTGAAATACCCTCGAGTGGATGAGGTATAATGATCGTTAGTCATGTCAGTTAGAGTGAGAGACTAACGATACATAACGTTACGCAATTAAAGATGGACGGTGCATTTTTTCGGTCAAAGGACGAAACTTGTCTGTCAACGCATACCACAAGGACGAATGGTGTAGTTTATTTACTCATAAAAGTATAACAAAAAACTTTGCAAATAATTTTGCATTTGAATAAAATTAATCATTAAAAGTAGAAGATAGTGTAATGGTGATTTGAAAAAAACTAAAAATCGTTGACAGCTATATGTATATATTGTTGCAATTCGCATTAATCTGCATTTTAATTTCATTTCTGTCTTATTTGAAAAAGTGCCAATTTAGTTACTCCCTCTGTACCAGCATTATCAGATAGAGATGAAAAAGGTATGGATTACATTAAACTTTAAAAATATTCTCCTCATGCCCGCATGCTCCTTTTTACACCAATTAGGGTATGTTTGGCGCAATGGGTTGTGGCTTGAGCTAGGGCTTGGGCTGGGGCTGGAGCTTTTATTATAAAACGAAGTTGAAATTTGTATTTTTGTAGACTTATTTATCAAATAGGCTTCGGCTGGGGCTTATTATTGCAAAATTACTAAAAAAGATATAATTAAATAAGTTTTATAATATATGTTAGATATTTTTGTGGGTAAATATGTAATTTATGGTTTAAGCCCCGAGCTAAAGTGTTTAGCCCCTTTTAAGGGCTTATAATTTCATAATGACAAACGAGACTTATTTTATAAACCGGCTTATTTTAAAAACCCAAACCCCATAAGCCTCTCATAAGCCCCTCCCCAAACACACACTTAATGTGAACTTATATTCCCCACATGGCACCGATCAACATATTTTTTACGTATCTTACAGTATTTCTAATTTACCTACTTCATCTCAATTCTTAAGTAGTAATAAAACCTAGAGCTACATCATCAAGTAGCAATATCACGACTCTTCTTATTGGAACTTGTTACATAAACTTTAGGATATAAGATCATTTGAGGACAAAAGATTATTTACATACCAAGGGATCAATCTCCACCTTTCATTTTTATTTGATCTAATGGATGAGATTAATCCCAACAATATAAAAAACCAACTTTCATCATTTTTTTTCAAATATTAATAACTTTTAAACCGTTAATCGTTAAGCGGAAAAAAAAAATATCATTGCGACGAGCTTTTAATTATCTTTCTATACATAGGCACTTTGATATACTTTCGATAAAAAAAAAATTCGTATTTTTCACGTTTTTTTTTTAAGTTTTTTTGTTTTTTACGTTCTTGAAATTTGCATTGAAAAATCATATATGATATAACACTAATTTGATATTAGTGTAAAATCATATATGATATGTAATATCATATGGGATATTAGTGTAAAATCACATATGATATCACATGTGATATTACATATCATATATGATTTAACACTAATATCACATGTGATATTCAATTTAGTGTTTTATCATATATGATTTTTTTCATGCAAATTTCAGTAACGTAAAATAAACGAAAAAAAGACGAAAAAACGTGAAAAAAATGATTTTTTTTCTTTTTTCGAAAGTATATCAAAGTGCCCGTCTATAGAAAGATAATTAAATGTTCGTCGCGTCGGTGCAAATATTTTCGCTTAATGATAAACGGTTTAAGAGATATTTAAATTATAAAAAATGGGTGAAATAATAAAATGCTTTTAAATCTCAGCCATTGATTTTCTTTTTAGATGGATGGTGGAGATGAGTCCCTTGGTATGTGAGAAAAGTTTGGTATGTAAAATAACTCTCCTCAAACTTTAGATATCTTATTAAAACTAGAAAGGTACCCGTGCAATGCGGCGGCGGGTACCCGGTGACTACTTTTGTAGCGGAGAAATTTTTTTCATACATATGTTTTTTCTAACAATAACTTCACGTATTTTAATTTTCGGTGAACTACGTATTTTAATTTATTACATTTTTTACATGTCTTCATACGGTTTAAATATGATGCATCAATACTGGAGGACGTTACAAGTATGAGAATTTAAGACATTAATTACTTTATAAATTTATGTGTATTGTGAATTATTATGCTTAGCAAAAGTAACTTTCTTTTGATAAAAAATTTTTTGGTTTTAGATTTAAGACTACTATATTTAGAATGTCTCAAACTCTTTATAAAAGAGTATAGATATCGTATGTCCTAACTGTAAACCAACCTAACCCACAAGGATACATTTTCTCAAACTTACGCACAAAAAACTCTTTTTTGAATGAACAAAATTTGATTAATTAAAAAGTATTTGTTTGGAGTAACCAAACCAAAACAATTTAACTGTTGACATCAAGATTTATATATATACATCTCCGCACTTCATAGTTTGGGCGATGTGGGATCTTCTCCTATTTTCATTTTTTTTTTGTACTTTAAATGCCTTACTTTGAGACATGACATCTCATTCATGTTAACTCTATTTTAGACACTCTTTTGCTCGTTGCGAAGCTCTCTTCAAAAAGAACGCAAAGCCACTAACCATTATAAATATATATAACATATACATGTATAGAATAACGTCCAAAACTTTTTCTCATATGAATTAACGAGTAACAATAATCATGTCAATTAACTCGCATACTATCCTATTTCAGAGCAATATTAGAAAAAATATAACAGAGTTGACTCGTCAATAATTGACTTAAATTGTCGATTACCTATAGGCCAAGTGTAATAATGTGAAAATGTCGGAAATATTTTCTTTAAAAAATATCTTATAATATATATAAACAACGATTATAAGTGATTAAAACTAGTTTACAACGAGTTTTGGGTATTTCCGGCAAGATTTGCATGTTTCCAGAAAGTTTGACCATCGTTGAACACCTTTGACCATAAATGACAGTTTTTTTTGACCGATTTACACAAATCGGAAAGGTTGGTGGCCCAGTATCGTCTAGACGGCGATTAATCGGCCTTGCAGGCCTTTTTTGCAGTATTGTAAACAGCTCCACACTTCTTAGTTTGGGGGATGTGAGATGCTCTCCCATCCCCAAAACTAAGTTGTCATTTAAAATGCATAAACATTTTTGTTAGGATCGAAAAAGTATAAGATTTATGTGGTTTGGAGGTCTTGGTTGGTGGAAAAAGATGAAGAGATTCATATCTTCTAGTGAGAGAAAGTAGTGAGAGGGAGGAGAAACACAAGGATACTTGATTAAAATGAAAACAATACAAATGACCTAATGCTTAACCTCACCCCTCATGGAGAGTCATGAGGGGTATTTATAGGCTCAACAAACAACTACTTTGCCACTTAAACGATACTAGTCCCTATGGGCAAAATATACTGCGCATCTAGTCCAATTCACGTAAGTGACGTTATCTTTAAAAAAAAGTGAGGCTAACAATCTCCCTCCAGGATATCGTCACACGTGAATGGTTATAATGAGACCTATAAATACAAAAAAAAAGTAAATTACAATGGTAATGAACAATGTTGACTTTGTTGAAGCGCAGAGTCTCTGTAGTCTAGATATTGAGGCAAACTTGAAGTTCTATCTTCCGACGATCTCGGCATTTGATCTTTGGCGCTGACGGCACAAATCCTTGTAGCTCTGAACTTCAACTGTAACGGTCTAGTTAGGTTATTACTCCCTCATAACTAGTGAGCCTTTTTCTTTCTTTTTCTGCTCCCTCCTGAATAGACAACTCTCTTCCAACACGCAGCGGAAAAAGTAAACTCTTGATTGTAGCACAATGGTTGTCGTTCTGGGAACATCATAACAACATAACTCATTTAGTATTGCATCCAAGTTGGTAAAAAGCCCCGATGTACACACACTACTTCTCCTTCTTCGGTCTTAAGCACAATTCCCTTCGTAATCCAATCACGGAAGATGAAAAACCAACTTCTCCCTCCTGATGGCTGCAAGCTATCGGAATCATCATAATGTTGCGTACATACCGTATTACCTTTTCTTGATGCAATATTAAAGCCTTAGCTTGATCAAAATTCCGTGAGAATATGTCGCAAAAATACTCTCAATAATTCTCTCAAACCAACCTTAAATCGAACCTCCTTTGAATTCACCGGCTAATAGTAATGACCACATATGGAGAAAACCCGATACGACTGACTTGAAAAGGAAGTAAACATCCCAACTTTGTGACTTACTGCTTGTTCTAAATTTTTGAACAATCCACAACTTCGTGTGACACTGAGCACAACAACGTAACTCCTTAAAGTGATGGTTATACACTGTGAGCACTACAACGTAATTCCTTACATCAGTTATAACAAGATTGTCAAGTTCATAATGTGCCCCAACAAGTTATCTTGAGATATGCATCCAACCAACTAACGTCTCAATAATAAAGAAGTACACCCGTGAAACGTCACTTCAATTCCGCATCAATAATACCGTACAAAAACCCCGTGATCATTTTTTCAAATTTTCCTCAAGCCGTGAATTTTGTATCCCTCCGTGAAAATTTCCATACAAAATATACCACTCATTTGACAAAAATTAAAATTTGTATCCAATATTTGTGTTGAAAAAAAAAACCCTTTGGATAGAAATTTTCTTTGAACGTCCAAAGTTGCAGCCCAAATCCACTCATATAAGGCCAACGAGATATAAACACCACAGCCCAAGTCCATATCAATCCACAAACGAGTGGTAGCACAAAACCCATTCCAGTCCAATAAAGTATCCGATCCAATTCCACAACTCCTAAAATCTGGTATAAAACAGTATCATAACCCTAAACCTATTATTGTCATAACCCTAAGCCACACTTTATGATAAAAACGCCTACCACAAAATAGGTTTCCTCTCACCAAACAATTATCTCCTAACACAGATCATACACAAAATAGGTTTCTTAGAATTTTTGGTGTTCACTAGTCTTTTGTTGTTATTTAATTAGTTGATTTATGACACATTTATAAAACCATTATAACGTGTTTCTTTATTATTGAGACTTGGAAAAACACCCGCTTATAAAAAGGAAAAAAACCAAAAACCAAATAGTCCCACATCGCTCAAGAATTGGATCTGGTGATTAAGGGTTTGAGGATGATGGTTGACGCACCATCCTCTTTCTTGGGGTTTGTTTGGTGGATCGGGTCGACATTGTTTGGGTGGGCTGTGGTGGTGTGTTTGGGTGGCATGTGGCTTGTGATTTTTATAAGTGTATTACCACTCATTTTCAGATTCACAAACGATGTGGGACTCATGATAACCATCGAGCAACTTTCAAAACGATATGGTAGTGGTGATACTCACAGAAACTATTCTGAATACATATCGCTTTGAGATTGAGAGTTGCTCAATGGTTATCATGAGTCCCACATCGTTTGTGAATCTGAAAATGAGTCTTAAGACACATATAAAAATCACAAGCCACATGCCACCCAAACACACCACCACAACCCACCCAAACAATGTCGACCCGATCCTCCAAACAAACCCCAAGAAAGATGATGGTGCGTCAACCATCATCCTCAAACCCTAAATCACCCGATCCAATTGCTGCTCTAAACGCAGCAGTAAACCAAGCACTATCAAACACTAATTACCCAGCCGCCGCCCCTAAAAAATACATAGTATTCATTTGTATGTTTTTAGTTTCTGAATATGTTAAACATGCATTGTATAAGGTTTTGCTGCTGTAGTTTATGAATTTGTTAAACTTGCTTTGTATAAGTTTTTGCTGATGTTAATTTTTTTAGTTTCTGAATTTGTTAAACTTGCATTTGATGTAGTTTTTGCATTGTATAAGTTTTTGCTGATGTATTTTATTTTTATTGCTACTTGCTCTCCTTGTGGTTAGATTTTATTTGTATTTGGGGTTTATTAAGTTTTCATAGGTTAGAATTGTTGTAGATTTAATTTTATATATTTTTGTTACTTGCATCATTTTGTGGTTAGATTTTGTTGGTATTTGAGGGATCTGTTTAATTTGTTGAAGAATTTTGATGTTATTTCTATTTTTATGTGGTTAGAATTTGCTTAGGTTAAATATTTAACATTGTTAATTTTCTTTTATATGATTTGTTTTTGATGTGACTGTGAATTTGATTTTGAGGGCACTTCTTTGATTGTTATAATGACATGCAAGAACGATGAATGGATTCAGCTAGAGCATGATGTAGCAAACGCTGAGCGCAACCTTGCTAAAACTTATCAAAGTCTCATGCATATGGATGCTAAGCATAACAAAAAAAAAAAAAAAAAAATCTGATGTAGCGAATCAGGAAGATAGTGTGAGAGATAACCTTGCAATTCTTGGTAGAAAAATTTGTTTTGTGATGTTCAAGGTTTGGAGCCTCACAATGAGCAAGTTGGAGATCCATTGCAGACTTTGCAAGTAGTTGATGCTCTTGCTCCTTCAAACCTTGGTTCGGTTACTTCTGGGAATAGTGAAGTTATTGTTGGGAATGTTCAGGCGAGTGCAAGTGTTTCTGCTGCTGTTATTGATTGCGATTATGGGGAGGGATCACAGGATCCGGCTGGTGGTTATTTCTCTATACTATCAAACAAGTAAGTCTTTTGTTTTTTTAATTTGTGATTGAACTTGTTTGGTATACAAAAGAGAGCAGATCTGCAAAAAGAATATTAAATTATTTTTTAATGCTTATTTTGTTTTGTTTTTCCTTTTCATTTTCTTGTAGGAAGGAAGAGAAGGAAAGGCGGAAGGTGCTTCGTGCAAAGGCTCTAAAGAAAAATTAAATGGGAAGTTTAGTGTGACCTGGCTTAAAAGTATAGTAGAGTTTCTAGGGGATTTTATGGTAGGAAAATTATGTTGTCTTAATCTACTCTGCTTAAGATATATTCTAGTAGTACAAACTGATGTTTGGATACATTATATAGTCTATGGTGTTGCTTAAGATTTTAATGTCTAAGATGCAGTCTGGTGTTGCTTAAGATATATTCTAGTAGTACAAACCGATGTTTGGTTGATTATATTATATAGTCTATGGTGTTGCTTAAGATTTTAAATGACTATTCAGTCGCACTTTCCTTACTTCATTCTTTGTATAAAGCTTCCTGAAATTTAATCCATAACTCTTCCTCACCCATAATTTATTTTAAATTATGTTTTAGCTAATTAAGCATAACTGCTAATTGATCTTATATGTTGTTTTAAAGTTAGACGTCTCAAGGTTAAAACATGAATAAAAACTAGGATCACGTATTTACTTATGTATATAAGCAAAATTCTCAATAAACCAATTGGATGTAATAATTGTATATCTAGGTCCACGAGGGCCTCGTATCGTAGAAAACGTCCTGTTATGTATATGCTTGAAAGTTGAGCGGCAACCACACGAGTGCGATCAAGAATCCAAACACTGTGATGGCCCTCGTATCTTTCTTTCAACCCTCTGAGAATGCTTATAGTATCTGGAACACTCTGTTCAGCCACCAAAACCTGTTGGAAACGTCTCTTGAATGCATCATCTTTCTCCACATATTTCCTGTACTCCTCCAATGAAGTCACACCAATACACCTCAGTTGACCTCTAGCAAGCATAGGCTTAGAAAGATTCGCAACATCCATTGACCCTTCAGTACGACCCGCCCCAAGCACAAGGTGAATTTCATCAATAAACAATATAACCTTCCCTTCGGCTTCTTCTAGTTCTTTCAAGACCGTTTTTAGCTTTTCCTCAAACTCACCTCTATACTTAGCACCTGCAATCAACACCCCCCATACCCACTGCTACAACACGCACATCAGCAAGATTAATATCCTCTGAGCCAGCCCTTCGACAACCGTGGTTTTTCCCACACCAGGTTCACCAATTAAGACCGGGTTGTTCTTACTCCTTCTAGATAGGATCCTAACCACTCTTCTGATTTCCTCATCTCGCCCAATCACAAGGTCAAGCTTGCTAGCTAGCTTGTTCCACAAGATCAACACCGTAAGTAATGAGCCCTTGGAATTTGGTATCTCTAGAAGCACTCTACACTTTCCCTTCTTTCCCCCTCTAAACTTTTCAACCTCATTTTTCACATAAGACGCACTAACACCCGCTTCTTTCATAAAATCAGTGATGTGTGAGTCTTGTAAAAGACCTAAAATTAACTGATCAACCGCCAAATGCGTATCCCCAGACTTCTTCTGCAATTTCTAAGTGTTACGGATCACGTTTATCAGAGATCTGCTTGCGGAAACGTGATCAGGAGCATGGGACTGGAATGGGAGTTTCTTTAAGGCTTGATTGAAGAACATTTTAGCTGAATTCCCAGCCTCGACACCACCTGCATTGCTTACTCCTTGTCTGAAGATGTCGTTAGGGTCAGAGATTAAAGCTGTTGATATGTGCATGTCTGGCCTCCATTGCGAGTTCCTACCTTGCAGCAGGTGCCTCATTTGTCTTGTGGGTAAATTTGTCATGATTCATTTTTGATGACACTGTTAATAAACCTACAATCACAGACACAATATCAAATAAGCATCACAATTTTCTACTTCCAAACAAAACCGTTAAAGCTTCTTTTCAAGAAAAATAATAAACTATAAACACAATCTCAAATAGTCCCTTAGTAACAGAAACATACCATTCTATTTTGGACGCTTAGTGGTGGCAAAATGTGCCTAAATGCAAAAAAAAATAGGCTAAATGGGCAAATTTTAAAAAATTTGGGCACATTTAGCCCATCTTTTTTTTGAAATGGGCATATATAGCCAATTGAAAGCTTAAATGGGCACTAACGGGCACAAACATTTTGATCGTTTTAAAAAAATATTTTTTTATATAATATATTTAAGTTTTTTAATATAAATAAGATATTACGTTTAAGGAATTTATTTCATCATTTTAGGTCTTTTATTAAACGATTTATATAACATGTGCCCGTTTGGCCCGTGCCCATTTAGCCCGTGCCCGTTTAAGCCCGTGCTCATTCTAGCCCGTGCCCGTTTAGCCCGTGCCCGCCCGGCCCGCCCTTTTTGCCACCCCTAGACGCTATACATAAAATTGATACTATTAAAGTGATTTGGATTCATATCTGTCAACAAAACTTAATGGCAAGAACATAATTATCTTACAAACACTTGTGACTTACAAATGGCAAATAGTAAAGCTACATTTTAATCAATTAAAAAACAAACAGCGTAACATGTGGTAATTTATTTTATTTATTGGATTAAAATTAGGGAATATTATGTTTTTATATATTTTTTTATATTTAGATGATTTTAAAATAGAACTTATGTCTTATTTTTTAAGCAAAATGGCATGCCTAACAGTGCTTAAAAGCAAATAGGTCATATATATTATATGTCATTTAAAAGATTATCTTTGGTTTAATGATCTTTCTAACAACTTAGAGTGCATCACACAAATCATGATCATCAAGAAAACTATATCTCCACTATTATAACTAGCATGGTACCCCACGCAAAGCAGCGGATATCAAATATGCAGTTTTTGTCGTATCTTGCTTCTTTAGCGTTATGCAATAATAGTCGGTATATGATGGTTTACAAGTTTGATAGTTTTAAAAGAATAAATGTATTTTGTTAATTTCCGTAAAATATTTATACAAATATAGATTTTCATAATTATATTTATTTGAACTTGGTAAAAATTGAATGTATATGATGAAATTTACAACTTTAAATTTGTACTATCGTAGGTTTGAAACATCTACTTTAATACTAAAATTTAATGTGTCATTAGTGTACATTATAATGTAGTTAATGTAGTGTAATATTTAATTATATGCATTACTAAATATAGTAACATGTGTAAGCTTAAAAAATTATGCCTTCTATTTATAAAAGTCCTAAATCCATTATAGATAGTTATAGATATAGATAAACAGTCAATCATAATTTATAAAAGGGCAAATGGTCTAAAAAATCAACTAACTTGTAACCTTTTCCTTTTGTATACACCAAACTTTTGTTTTTCCTATTCTAACATTTAACTTTCTTAATCACTCTATTGTAGCACTGAAACGAGGTAAACTTGACATGGCACAAGTTAATCACTCATGCCCGTTATATTAGTAATTCCATCTGTATCTATACTACTTATGATGGAGGGATAACCCTCTCTCCTATTCATGAGTTTAAGATTTCCTAAATTAGAATTTAAGCAAATACTATTTATAAAACATAATGTACAACTATGTAAAGCACAATTGATTTTAAGCAAATAGTATTTCTTACATATATGCAATTAATACACCCATCACAAATATATACAACTACTTAAGCACAATGTACAAGTACAAATAAAACTTAAAACACACTATTCAATACATACAACTAATACGCAATTTAATTCACCCATTCACCAAAATATACAACTCCTTAACCACAATGTACAATCTATTTAAGCTTCCAAAACATAAATATGAAGTTAAGCAGCTCAAAATAAAATAACATTTGTTCTCTGAAAAATTTAGTCACAGGGTACCCGCCACCGCATCACGCGGGTACCCTGCTAGTTTTTATTAAACCATTTATTTAAAAAACGTTATATCCTTTTAAAACACAGTCCCCCTCCCATTTTCCCCAATGCCCCCAATGGTTAAATTTCTTTTTTTGGGTAAAAGTGTGGAAAACTAGAAGGGGGGGTTGAATAGTTTTACCAATTTAAAACTTCCTTTTAAATATCGACTTATGTCAATCTATTTGATTGTTTATGTTGGACGTTGATAGATGGATATATAAACGTGAAATGAAATATAAAGAGTAAGAAGCACATCACCACAACACAAGTTATTTATAGTGGTTCGGCTACAAGGACACCTTCCTTACCCTACTCCACTCCCCGAGTCACCTACTCGAGAGTTCGTAAGCACTACACCAACTCCTTGTGGCGGAGAAGCCTTCACAACGTCGCTTAACCTTTTTCCGGTACAAAGCTAAATACCGAGTTCTTTCACACCAAGGCGAACCACACCTAACACAACGTCGCCTACCCTTTATACGGTGCTAGGCTAACCACCGAGTTCTTTCACACCTTAGGAGAACTAATCCTATCACAACGTCGCCTACCCTTTATAAGGTACTAGGCTAAGCACCTAGTTCTTTCACACCTTAGGTGAACTACACCTTCACGACACAACACCTAATCTCAAGGAGATATACTCCTTGTTACAACACCATCAAGGATATCACCATCCTTGTATATCAACAAATACATATATGTATAACGATGCACCTCATCGATTATACGACCTAAGCATTCTTCCCAAATGCTACTTGATTTGATTCTTTGGCATCCTTCACTAATGCCTTTGACACAACGCTTGGCACCCTTCACTAATGCCTTCGTCTTGACACCTTTAGCATCCTTCACTAATGCTTTTGACACAACGTTTGGCACCCTTCACTAATGCCTTCGTCTTGACACCTTTAGCATCTTTCACTAATGCTTTGACACGGATGATGAGCACCTTTCACTAATGCTTTCATCTTGACACTTTCGGCATTCTTCACTAATGCCTCCAACCCAACATCTATGGAGAAAGGAAGAACTATCAACAAGAGAACCTTAGTAGTCTTGATGATGACGAAGCATGGCAACTCATGGACTTTGAGCTTGCACGTCTTCAAGAGGTGGTGATCTCTCCTTTAAGAGGAACCTAGTAGATCACACAAAAACAAAAGACAAACTACATAGATCACTTAGATATGAGGTTAGAGGGTTAGAATACTTTGGGGAAGTATGTGTAAAAAACCATGTGTTGAGAGAAAGAAATGGCTCTCTATTTATAGAGAAAATTCTCTTCTGTTCCCCGGATCCCACGGATCCCTACCACAAGGGATCCGGCTAGCACAAAGCTAGGGATCCGTGGTCCGCTCCTCTTTGCCCATGGGTATTTTTGGTTATGGGTCATGGGTCATGGGTTATGGGTTGATCCATGGTTTTCTTTCTAAATACAATGAACTTGGTTAAGTGGTATATATAAAACCATGGGTTATGGGTCAAAACCATTTGCTAGTATTTACCCATTTAGTATATACTTGTATTTACCCATTTTAGCATACACTTAGTTTTTACCCATTTTAGTATACTTAGTTTAAGTATATGTTTAACCCAATATGTAAACACTAGTTGTTGTACATATGTATCTAAATCATAAAATCACTTATACTTGTTTTAGTGTTTTATGTGAAAGCGTAAGTGTGTTAGAAAACTATTAACTCAAACTATTTACGTACTCTATTTGTTTCGTTAAAATGATTTTACTTTTGTTATCGACAAAACATTAGAAGATCGTAAAATATAAATAAACGTTTTTACGGCTTATTTGTATTAACAAAAAGGTTAAAGACCCGGTAAATATATTATTCCAAAAAAAGTTTAAGTACAAAAGATATGGGTGAATCCCATATCTCAGCCCGTTACATAGGCAAAAAGCTTACATAACAAGATACTTCCTATTCTCTATATAAGAAAATAAACCATTACTCAAAACATAACATTAGACTCCTATGGATATAAAGTTACTTCCTACCAAGGCCTTGGAGCTTGATACCATACGTGTCATAATAGGCATCCAAGTTTCCTGGAAGATCGTAAACCTGATCTGAATAGTTATCATAACCATAGTCATCTTCGCGATCATGACCACCACCAAATAGATTACTCGTCTCATCAAAGGTGTTCACAACCTCCTCATCATCACTATCAGAATCCACAATCTCTCCCACCTTAGTGAATGTGTTAACCCTCTTAGTAAACGAAGTAGCTGGGAAATCCTTATTATAACCCTGATAATCAACCTTTTTAATAGGATTACCATTATCATCAACAAGAGTAGCTTTCCCATCAATGATTTCATCCTCTTCAACTCAATCCAGATTAATTGGTGGTAAGATTGAACACTTTTGTAAGTGTAATCGTCAATTAAGAGTTCAAACTTCAACCATAAGGAGGAATCTGGGTAAGAGATTTGTAAAATGTTCCGATTGTAATGTGTATGAGTTTCTCGATGATGATCTTCCAACTGAATACTACAAAGACTTGGTGTTTGGATTCTTTCAAAGGTAGAAACAATTGAGTAACAACGTGGATACTGCACACATGATCGAGGCTCTTTCTTTGGACAAGTCAAGGTTGGAAGATGAGTTGAAGGCTACAAAGTCAAAGTTGGAATTGTATGATAAGTTGTTTTACATTATGTTAGGATCTTTCTCTTTGACCTGTGTTGTATTTGGTATGTTAATTGGCAAGTGATATAATTTATGTAATGGTGTAATTTTTGTGAATGAAAGTCTATTAAGTATGTTATTATGTTGTTACTTTGATGTTGTTAACTGAAATTTTATGGAAATTTTCAGTTGTGTAAATTGAAACGTAAAATGGTCAAATAGTACACATAACTGGTCACCCAGTACACGGAACTAAGTGAATTCAAAAGTTGAATACATATTTTACTCGCTTACGATTCCTAAGAAAGAAGCACTTCCCCTCTATCATGCAAAAAATAGTGGGCTACACAGAACTACAAAATGAGGCAAGTTAGATACATTTCCATGTAATTATCTTTCTTTGAAAAAATGTTTAAATGTGTTAAACTATCATTTTTTACAATTTAAATATAAAACGATTGCATTGGCATGAGGAATAAACATTATTAAATATGAAAAACGAATTTTTTAATATATCAATTAAAAGTTAAAAGTATTTGGAACAAAACACGCAATCTCATGTTTATTTGACAAAAATAAATGTGTCGAAGTTTAAATTGAACTTTTTAAAACGATTAATTAAATGAGTCGCGTTAGAGTTAATGAGTCCGAAACCAAACCTTTCAATTTGAACAAAATACGAATTGTCACATATCATCTTATGCATTATTTATCTAACAAAACATGTGCAATGATTCTATTTAATACTTTTAATACGAAAATCAAAAGTGAATCAGGAAAAAAAAAGAAAAAAAAAGGAAAAAAAGACCCAAATATAAAAATCAAAACAAAAGAAATAAAATTATAACAAAAAGGTAAAAAGAAAAATTGAAAAAAATACATGAAGAGGTATTAAGACATTATCTCCCCATCTAGTTCAATAAGATGTTTATGCCTCTTAGGGCCTTTTAACGATAAAAAAGACAAACACTTTTAGCACCGATTGCATTTTATCACCTTTTAATGAAATGAAAAAAACAAACACTCTTTTTTGGCTAAACTTCTAATCGCGTATAAATGAGTTGGATTAAGAGGTAAATTTGGAAAAACAAACGCCACCTTAGAATTATTTTATTCAGCGAGACATTTAATCAAACATGATATGTAAAAATAAAAAAACAACAATAAAAACCATCCAAACAATACCAAATTGCTTAAATAAAAAGTGGGTTTTGCTCACCGGATGCCATGTGCTTTGTTACGCCAGCCGGCAACTGTTAAAAGTTGGGATTAAAGTTTGGGATAATTCCATATTTACCCAATCTAAACATGAAAATGTCATATATACCCAAAATACAAGTTTTGAATGCATGATTTACAATGCAGTTAAAGCATGTTTTGGGTAAATATGACATTATCATGTTTAAGTTGGGTAAATATGGAATTGCCCCTTAAAGTTTCGAGTAACAAAGATTTTTGAGTGTCTTCGAAATGGTCATGAATATGGAAGTCCACTTCGACATGATTGTGAGACAAAAAGCAGTTTTTCAGTGTCTACGGGCACCACATTATACTAGCTATCCCTATAGATGGGCTAATATATGTCCCTGGTGGAATATCGTACTATCCTTAAGTATCGCCTCATAATTGTTTTATTTTCGGTTGATGAGATATGCCCATTTTGTCGCAAGGCATGTTTGGATTTCTTTGGGGAACATGCGGTTCATAGTAAAGAGCTCCCACCCTTCAATTACCGGCACACATTAGGGACGTCCTTTTTTGACATATGTAGACACGTCGGGATCTCCGCCAAAAAAGAAGCACTAATGAACTTTTTAACTGGCCCGTTGAATTACAAGGCCGAATAATCGATGATACAACATCGGTAAAAAATTGGTTTGGTCAAAACTCGATCAAACTATGTTGATTAACTCGGTAAAAAATGGGTCAAAACTCGAGCTGAAAGAGAGAGCTAAAAAAGGGTCTTATCATGAATATTGGTCTGCTTTCCTTTCTCCGGTTGCAGTAGACTACAGTCTTACCACTATAATATAAAATAGGTCGAATAGCATTAGATGTAAATCGAATGCCACTTGGTTTTATTCCTAATATCAATGGAACTGGTTATACGAAACACACCATTCGTGTAGAATATGAATGGGATCCTCCTCGATGTAGTAAATGTTTGGTGTATGGTCATCTTTTTGAGGAATGTCCCAAAACTCCTCCTAAACGTGTTCCTAACTCTTCAGGAGCTAATAAGGGGGTGTCGAACAATGGGTACACTACAGTCAAACGAAAGGGCTTCCAGTATAAGCGGGTATTTGGAGTTGCAAAGAATATGGAATTTCGGCCGGTTGCTTCTAAGAATACAAAGAATCCGCCTCCTACTACTAAGGAGGCATCTAAATAACCAAGCAAGGTTGCTAAAGTGATTACCATGGCTAATGCTTTTGGGGCCCTTGGTGATTTGGATGCGGATCCTGTTGTAAGTAAACAGGCAAGTGTTACCATTAATGCATTTGACAGTCCAAGTAATACAACTCTTGTTGAAAAGATTAATAAGCTTGAAAGTCAAATTGTTGAGGGAAAGCTTGTGCTTGTGAGTTATGATGGGAAGCCGCTTCCTATGCAAAAGGAGGATAATCGTAAACCTGTTATGGTTAATGAGGTAAAAAAGGTAGGTAATCCGTTTTCTAAGGTTGGAAATGTGGTTTTTTTGGATAGCGATAGTGATGATGAAATTGAAGATGTTTATGATGAGACTTCTCATTTTATGACGAGTGGAGGTTTGTATAATGCTACTTTACATGAGTATGAAGATAGTGATTTATATGACACTTATGACCTGCAAGGTTTAAATCCAGAACAACTCGCGTTTTGTGACTCAATGGATATAAATCTTCGTGGTCAGAGTAAACGTTAGTTTTATTCTTATGTCTTTATTGTTGTTGATCATAAGATTGGTTTGTCTTTCTTATGCCAGTTTATGTTTTAAGCACTGTAGGTGTGTTTGGTTTACCTTTTTGGGCTGAGGTGTGGGATTCACCCACACCCGTTGTCCTGTAATTATTTTTTTGGAGTAATAATATTTAACCGATGGTAACCCTTTTACCCAAAAAAAAAATGTGCCTCTTTATCACACGAATACGGTATTTGAACAATTGTGTTAATATCTCTAAACAATTCTATGGTCTCAATGTCTCAAACATATCATATGCATATAGTTTCGAGATTTATTCTATTACCTAAGGTTCATGTGATCAAATTACTCAATAATTCAGTGTTTGGAATATAACAAGTCAAACTTAATCTCTTGATCAAATGAAAACCTTGATTATTACAAACGTTGAACTAGTAGAGCTCATGAACTTCATATGTTATAGGCCATACGAGCTCTTTCAAGTTCATATATTTCCCAGAGTCGCTAGTCAAGCTCAAAATTCGGTTCTTCGCGCCAAACTAAGATTTTTGTCAATAATCCTTTATAAAACTTTAAAAGTATGACACGAATAGCATTTACTTTTTAGTCTGTACAAAGTAATTAGTAGTACGTACATAATACCAAAAGCAAACGACTGAAACAGAAGCAAAAAGAAGACGACAGATTGTGACCGGCCATGTTGTCAAAGGTGTCGGATCTTTCAACTTCCACAGTAATTGTTGTGTTAAACCTACGATGGGGAAGGTGGAGTCCCGCAGGTAACAATGCCTTCAAGCTGCTGTAAACATTATATAAAATCTCAAACTTAACATACATGTTTCAAACTCAAAGCAGATTCCAATTTCTATAAAATACATGTAGATATTAATATGATACAAATAGAATTCTTATTTAATATCAAGATATGTAGATATTAATATGGATACAAATAGAATTCATATTAAATATCTGCGCTAACAAGACATACGCATAATTAGTACTGATACAATCAGTTACCAAATAAGAAACTGGATTCAGATGGCAATGTAACTGATATTTTGACATGTTGGAGTTTATATATTTTGACCCGCACGGGCAAAAATAACTCGTTTCCAAACAAAACAAACAAAAATATAATAACTAGAGCATTTGCAGCACATTACTCGGTGATCATCTTGTCATGCAAACCCAAAAACTCCTTGTAGCTTTGTTTATAAAACTTTTTACTTGCCAGATATGAATCAACCAGCTGGTGCAATGCTTTAGCCTCTTGTCGCAATGCTTTTGCCTGCTGCCCATATGCATCAGCCATCCGAAGATATTCATCAGCCCACTGGCCCAATGCATCTGCCCGACGTCTCAATGCCTCAGCCCGTTTTTCTGCATCAGCCTGTTGTTCTGATGCCTCAGCCCATTCTTCTTCATCAGTCATCTGGTTCAATAATTCAGTCTGCCGTTTCATAGCATCATTCTGCCGTTCCAAAACATCAGCCCGTTTTTCTGCATCAGCTATTCGGTTCAATAATTCAGTCCGCCGTTTCATAGCATCATTCTGCCGTCCCAAAACATCAGCCCGTTGTTTCAAAACATCAGACCTATTGTTTAATGCATTTGTCCGCAGTTCCCGTTCATATTGCTTAAATGTAGTGAATCCTTTTTTGCTGAATGAAAAGCGTCTAATGGATGCCTGCATGAAATATTTTAACAGTTCTTCAAAAACGAAAGGCGAACAAGACTTACCAAACATATTGTTTTGACATTGCACAGTATATAAAGAAAATGAAGGTTGCTTTTAACAAAGAGATTGATTACCTTTCGATCAGCAGCAGCTGGAATGAAAAGGCGAGTTGCATAAATTAGAAGCCTAACACTCTCTAACGAGAAGAATTTGTAGCATTGAGGGCACTAACAACAATTATTTAAGACAAGTATCAGAAGAATCAGAATTTTGGTAAGATTAAGTTGATTTTAGCAGTCACAGTGAGAGTGTTAAACGATCTCGAGTTGCAGCTTATTCGAGCTAGGCTAGTTTAATAAATGCTCGGCGACATTAACTCGAACTCGAATAAACTTTAATAAATGAGCTTAAGCTCGACCTCGATAAAATTTACCTTGTTCGTGTTTGAGCTCGAAGCTCATGTATTTAAACTAATGAGGAATGCTAGAACCACAAAAGATTCACACAACTTTTCAAAAAATGATTTGTCATATAGTTAGTGGTATTCTTTTACTTACTTTTGAATTCTCTATAAGGTTAGACACAATGGTCACCATAACCCTCACCGCCACATCATCATCACATCACCATTCAAGACATCACTCTCCTCACCTTTCGGACACAATGGTCACCAGTCCCCTCACCTCCAAAATATACCCAACTTTATACAAACACGCACACACTTACAATAGCAAAAAATGAATGGTGAGCTCACCACTCTCTCCTCTTTTTGTGGTGATGGGAAGGGGGAGGGGGAGGGTGATAGCTCACCCTCCATTATATGCAATATTCAATACATCCACAAGTTTACTTGACACATCATTGTGTGGAAAACATTTTGTAAAATTTTTGTGGTTCTAGCATCACTCTTAACTAATTTCAAGTTTGAAACTCGATAAACTCTATTAGCTCAAACGAGCAACTCGTTTAATTAAAGGAGATTTCGAATGTGCCGAGCCGAGCCAGGCAGAATGTTATCTTTTTAAAGCTCGGCATGTTAGACTAATCAAGTATTAATTTATTTTTGAGACTCGGGGCTAAAAAATTATAAAGCTCATCTCGAGTTAAATGAGCTTGGGCCAAAGTGACTTGTTAACACCCTAGTCACAGTGGATGAAATACATACCTTGTCACGGGAACGATTTTCCATCCATTGCTTTATACATGACATTCCAAACATGTGCCCACAAGGAAGACAGCTGCAGCAGTCATCACAAAAAAGGAAGTCAGTATTGTGAATTTAACAAGAGCCCGAATGAATCACAGTCACTGACTAGACTATTAGATATCAGGAAGGTGTGTGCTCAAATATCAATCTAACAAGAAGCAATCTTTATAAGCATATGTGAAGTTTTACATACCGTTAAGCAAATGTGTATTGACACTTGGAGAAGATATTAGACTACTAGTAATGGTGACCCTATGGGTGACAAGTGACAAGAACACCCTACCCATGACCAAATGGCCGTAGTAAAGTGACCCTACGCTCCCCAAGGGGTAGACCGACACAAGGTGAGGTCGTTGTTACGACTAGCCTTACATTAGCCTAAATTCACAAAACAAAAGGTAGTTCAAAGACGAGGAGCATAGACCGTCCCAAAGCTAACTGAACTTTTTTTTTTTTAGACTTTGGAGAAAGTATTTATATGAGGCATTTGACTAGAAGACACAGTGCAATTGCTTAAGTAATCAGAAGTGACCAAAAAATTCACCTGAGTAGTTTTCTAACCAGAAATCAAAGCTTTTGTTTTTCAAGTAAAAACTGAAGAAAAAGCTTCAAACTTTGGAATGACAATCCATACTTAATGCAATAAATATCCGATATTTGAATGTAACTCGGCGTCAATCAAGGTCACAAATGTCAAAAACATGAAGGGATTTAACTTGATCAATACAATTAGCTTATATATCATACTTGCCACAACTTGCTTTTGTGGGTAGCGAACAATTTTTTTTTGCTTTTGTGAGTACTTTTCTTTCAAATTCCATCATTTTTCTTTTATTTTACCAAATTTTTGAACATTTTTGCCCCTCCCCGAAGGGCAAAAATGCCAAATAGTACCCTAAAAAGGATTGAATTTGAAAAAAAAAAAAAAGTACCCAAAAGCAACAAAAAAAATGTTCCCTACCCACAAAAGCAAATCGTAGCAAGAATGATACCTTTTGCTTTTGTGGGTACCTTTTAAAAACAAATGGTAGCAAGTATGATACCTTTTAAAAACATTTGCCGTTAATTATATTCGAATTGAAATCAATCAATTTGACAACTTTCAACTAAAAAATTAATAATAACAATGATGATAAAAGTAGAACAACATACCACATTTGATGTATCTTATCAAGAGTCCAAGGTTTAAGACAGATAGGACAAAGATCAAATTCATATCTTTTACATTCGGTCGAAAGTCGAACGTCCATGACTTGTATCCCATGATCATCTTTACCCGTTGCATGTTCAAACCACCTAGTAACCTGAGGCAACAATACTAAATCCTTATAAACATCTTCATCATCTTCTTCATCTTCTTCTTCATTATCATCATCATCTTCTTCTATATCTTCTTCTTCAGTTTCAACGTTGAGATCGATACTTTCTTCTTCTTCTTGATCCAATTCCATAACTTGTACTTGTTCTTCTTGTTCCTCTTCTTGTTGTTGTTCATTATTATTGGCTAAAACATAAGGAGGCGATTCGTGACCCTCCTTATTCATCTTATTATCTTATTTGAAGAATAATAAATTAAAACACTACAATAAATTAGCTACAGTATGATATACAGTATACATCGATTGATTGACGAAAACCAAACGGAAGGAATGTCGATGGACATAGATAGCGGTTGGCGAGTGGGTTATATATATACATCTAAGATATTAGGGTATACACTTTACCCCATCCTAGTTTTGTACAATCACTCTTTTTGTCCTTCTTCTTTTATGTTTTCATAAAATATACAAACTATTCTTTTCTTTTTTTATATAGTTAATTGCATTTTTGGTCCTTGTAGTTTGGCTAAATTGCAGGTTTTGTCTTCAAAACTTTGAAAGTGCAGCGATAGTCTTTATTTTGAAGTTTGGATTGAATTTTTGGTCTCTGTATAAAGTTAAATGACTAAAATACCCTTTGTCTTCTTCAGAAAAAGACAACGGCAATTTGGTCATTTCACACCGATAATTGCATTATTGCGCTCTCTCTCTCTCTCTCTCTCTCTCTCTCTCTCTCAATACGCATGGTTGTCTCATCTCTACATCAAGATAGGCCGAGTTAGGATTTGATAACGCGGTGGTTGTTTGGTGGATTTGGTTGTAACACCCCCAATTTCGTGAACGCAACACAATTCAAACTAAGTGTTACTTCATGGCATAATAGTTATAAAAATAGAAAATGAACTCTAATTGAGTCGTTTCAAAATATTTATCATTCAAATTATATAAATACCAGAGTTTACAAAATGAGGTACCAGTGGTTCTATGGTTTACAAATTACATAAATAAGTTTTTGAATGATAAAATATGTTTTATAGCCTTTTTGAGTATCTGTGCCCCTTCGTGCCATCCTTGATCATTATGGACCTGAGATACATGCTTAAAATAGTTAACACAAAGGTTGAGTGAAATTCATAGAGTTTATAGTTAATCAGTTGAACACATAATTTATAGTGTGAGTTATGATCTCACATCTATTGTTAAAAACAAAACAGTTATTATTACACCAAGCTCATGACTACGAATGTGTTAACACCAGATGGACTTCATGCACACATGACTAAAATGTGTTAATCACAAAAGGACTTCATGACATTTTTGGCAAAAAGCAGTTATTATTGCACTACGCTCATGACAACCAAAACGTTAACAGTTGATTTAATACAATAGTGGCCATAGTAGATAATTTTCCATTATACCTAGAGTTCTCAAATAGAGTACGTTTGTTTACCAGGACTTGGTCAAACAAACAGGATACATCAATCCCGATAGATCTATCTACATTATTCGCGTTCGCTCGCTCGTGATTAATGGTTCATGATATAGGGACTTCGACATGGCAATGGTTACTTAGTGCCAATAAAAACATTCAGATATAGCATACGGTTTCAAAACAATGTGTTCAGTTTAAAAACAGGGTTGGATTGACCTTTATTGCAAGGCGTCCACTTTATAAAGATTTCATGTGGTGTATTTGTCCAATGTGCCTTGGCAGAAGGGGAAACACATCTTATACTGGTAGAGGTGGTGTTACAAGAGAAAACACAACTACAACAGATAGTGGTGGATATGTAGTAGGCCTACATGTTTGTGCATCTACAAGAGTTGGTGCTTCTTTGGGCAGTGATGAAGACGAAAGTGAACCACCTGCAACTCAAATACCAAGTGGAGTACGCCCAAGACAAACACCACATGAAGTAACTGAAAGTCATAAAGTAAGTGAATCACCTGCTAGTTAATTAACCAAGTGAATCACCTGCAAGAAATGTTATGTTGTCTTTCAGGCTAAATGTAACTTAACTGATATGTGTGTAGTTCTTATGTTATAACAATGCATTTTGGATACTATTTTTTTTTTTTTTTTTTGTATATGTTGACTTTATAAGTCAAATTGTGTTATTCCAAACAGCCCCCTAAACTGCATATGCAATTGCAAACTGAACAATGTCAACAACAAAACCAAAACTACAAATGCAAACAAAAGACATTTTAAAAGATTATAACAATTCAATTTGGTTAATAATTTTTTTGGTATATGTTGACTTTATAAGTCAAAATGATTTTTTCTAAACAGCCCCCCTAAACTGCATATGCAAATGCAAACTGTCAAAATGGTAAATATACATACACCACCAAGTAATTATACCATATACAGCAAAGTATACATGTTAACAAGCATCGTTTTGAGTAACCATCATCAACAAAAAAATTTACATCTTCATTACATCAACAACTAAAAATAACAAGTGAACTTCTTGATAGGAGACTTGATATTCATGAGGGGAGACTTGAGCTCCTTAGAGGGAGGCACATACGACTCATTTCTCTTTGTGCTGGAGCATCCCACAGTCGCTCCAATACCAAATACAACATTTGTAATCATTTCCCTTGTTTTTGGACTTTTATGAACAAGGGTGCTAACATGTTGTGAATTGGAAGTGTTGGGAGTTTTTGCCTTGGAAGCTTGGGAAGTGGAAGCTTTCAAAGTAGAAGACTTTCCCTTTCTAACCCTTGATGTGGAAGTAGTATTCTTAGAAGACAACAACCCAAAATCATCATCAGATATGTCTGAAATAATGATGACATCAACCTCATTTCCTTTAGAGTTGGTATCTGGAAAGATAGCAAAAACAGAAAGACATCAGCGTTCAACCATTACTGCTATCCTACTTTTCAATCATTAAGTCTAACCTTTCGCAACCTCCTTATTCACATATTTTTTCCACAAGTCTTCAAGTATTACATTAGCAATTTCATCTTCTATATCCCAATTATTCCCATAAGTATAAGTAACTATGACATAGTCAATCATATCATCAGAGACTTTTAGTTTGCTATAATCCTTTTTTTTTTGCAGAATCTGCCATTGCTTGGATTTCTTGCAAATGGGACACAATTGACTATTCTTGTTGTTGTTGTTGTTGTTCCTCATTATTGGCTAAAACATAAGGAGGCGATTCGTGACCCTCCTTATTCATCTTATTATCTTATTTGAAGAATAATAAATTAAAAAAACTATAATAAATTAGCTACAGTATGATACAGTATGATATACAGTATACATCGATTGATTGATGTAAAACCAATCGGAAGGAATGTCAATGGACATAGATAGCGGTTGGGCGAGTGGGTTATATATATACACCTAAGATATTAGGGTATACACTTTACCCCATCCTAGTTTTGTACAATCACTCTTTCTGTCCTTCTTTTTTTATATTTTCATAAAATATACAAACTATTCTTTTCTTTTTTTTTATATTTTCCTCCCCCGATACTCTGTTATACATTAGGCGTGCAGAGGACGCCGTCGAAGCCGAAAAGTACTAAACGGCGTCGTTTTGGGCTATTGGATGTCGTTTTGTTCTTGCGGTTGTGTCGTTTGAGAGTTTATTGGGTTATTTTCGTTTTTGGGTTGTAATTGGGTGATTAAGTATTATTTGTTGGCCTGTTTTCATTATAAACTAGGTATCCATATGTGTCGGTGTACTAACCAACCATTCCACGTGTCTTCTTCAATACATACATGTCTTCTTTTCCAAATCCTCATAGCATGAAAACACATGCAGATTTCATCTATTTCTATGCTTATTGCGCTCTCTCTCTCTCTCTCTCTCTAAATGCGCATGGTTGTCTCATCTCTGTATCAAGATAGGCTGAGTTAGGATTTGATAACGCGGTGGTTGTTTGGTGGATTTGGTTGTAACACCCCCGATTTCGTGAACGCAACAGAATTCAAACTAAGTGTTACTTCATGGCATAACAGTTATAAAAATAGAAAATGAACTCTAATTGAGTCGTTTCAAAATATTTATCATTCAAATTATATAAATACCAGAGTTTACAAAATGAGGTACCAGTGGTTCTATGGTTTACAAATTACATAAATAAGTTTTTGAATGATAAAATATGTTTTATAGCCTTCTTGAGTATCCGTGCCCCTCCGTGCCATCCTTGATCATTATGGACCTGAGATACATGCTTAAAATAGTTAACACAAAGGTTGAGTGAAATTTATAGAGTTTATAGTTAATCAGTTGAACACATAATTTATAGTGTGAGTTATGATCTCACATCTATTGTTAAAAACAAAACAGTTATTATTACACCAAGCTCATGACTATGAATGTGTTAACACCATATGGACTTCATGCGCACATGACTAAAATGTGTTAATCACAAAAGGACTTCATGACATTTTTGGCAAAAAGCAGTTATTATTGCACTACGCTCATGACAACCAAAACATTAACAGTTGATTTAATACAATAGTGGCCATAGTAGATAATTTTCCATTATACCTAGAGTTCTCAAATAGAGTACATTTGTTTACCAGGACTTGGTCAAACAAACAGGATACATCAATCCCGATAGATCTATCTACATTATTCGCGTTCGCTCGCTCGTGATTAATGGTTCATGATATAGGGACTTCGACATGGCAATGGTTACTTAGTGCCAATAAAAACATTCAGATATAGCATACGGTTTCAAAACAATGTGTTCAGTTTAAAAACAGGGTTGGATTGACCTTTTTTGCAAGGCGTCCACTTTATAAAGATTTCATGTGGTGTGTTTGTCCAGTGTACCTTGGCAGAAGGGGAAACACATCTTATACTGGTAGAGGTGGTGTTACAAGAGAAAACACAACTACAACAGATAGTGGTCGATATGTAGTAGGCCTACATGTTTGTGCATCTACTAGAGTTGGTGCTTCTTTGGGTAGTGATGAAGAAGAAAGTGAACCACCTGCAACTCAAATACCAAGTGGAGTACGCCCAAGATAAACACCACGTGAAGTAACTGAAAGTCATAAAGCAAGTGAATCACCTGCTAGTCAATTAACCAAGTGAATCACCTGAAAGAAATGTTATGTTGTCTTTCAGGCTAAATGTAACTTAACTGATATGTGTGTAGTTCTTATGTTATAACAATGCATTTTGGATACTATTTTTTTTTTTGTATATGTTGACTTTATAAGTCAAATTGTGTTATTCCAAACAGCCCCCTAAACTGCATATGCAATTGCAAACTGAACAATGTATACAGCAAAACCAAAACTAAAAATGCAAACAAAAGATATTTTAAAAGATTATAACAATTCAGTTTGGTTAATAATTTTTTTGGTATATGTTGACTTTATAAGTCAAAATGAGTTTTTCTAAACAACCCTCTAAACTGCATATGCAAATGCAAACTGTCAAAATGGTAAATATACATACATCACCAAGTAATTATACCATATACAGCAAAGTATACATGTTAACATGCATCGTTTTGAGTAACCATCATCAGCCAAAAAATTTACATCTTCATTACATCAACAACTAAAAATAATAAGTGAACTTCTTGATGGGAGACTTGATATTCATGATGGGAGACTTGAGCTCTTTAGGGGGAGGCACATACGACTCATTTCTCTTTGTGTTGGAGCATCCCACAGCCGCTGCAATACCAAGTACAACATTTGTAATCATTTCCCTTGTTTTTGGACTTTTATGAACAAGGGTGCTAACAGGTTGTGAATTGGAAGTGTTGGGAGTTTTTGCCTTGGAAGCTTGGGAAGTGGAAGCTTTCAAAGTAGAAGACTTTCCCTTTCTAACCCTTGATGTGGAAGTAGTATTCTTAGAAGACAACCCAAAATCATCATCAGATGTGTCTGAAATAATGATGACATCAACCTCCTTTCCTTTAGAGTTAGTATCTGGAAAGATAGCAAAAACAGAGAGACATCAGCGTTCAACCATTACTGCTATCCTACTTTTCAATCATTAAGTCTAACCTTTCGCAACCTCCTTATTCACATATTTTTTCCACAAGTCTTCAAGTATCACATTAGCAATTTCATCTTCTATATCCCAATTATTCCCATAAGTATAAGTAACTATGACATAGTCAATCATATCGTCGGAGACTTTTAGTTTGCTATAATCCATTTTTTTTTTGCAGAATCTGCCATTGCTTGGATTTCTTGCAAATGGGACACAATTGACTGCTAACCTTAATATGTCAATCACACAATCCACATAAATCTTCAACCATTTCATCGGATATTTCATCTATTTGTAACCAAGTGTCCCCCATATTTGGCCTTCACATACTCTACCATCTCATTCGTGATTGCTATCATACTAAGATCCTTGTCTGTTTTTGTTAAAGATTAAATGTTTTTTTGGGACAAATATGGGCAGCTTGTTAAGGGTTGTGTTCAGTAGAGGTTGTATGTGACAATGTGTGTGATAGATGATCGGGTCTTACTCAAGTCTTAATGGTTGGGTGTGGGTTTATTGGTTCCCGCGCAAACAATAATAGGCGTATCAGAGAAGATACAGTCAAGTTGCATAGTTAAAATTATATTATTTCACAGTTGGTCCTTCAGGTTGAGTGTTGGGGTTCGGTTGGGTTAGATTAAAGTTAAAATGTGGTTGGACTATAATGCCCTTGAAAATATAACGCAAAATGGGCGTTGACCTGAGAATTACGGGTCAAGGGACGCATTCGGCCTCAAAAAATCAACTTTTGGACTCACGGCGACGATTTTCTCAAGTTTGTGGCCCCTGCGATGCTTTTGAACAAGTTTAGGGACCAATGGTGTATTTTTTTCTCTCTTAATATATTAGCCTCTAAAAAAAATTGCATACAAAACTTATTGTGATATACGTTACTATCGTATATGGATAATGGTTATACTAAATTTTGTAGCAACTAGCAATACTAGTTATAATACCTGTGCACGCACAGAGTTTTGACAAAAAAAAATTATTTTGTATCAATGAATATTTTGTCTTTTAAAATAATTACATATAATTATATACTTATGCACGGGGTTTTCATTATCCATTAATATCCATTAGAATTTTGTATAAACAAATTTTGTAAAAAAATATGTTAGGTAACTCAAGATTCAACTATATTTAGCTGATATAGATGTTGATGTTCCTATTTAAATTTCACTATTTATATTATGATGTACACAAGATGCGAGTTTTGTTGCACATAATAAACGTTGATGTAGTTAAAATATACTCCTTCAAGTTTTTAAATTTTTTTTCTACATATTGTTGCATTTCCAAAAAAAAAGAAAAAATGTTTTTCTACATATTGTTGCCTTTCCAAAAAAAAAAAAGATTTTTTTTTTCTACATATCCTTATATGAATAAATAAAAATTACACGAGTAGTTGTTATAGGTACAATCATGTTTTTTTTCTTTTTCATATTACAGTAGCTCGTTCTTACAATTTGATAATTATATTCCCGTTTTCATTAATTTAGCCGTATTTAATATTCAAATTCGTGTCCACACTTGTCATACTTTTAATATGAAATAAATGAGTCATTAGTAAACATATATAGTAAAAAAATGATATTTATAATCTTATGTATATTTATATGTTAGAGTTTTAAAACAACATATATATTGTATTTTTTAAGTTATAAAGTATATGGGCCATAAAGTATATATGAGTATTTGTTTAATTTTCAAAGTTATTAAAAAACATGGAAACTTATAATATTACACTTAACTCTATACAATTTTAAAAAATTTGACTACTAAAGTTTTATTATATACCCCATCTTTTTTTAAGTTTTTGTTTTCACAAATTTGACACCTATGTTTTTATGCATTTTTCTTATCAACCAAATTTCTTCACCAAATTTATTAAATGTTGACCAAAATCAATTTAATTTTTAATTTTATTAACCAATCACATCACACGATTTCGCTTACGTGTCAAAATCAAGCTCTCCTATTGGTCCAATTTTTTTTTCAATGAGAAGGGTTTTGCAAAAACACTCCGAAATGATGTAATTCTTTTATTATATAAAAGATTAGATTATGATGGAAATCCGTATCCATTCATACAAATATGAGTTAATTACTTAAATCGTCCATGTGGTTTATCGGGTATAATGAAAATTGTCAGGTCACTAGTTTTACAACACAAGCTTAATAGAAAGAGATAAAGGCGATTGAACAATAAACCAAACACACATACACACATTAATATGAAAGGTTATGCGTAAGGTATGAGTGAAAGAGTAAATTGAACAACCAACCCTCAAAAGAGGGTTATACAAGAGTATTTATAGGAGGGAAGCTAGGGCAACACTCCTAGTTCCCATCCTTTTCCTTATGGGACTAGGCCTAGGCTTATGGGCCTTCTACATAAGCCTAAGGCTAATAACAAACATAAAGGCCATAATAAGCTAACTATTACATGTTAATCACTAACACTTGATTAAGGTTTAGGAGTGATTCCAACAATCTCCCCCTAAGTGTTGGTGATGAAAAACTATAAACGGTGAAGGCGTTGATGTAATAGTAGCTTTGACGTCTTCTGACATTCTTCTTTTTTGTGAGAAGAATTGCCTTGATTCGAACAATCTCTCCAGTGTAGAGAGATAGTTTACTTTGAACAATTTTGCTTTGACGTCATCTTTAATCTTTGTTCTTTGATCATTGTTCTTTGTGATGGTAGTGATAGTATGTTGTTGTTGTCTGCATCAAGTCTGCCTCAGGTCTGTTTCACTGCTCCAGTGTCTCCACGTCATTCTTCAACATGCTCACACGCTCTTTGACGTTGGATTTCAGTACTGATGAAGTTCTTTAAGTCTTTAACTTTGTAGATTCTTTGATTTGATGAAGAATCATTCTGACTTTTGTGTTGCTTTGAGATAGAACTTCCATTAGTGATGATGTTGGCATGAGCATGAGAAGAATCCGCACGATCATTCCGCTCCAGAGCTTCCATAAGAAGAAAACATGAAAACGGTTAGTAATAAGCGGATTCCGGCACTTACAAGTTTGAACTTCGAGAGTGTTAACAGCATAGTGTGAAAACACAACTCTAATTCTTACAAAGGCCGTTCCTGAACCGGAGTCCCACAAGTGAGATAACGCGATGTACCGAAGCACATCTACGATTCAGATGAGTCGATGAGGTATACCGAAGCATCACCTCACGACTGTAGACCGTTTGAGACCACTAAGCGTAATCCACGGGGAGTTACCGAAGCGGCCTGCTGTCAGGGCTGTTTGATGTTGACCCTGGCAGGAGTTTCCATTCAATCACTGAGGATCACAATTGTGAACCTCTCATAAATGTTCTCGACAGATTGCTAAGATCTGTGAAGGACTCGATAATGTACCACTGAAGTTCTTATTTTTGAACGACAAGTGGTAGAATGTCAAGTGTACCTAAGAGATCTTTTGATGAATCTCGTGGCTCTAGATTCAATAGTGCATTTTGGTTTTCCTGAGCGGAGACTAGGGAGAGGGTCTCCTTCTTCAATATCAGCAATCTCTAAGAGAAAGCCGATAGATTATGTAGGGTTCCCTGTGAGAATAAAACAAGCTTCTGTTGAGAGAAACTTGAGTGGCTAAGAAGGTTTAGTGCATGCGTCACTGGGTCCATGATGAATTTTAATCTTCAATACCGGTGTCATCAAGTGACAACCAGTAGCATATGAATTGAACCCGGTGTCTGCCCTAAGTTGAATAATCTGGAGGGCTATTTCTTTTCACCCTTTTCTTTGCATTTCTTTTTAATTCTTCAACTCTTTCTTTATCTGATTCTCATTTCTCCTTTTTATAATCATACCTAAGGACTTCTAAATTCTAACTATTGGTAGTGTCCTTGGGTAGATCCCTCTGGCTCTGGCGGATCATAGGACGGTTATTCCTAACGTTAATCTCCTTATAACTCCATTGCCATAAAAACCATTTTCAAGAAAATCTCTCAAAGGGTTTGTGATTGAAAACATGTTTGAACCACTGTGAGAGTTTTATTTTTTAGCAGAAATACTCCCCCTCCACATGTGCTTAAGAGTTTTGACGGAAATCTGCACAGTGAGGAAAGAGCGCGCACTTTTGAATTGATCGACTCAAGATAGGCAATCCCCCGTGAGACACGGTTACGTGGCATAGTTAAAGAGTTGCATTGTCAGCTTTTAGGTGACAACTAGCTCTGATAACTATCTTGAAGGTGTGGACAACCCCGAAAGGTTGTCAAACCCGTCAAAGTTCATGTCTACCAAGAGTTTCTCGAGTGGTACATTCTACTCGGACAAGTCCTTTGCGAGACACGTTTACATCACTAGCGAACTAGTTTGAAATTATTACCCGTCCCGGACAAGTCTTTTCGAGTTACTAACAGTTAAGATCTCGTCAATTCGTGGGTTGAAGTCTTTTCACACGAGAGTTCATATAGCAAAACACAACATATTTCTTATCACGTATTTTTCTCCCCCTAAAAAATGGCATATAAATGTTATTTTTGAAGAAATGTTGAGAATAAATATGACCGTTTTGAGTTTTGTGGGAAGATAATCACTAAGAACAATTTGTGAACAAAGATTTATAGTCAAATACTCCCCCTCAACGAGTGATATAAACGGTCGAGGTTTTGAAAATCATAAGGGGAAGTACTTGTTCTTTTGAGCAAAACCTTGAAAAGTGAAAGGTTTGATAGGTTTTACTCAAAAGTAAGAAGCTTTTGCTCCTTTTATAAGGATTGTGGCACTGAAGCGTACCACAGGGTCCTTTCTTGACAAGTGCGGGTTGTACAGTGTAATGTGTGCACAAGTCATAGACATAATAAATCATACATCCCAAGTTATAGTGAAAGAAGCAGTTCAAGGGGTACCAGGTAGTCCAGAGATGTTGCCAGGAGTGTGAATCAGGCGTTGAAAGCCGGTGATGTTAATCCTGGGTCGACCACCAACATAGCTTTCCAATCTTCTGAACTGATCCCTTCGATACAACCGTTCATCAATCATCGTGATGATCCTCTTCACATCCCTCCGATCCTTAGAATTCCATTGCTTTTGTGACCCAATTCCTTCATGAATAGCCTTCAGCCTATAGGCCAATCCGTCCCTAACCTTCTTCAATGTGTGATCCCCAAACTTGTGAAGATCTCTACACTAATGTAAACCACTCCGAATGGTTGGCTGATGAGAGTGTATTGTGAAAGATGGTTAATGTCGGGATGATCTAGCTGAGGTGGAGTGAAGTTGACACGGGTCTGATAAGATTCAACTGCAAGCTGGAGATCTTCTACACGTTCTTTGATGACTATGCGTCTGATGAAGATGAGCAATGACTTGATGAATTCACGTTGTACTTCAGTTGAAAATTGTCGCATGCGACCCTGTACTCTGGCAAGGTACATATCTTCAATGTCGTTGATGGACAAATTTTCAAAGTCAGCTTCAGAGAATGCATAATCCCTTTCGTCTTGTCTTTTGACCACAATATTCTTCAGAAAAGTGTAGTCCCATTTGGACGAAAGATCAACGTGTTTGATGGCAACAATATTCTTAGTACTGAACACTGCATGTTGAGACTTCTGAACCTGGCAGCTTCTGTAGTAGATTCTTCGGCGTTCAGGCCAATGGTGAATCCCATACAGTGCATCACGGTCATATGCTTCCACATTGTTGGAGAACGTGTGGTTAGCTCTTTTCTCGATGGCTGTGCAGTTAGAGTATATGGCTGCCGGGAATGGAAGTGTCAAAGATGTAGCGTATTCCCTTGAACCATCGCCACCGTGAAGAAGAAATTCCAAGTCTTTGTTGAAGAAATATCTGAATGGAATCCTAGGCTCATCTGGTTGGCCAATTGTAGGCAGGGGTTTTGACCAGTCGGTGTAATATGGAGGGTTGTCCCGTTTTGTAAAGTCGATGTTTGCTTCTGGGTTAAGCCAATCCATGTTGTTAGACATAGCTCGAGCAATGTTTTCAAGGTGATATTTGACCTAGATGGCACTTTCTGAGCTATCTTTTAACAGTTGAAAAGCTTCATTCTTGATTCGCCGCAACTCAGATTTCGTCATCTTCTTTACTCAAAATTTTTCTTGCAATATCTTAGCATGCTCCAATGTATTACCGTCTACCAGATCTTGACCTTCAACAGGGTAGGGAGTGGAATTAATAAGTGTAGAAAACCATTCAAATTCCTCTGTGGTATCTTCATCTATCTATGATAGGACGTCAGCCTTGTGCGCCTTTTGCTTCTTTTTCTTAGGCCTAGATGAGGATTCTGGTTTCTGTACTTTTTCGGGAGAGGCGGGTTGTTGTTGGGGCTCATGGTATTCCTCATCGTCACCACCCGTATACTCAAAGTGATCACCGGTTTTTTGAGTCTGGGGCGGTGTCTCGGAATCCTAAGGTTTATCTGCAGAAGAGGGAGGAGGTGATCTTTGTTGAGCAAGAGTCCTTTGTGGTGGAGGTTGCATTGAGTACTGAATGGATGATGATTCACCAGACTTTTTTGTTCGTTTGGGCTCGTGATCCTTATCCTGATCTTTGTCTTCGTCATCTCTTGAACGTTTGGGCCTTATAGCTTCTTCTCGGAATGCTGACCTGAGTTGGTATTCCAGCAAGGCATCAAACAGTTTAGCTTCGTGTGAGGCAAACGTTGCAGAGCGTTTCGACATTTGAGCTACTAGCCGGTTCACCAATTCATCATCTGAGAAGATTGTGGGTTCAACTGGATTGATGTTCACAGTCATCAGAGTTGATTTCATGGCTTGCTTGGCTAGATGCAAGAGATTTGGATATAGTTGTCTGGTATACATCTCCTTTGTCATTTTCGGAACGACCTCCATTAGAAACTTGTGAGAGTATCCTTTGATCATCTCGTCCATGCTTCCTTGAAGATCATCTTTCATAAGCTTCTGTACATACTCCCTTTCAGCCTTCATCTCATCTTTCTGATCATGAAGATACTGTATTTGGTCAGCAAGGAAATTCAGCTTTCTGTAGAGAATATCTTTCTTTCTGACTCGTTTTACAGCTTTAAAGATTCGATTCTTTGATTGAGAGATCCAAGATGGAGTTGGCTTCTTCACTGATTTGGATGATGATTTGGTTGTTCCTTTTGATGGTGGTGGTGAAGAGTGAGAAGATGAATCCGATGATGAAGAGATGTGAGGAGACTCCGGGTCCTTTGGTGGCTCAGAGGTTTCTTCCTTTGATCGTGCAGGACTATCTAGAAGGAACTTATCATACTCAACGTCTTCTTCATTTCCTGACTCAGCTTTTTCATCAGCTTTGGCTTTGGCTGCAGCTTCTTCATCAGCTTTTACCTTCTCTAACTTCTCAGATTCTGGTTCTTCAAGAGTGTCCTCCACACGTGTTTGTTGTTGTAACAAAGGGGTGGCACCAGATCCCTTATCGGGTTGATTAACCGCATCAGGACCTGGTGAAGGTTGAGCTCCGCCACTCGACCCTCCGGGGCCACCCATTTGTTCTTTAGCAAATTATTGTGCTACGTGTTGAAGTCTAACGAATTTGAACTTCTTCCTGTATGATTTATCCAGTTGCTCTTCATCTGAGCTTGAGCTTTCTTCATAAGGCACAAGTACTGGAGTCTTCCCTTTTCCTTGATCAGCTGGAGGACTAGGAGGTTTAGATACTGTTGTAGTTTCATCTGTAGCAGTTTCAGAGTAAAAAATCTCTTCATCTGATGCAGTACCCTCAGAGTCCTCGTCAGTTAGCTTTCTTTGCGGTTCAGGCTTAGATACGGGAATAGGAACAGCTTCCTTGGCGGGACCTGTCCTCTTACGTGGAGGATTCCTCCTGGGGAACGTCCTCTGACTCTCAGTGCTTGCAGCACTTCCTCCACTTCCTCTTCTGGTTTTCCTTATAGGTGTTCCAGAAGACTTCTCATCGAGATGACCAACTTTGCCTTCTTTTACTGCTACCAGATACCTTTTGTATGTCTCGAGCTTTTTGATTTCATTAGTCAGAAGGTGATCAGGTAACACAGCACCCTGTTTCTTTGTTGACGATTCCTTGATTCTGACTGATAGAGTAGGCTCAGTCAACATATCGTGATTGTCGGGGTCATTGAGCCTCTTGGGAATATCAGGATGAAGTCCAAGTTCTCTCTGGATCAACAGTTTTGTATATCTGACATAGGGAATCTTTGAGCCAAGTTTCTTGAGAAATGACATCATGTCTTCCCATAACAATGCTTTAATTTCGATGTCCTTTTTGTTGATTAATGACCAAAAGATTTGTAGTTCCATGAGCTTGGGATGCTCATAACCACTATCACGACCAGAGACCGATTTGGTAATGATGATGTAGAGGGTTCTCCACGGTTGAGGAATGTTCTTAAGCTCCACATGAGAGTGCTTAGTGATTATTCCTGAAGCTTCATCATAGCCCATATCAATCAGGAATTTCAGAACTGTCTCTTCAGTAGGTGTGGCATAGAAGTCGGTTGGCTCGATTTCAGGAATTAGAAGAACAGCCCGTAGATCTGCTTGTGTGATGGTGATTTGTTTGTGATTGAGCGTCACAGTCACCGCACTTTGACCTTTGATCCTTTGCATTGAATATCAGAATTGTTGAATGTAGATCTCTGGAACAGTAGCAGAGTGTGAGAGCATGTTCTGGTACGGATGATTCTTTAGAACATCCACAGCAATCAGGCAGGAAGACTCTGAGCATGAGAGAGTTTCAAAATCAACTCTTAGATTGTTCTTTCCAATCTTTCTCGGATAGCCATTAGGAAAGATATCGGCAATTGTGAGAACCTCAGGTGCATCCACATTCATTTGAGCAGCCATGTCGTGATCTGAAATAACATTAGCCAAAAGAACCAACATATTGAAAGACATAATGTTAGTCAACAGAAGGTTTTATTGTCTAATTATTGAACGTATAATGTCAATGGTTGTTACGAGTCCAAAGTCACTTGTATGTCTAATAGTCCAATGACGTCGTGAAACGTTTCGTGAGTTAGTTAACTTTAAATTTTAAAGTTTATGTTATCACTTATTAATCACAACATGTTGAACGTTTAAGCTTATTAGTGACATTATTGGTTTCGTGACGTTATGATTTATTTATTTACAAGTTTGCACGCGTAACAATTCATAATGAAGGTTTGATCAAGGCTTAGGCGTAGAAATGGTAGCTTATGCGTAAACAGGAGAAGTATACGCGTGGACGCAAGCTTATGCGTAGGATCCTTACTTACGCGTAAGAAATATTACGCGTAGGAAAAAGGAGACCTTATGCGTAGAGCTTACGCGTAAGCGTATAAAAACCTTACGCGTAAGGCTTACTCGTAAGAGTAGACCTTATGCGTAGAGTCACTGTTTACGCATATCCTTCACAAGATACGCGTAGTCCCCTATAGTAACCTTACGCGTAACAGTTACGCGTAAGATTTCTCTTACGCATAACTTTCTACGCGTTAGGTGATCCTTATGCTTGAGTTGCAATGACCTTGATTCTGAGTTTTATGCGTAGCAAGCCTGAAATATCATCATCATAACATCATTATTAACACTAACAATCATCTTATAACAGATCATGGCATGAAAGTTCATTAAACAGTTTACGCGTAGAAAGTCATACGCGTAAGTCAAAACCCTAAAGTTTATGAATTGCGCATATGATTTCTAGCCATAGGAATTGCACCAAACGTTTTCTGGTAAGTCTTAGATGTTGTGATAGTGTAATGACCAAGTTTTAACACCCAATTCGTGGTGAATCAAAAATACCCAAAACTCAAGAACATTAAACCCTAATTTCTAATTCTAACATAATTAGTGTTTCTGGGTTGTTTTAGAGCTTAGATAACATCAATTCATCATGATATTAACATCACACAACAATCTTTTTGACCAAATACAATCACATTTGAAAACACCCAAAACTACACATAAACCCTAATTTTCAAATTCACTCAATTCGTGTATCTGGGTTCGTTTTGAGGATAGAAAAGTATCATTGATGTTATTAAAACGTTTTAACACTATCCTTTTAACCACAAACACATACACAAGATTATGTGTTCATACGCATACGCGTATACACACAATCGTCCATAGTTTAGATCCAACCGTTAATTTTCAAAACGATTTAAAACCTTTGTTTGTAATCTTGTTAGGAACACAAAGACACTTACAAATTGAAGATCTGAAACACGGATTTCTTGAACGAATTTTAAGCGTAGGATTTGTTAGTTGTGTGTATTAAATGTAAGGATAAAAAGTTAGGTGGGGTGGTTTTATTAAAATTACTTTAACCTTTTGGCAGTTTTGGTCCCTTCACCTTTTCCTTTTTCAACCAAAGCCATTTAACTTCCATTTTGGTTACCAAACGAAAGATTTTAAGAAAGAAACTTGACGACACTCCCCCTTGACTTAAGAAAATAATGAAAGGTAATAAATTTTAGTCCGAGGAGTGTCAATGAACCAGAAATGTGACCACCATTGATAAAAGAAATAACCAGAATATGATAACATGCAAGTACACGGATGTTTTGAAATAGTTAAGTGTTTATTTTCTCCCCCTCAACACTTGATCGGAAAAATACTGAATTTTGAAAGATTATAGTGTTGACGGAAGAAATGTACTTGCAATGTTGAAAGAAAAAATAGATAGAAGAATATTTTTGTTGTTTTGACATATTTTATATTTTTGAGTTTTGTTTTTGAAAGACTATTTACAAAAGATGTTTTTGGTGTTTGACAGGTTTTTAAGACAGTTTTAGGAGGTTATCCAATTCCTCTTGTGTCAAACACCTCATACCAATCCGGTGGACCAACTCATTAAACCTAGCGGGAGGCAAGGCTTTGGTGAGTAGATCTGCCAATTGGTATTCTGTACCCACAAAATATAATTCAACTGTACCCTGTTCCACGTGGTCCTTGATGAAATGATATCGAAGATCGATGTGCTTTGACTTTGAGTGTTGAACTGAGTTGTACGAGATTGCAATAGCACTCCGATTGTCGCAGTACATCGGGATTCTGTCAAATACGTAACCATAATCTTTGAGCTGTGTTCTCATCCAAATGACTTGAGCACAACACGCCGACATGGCCACATATTCTGCTTCGGTTGAGGACAGCGATGTACAATCCTGCTTCTTCGATAGCCATGACACCAGTTTGTCACCAAGAAATTGTAAAGCTCCTGAAGTACTTTTCCGTGAATCTAAGCATCCTGCGTGGTCAGCGTCTGAAAAAGCGATTAGTTCAAAACCAGAATCCTTCGGATACCAGATTCTCAAATTAATGGTTACCTTGATGTATCGGAGGATTCTTTTAGCCTCAGAGAGGTGAGTTTCAGTTGGTCGTGACTGATAACGGGAGCAAAGATATACGGCAAAGACAATATCAGGCCTACTAGCTGTTAGATACATGAGAGACCCAATAATACTGCGGTATTTTGTAGGGTCCACCAATTTCCCATGTAAATCAGCGTCTAGCTTCTTGGTATGAGCCATTGGTGTGGCATAGGTGTCACAGTTTTGCATTCCAAATTTGTGTAACAATTCAAGGGCATATTTGGACTGACTCAAGAAAATACCACGGGGTGATTGATGAACTTGCAGTCCTAGAAAGAACGTAAGTTCACCCATCATAGACATTTCAAAATGTTTCTTCATTAGTTTTGCAAAAGCGATTGAGTACTTTTTATGAGTTGACCCAAAAATGATGTCATCCACATAAATTTGAACAATTAAAATATGTTCCCCGTGATATTGTATGAAAAGAGTTGGGTCGACCGAACCTTTGGTAAAGTTATTGGCAATGAGGAAAGATGATAGATTATCATACCATGCCGAGGGCTGTTTGAGACCGTAGAGAGATTTCTTCAGTTTGTAGACATGATTAGGGAACTCTGGATCAATGAATCCTTCTGGCTGACTAACATAAACCGTTTCTTTCAGTTGTCAATTGAGAAAAGCAGTTTTTACATCCATCTGAAAGACCGTGATGTTCATGTGAGCCGCAAATGCCAGAAAAATCCTAACAGCCTCAAGACGAGCAACCGGAGCGAATGATTCTTCAAAGTCAATACCCTCTTCCTGTCTGTAACCCTTAGCCACCAGACGTGACTTATTTCTGATAACGTTCCCTTCAGCATCCAATTTGTTTTTCCAAATCCATTTTAGACCAATGACGAAGACCCCTGTTGGTCTTTCAACCAGTTCCCATACTTCAAGACGTTTAAATTGGTTGAGTTCTTCCTGCATGGATTCAATCCAGTTGTCCTTTGTCATTGCGTCTTTAATGTTTTTAGGCTCAGATTGGCAGACAGTGAGTGCATAAATGCAATGTTCACCGTCTGTGTGAAGACGTTGTCTTGTAACGACTGGTTGATTCGGGTTGCCAATAATATTTTCCAGAGGATGGTCTTTTGTCCATCTATGTGTAGAGGGTTGATGTTGGTATACATTGTGCAGATTTTGAGGATTCAAATGGTTTGTTGAAGATTCCGCGACATCTGGTGCAACAGTCTCATTAGCAAACGGGTTAAAGAACGCATTTGGATCAAAATCTGCAGGTGGGGGTACTTCATTCAGAACATCATCAGCCGGTTCATCATTGTTGGAAGCGGTTTGTTCAACTGTTGTCGTAGAAGTCAACTGTGTTGGTGCTTCTTCAACCGTAGTTGTTGTAGCAGGTGTATCAGGTATTAGAGTGTTATCAGGTTGAGCAGCGGAAACAGCGGATACACCTTGAGCACGTTCATCAATATCGTCACTGAACAGCGGAGCAAATAACCTTTCCATTTTTTGACGAGTGAGCTGGGGGCTTTGTTCAGCTGATGATGGGGTTTGGGGGAAGTTTAAGTGGTTGTGACCGGGTTCCAAGCTGTTATACTCAGAAGCCATTTCAGTAAGTTCATCAAAATGAGCATGAATCGTTTCCATAACCTCCTTTGTTCGACGATTCCAGATTCGGAAACCTTTAGAATTATCACAATATCCAATAAAGACTCCAATGTCAGCTTTGGCTTTGAGCTTTCCAAAGTCGTCACGGTCATTATTCGGATAGCAAAGAGATCCAAATACATGAAAGTGATTGAGATTCGGTTTTCTGTTGTGGACAAGCTCGAAAGGTGTTTTGTTGTGGCGTTTTGTAATCATAGATCGGTTTTGAGTATAGCATGCAGTAGATACAGCTTCTGCCCACAAGTAATCTGGAAGTTTAGCATTGATTAACATTGTTCTTGCAGCTTCCACCAATGTTCGGTTTCGTCTTTCAACAACTCCGTTTTGTTCAGGTGTTCGTGCAATAGATGTCTGATGCTGAATTCCCACTTTCTCATAAAATTCACGAAGAGTTTGGTTAACAAATTCAGTGCCTCTGTCTGTTCTGATTTGTCGGACGGTGTTTCGGAGCTGAACTTGTATTTTCGTGAGAAAGGTGATGATCATCTGTGGAGCTTGGTCTTTGCTTCGAAGAAAGTAGACCCAAGTCCAGCGTGAATAGTCATAAAAAATTACTAAGATGTAGCGTTTGCCATTGATTGTTTGCACGCGCATCGGGCCACACTAATCCATGTGAAGAAGATGAAGCACATGCTGAGAGTTGTGTTCCACCTTTGAAAGAAAATGAGCTCGAGTGCTTTTCCCTTGTTCACAAGCTGAGCAAAGATGATATTTAGAATACCGAAATTGTGGGAGTCCTTCAACTAGTTTGTGTCGAGCAAGGTTGGTGATGGTTTGAAAGTTTAGATGTGAGAGACGACAGTGCCATAGCCAGGATTTTGTTGATGTTGCCTTTGAAAGTAAGCAAATGGGAGATGAAGCAACCATGTCTTGCATAGAGATAGTGTAAAGACTGGAATTACACGAGCCAGACATAAGGTCGTTTCCTTGTAGATCACGAATGAAGCAAGTTTTCTCCCTGAAAGCAACCTCCAAATCTCCATCACAGAACTGACCTACTGAAAACAGATTGTGACCGAGGCCTTCCACATAATAAACCCCGCTAATTTCGATGTTCCCATTGATATAGTCTCCGTAGCCCATGATAGCTGCGAAGTGATCATTCCCGAATCTGACAATGCCAATGAACTTTGCAATAAAGTTTGATAACAGTTTAAGGTTTCCTGTCATGTGTCGGGAACATCCGCTATCAATAATCCAGAGAATGATCATATCACTGCATTACACACAGACGCCACAGATGGAATAGAAGTAGATGTGGAACCCGAAATGTTAGAGGGTTCCGGAGCCGTTTATAGTAGACAGCACACATCAATAGCTTTAGGTATCCATTTAAATCCTAATGTGTTATATATCCATTTCTGCCATCTCTAACTAGTATTTGCTTTAGACTTAGTGAATCACTAGGTGGTACTACATTCCTAGGAGGTGAAACTGGAGCTACAAGGACAGCAATGCGTTTATTAGAATCTAAAGAGGGCGGTCTACCAAGCACAGACTTAGAAAGATTAGTGGGCCTAGAGGTATTCCGGTTCGTAGGATTCCTTAAACGAGAGATGATAGCTTTAGCAACACATTTATCATGACAATCAAAATTCATACTTTTACGACAAATAACACAAGGTGCATCAGACTGAATATCAAAAGTACTTAAAGGATTAGCATTCGTTACATCACTATTTCTATTACATTTGCCAGACGCAATATCTATAGTGGAAGCAACGTGAGTCTTATTCATAGTTCTAGGGTGTTCTTCTACTTTAGCATTCCTTATTGATCTTTTCTTAGGTCGCAACTTCCTATTCTTCGATGTAGTGCTTCTAGGCTGTGAAGTGCGGACGTTTGGAAAAGACGAAACTATTCCTGTTTCAGTTAGGAAGACACGTTAGCAACTTGTGATTTGGCAATAGGGATTCTAGGTTCACAATTACTAAGTGTTACTGGGGCTATTCTCTTAATCACGGTAGGCGGAAGTTGTTCATACTTTTCTAACATTTCTCTTAACTTAAAGATAGTGTGAATCAATCTTGATTTTCAGAACGAATATTTCCCGAAAAATGCATAACTTCTTTAGTGTGTGCAAGATAATGATCAAGTTCATTTGATGCTTCATCACGAGTCTTTTTGAGTAAATCAAATATGACACCATATTCCTTTTAACTTTTACAAGTTCTTGTTCATATTTTGAGATTTGACACTTAAGAGACACGTTTTGATCATCCAGTTGCTCAATTTTGGATCAAGCGTTTTGGATGCAACTGGTTGATTTTGTGTTGAAAAACAAGTTCACGATGTGAATATCTTTTTGACACCAATTAAGACGACGTTTGCATTTGAAAGCTCGTTTCAAACGTTTATTTTCAAGCTTTAAAGACTCGATCTGATGCACATTATCAGAATTCTCAACATTTACACAGAGTCAACAGTATCAGCAGAGATATAATCAAATGCATATGACAAAGAATTCAATTACACAGCATTATGGACATCAGCACAGATGACATCTTCCAAGAGTCGATCAACATCTTTCCTCAACATTTTCTTTTTACGTTTAGTATTAGAAATAGATGTTTCTGTTTTCTCGAAAACGACCTTCATCAATCCAAGTTCCTTATGAAAGTCCCTTTCCCAAGACAATGCACAACTTTTCAAATTTTTAACATTTGGTAAAAGATTTTCTGAAAAATGTCTCTTTGTTCTCGCGAGAGCGCAGAGCGATTGAAAATGTTGAACTTTGATTTCAGAATGATAATCTATCTCATGTTGTAAAGTTTTGAGGTCAGCCATGAAAAGGTCAAAATATCTAAGAATTTTGCGATTTTCGGGTTTTGAGTTTACTTCACTGATGGAAGGTTAAGGACCATAAGTTTGTGCATAATCTGGTTGGGGATTAACATTAGAAGACTCAGACGTTTTTATGATAATCCTTGGTGTGTTAGAAGAATCCGTTGGTGTGACGAAACTGACCGCTTTTGAATAGTTAAAAGGTTTGTTGTAAACAACATTTTCTAATTTTGATCGACTCTCGTCGTCTGCATCTAATTCCTCTTGACGATGATATTCAACAACACTCATAACAGAGTTATCAATTTTATATTCTGCATTGGAAACTTCAGGATTTGGTTTGAATGCTTTGGTTGATAGCTTAGGTTTGTAATCAGCAAGATTCGGTCCATATCCATTTGGATTGGGTTTTAAAGTAAACTTTTCAATAGCTGTGACCGACTCGCCATGTTTGTAAACAACAGTTTTAAACTCTTTAAGTTTGTTTTGCAAGCCGATGATTTCTTCAAGATGATCATCTATACGTTTCGTTGAATGCTTTTTGTATGCAGAGAACTGTTTTTTGACAAGTTAACAACTCAGCCTTAGCTTTTTGATTTTCCAAGGTGAGAGCGTTAATTTGCTTTTTATGTTCATGTTTCAGTTGTTCTATTTCAGACAACAAAGCATTCTTCGAAGCGGCTAGATCACGCATCTGTCTCTCTAAATATTTTTCGTTTTGATGAGATTTTGCGAAGGCTGCTTCAAAACCTTTTTCACGTTTTTCTTGAGTTTTGAAAAAGTTGAGTTGCTTTTGTAAACATTCAAAATCCTTGGTTAACAGTGCATTTTTTTACTTTTCAAGTCCGATTAATTGCAACGACATTCTTCCACTATGTTTGTTGGTCTTGTATTAACGAGCAAAATCTGGATGAGGCAAAAGTTCGGCGTGTTCAACGTGAGTCACAACATGATCATTACTTAGATCCTCAAGTATAACCACGGAGTCAATTTGAGTATCAAGGGAAACCATAAGGTCATCTTGATCGTCAAATATAACTACGGGGTCTAGTTGAAAATCGTCGGAATGAGATGTGGACGACTCATTTTGAACATTCTGAGCCTTGCCGGATTCAGATGTTGGCGGAGATAGTAGATCAGAGATGAATATGGTTTGTTCGGGTACCTGAGACAAGCCATCAGTGTCATACACTGGGCCTGTGTCACTCATGTGTAACTCATGCATATTAGCCATCAACATAACAGCTGCATTGGCCTGCAAATCCTCCATATCATCATCTGAGTCTGCATTTGCCATAAAGCTCTGTTCTTTGTCTGTGAGAGTTCCACCAGCTTCATCCTTAAGAGCCAAAAGAAGAGCCTCTTTGTGATAAGCACTGCCCCTCGTCCTCGGCTTTGGGCATGCAATAGCCAGGTGTCCCTTCTCATTGCAGTTGTAGCATCGAAGACCATTCAACCCATTCTGAGCATTTCCCTGTTCCACCACTTGAGCTCTATTGTTATTTCTACCCACAACATTAAACCCTTGACCACCGCCCATCTGACGACCATAACCACGATTTTGAACTTCAAATCGTCCATTGTTCACACAGCTTGATTCTTGTGTTAGATGAGGAACGAATACGGTTGTTGGATTTGTTGGTATAAAGGCTAAAGGCATTAGCAATCATAGCAAATCCTTGTTGCAATGCTTCGAATGGATCAGATTCCTCATTAGCTTCACTGACAAGTGCTTGAGCATTGTTGTTGTTGTATGAAACCAATTGAGTTTGTTGAGATTGTTGCTGTGAAGGATCATATATTGTGATTGTAGCAGTTGGTTGAGTTGCTGGTTGAGGAATAACTGTTTTGAGCATATAAGGCAAGTGTGTTGATTTCCGTTTGTGAAGGTGAAGCAATTTGAGTACGGAGAATCCTTTCCCTATCAACTTCCTTTTCATGAGGCTTCAAGTAATCGTACAACAATCCGTATGTAGAATGATGCATGTTCTTCGCTTGACGGAGAAAAATGACATACTTATCCCATTCAGGACCAAGACTACTCAGGAACTTGGTATTAACTGCAATTCTTGGCATGATGATGTTGTGTTTATCCAAATCATTGATGATGTCTGAAAAACGATGATGATAAGACTCTAGTGTCTCTCCAGGTTCAATCATGAAGTGTTCATAAGCCAAGTAGATTTTGGATTCCATATCTTCCTGATTGAGTGCAGATCCTTCCATAAGTAGATGAATATGTTCCCACATTGCCTTTGCAGTCTTTTGAGCATCAACACTTCGAAGAATTGGGTTAGGTAATCCTAAGAGGATATATTGCATTGCAAGCTCATCAGCTTCATAGTGTAGAAGTTCTTCTGCATTGAGGTCTGCAACAGTAGCAATGTTTGATTGTTCATCTCTTGGTGGATTAGCATTTGGATCTCCGGGTACAATGACAGTAGGCATATGAAATGGACCTTCCAAGATAACCTTCTTTAAGAACTTTCCATGTGGCTTTTTCAGATCACAAAACCTAAAGAACCTAATTACCCATTGATCGTAGTTTCCTAGAGTGAGCATTGGAGGTATATCAAGTGATCCAGTCTCATGAATTGATTGTTGCTCTTAAAAAGCTTCACACATCTTTGCAAACCAAGTTGGTTCCTTCATAGTGTTCCTTGATGGATGTTGATTGAATTCATTTGTGTAAGGTTGAACTTGAAGACTTGGTGGTGGTTGAACCATTTGAGGTTGTGGAATTGCTGCAAGTTGTGGAGTATGTTGTTGATTAAATTGTTGTTGATAAATTGCTTGTTGTTGATTCCATTGTTGATGTTGTGGAGTTAGTTGTTGTTGACGTTGAGAATAAGTGTAAGGGAAATAGTTAGAGTATGGTGGTTGTGACATGTTGAAAACTTGTGTTGGTAAAAATGGATCTTTGTGTCGAATGAACCGTTGTTGATGAAGTGTCCTTAGGCGTAGAAAAAAAAACTAGAAATCACATAACCAAGTAGGACTTATGCGTAAAAACACCAAAGTTACGCGTAACAATGATTTACACGTAACATGAGAGTTACGCGTAGCTTATGCGTAAGTAGGGAAAAGACACTAAAGTTATGCCTAGACATAAAGTTAGGCGTAGAAACTTATGCGTAGGATTACCTTAGCGTAAGACAGGCTTAGCGTAAGATTAATCTTATGCGTAGGATTTCTACGCGTAAGCTTTATGCTTATGCGTAAGTTTAGGGGTTTTGCCCAAATGATCTTTTACACTATCACAGTGCAAAAGATATCCAAGTCGACGTATTTTCAGGCTTATCCAAGCAAGAAAACACGGAGTAAACCACGAAACTGAAGATCAACCTACGGATAAAGTTACGCTTAAAATAGGGTTTTAGTTACGCGTAGCTTACTCGTAAAAATGATTTTGCCCAAAGATGTTTCTAAACTGATTTTTTTTGATGGATAGCTTCATATCACCAAAATAACCATAAAGGTATGAAACTTGATGATACAAAAAGTCTAAAACGGTTACGCGTAAGAAAACACCCTCGTACAAAACTAGCGTTAAAAAACGTAAATCCAGCTTAAAGTTTGAAACTTTTTGCCAAAAACAGTTATTTTAACACCTTAAACATTGAAAGTACAAGAATCTTGGATTAAAAAGTGTAAAAAAACGTGTTTTTAAGCGAACCAAAGTATCATTCGTTAACCTTACGCGTAGGACCAAAACCCACTTCAAAAGCAATAACGATTCACCCAACTATTAGGCGATTGATACCACTGTCAGGTCACTAGTTTTACAACACAAGCTTAATAGAAAGAGATAAAGGCGATTTAACAATGAACCAAACACACACACACGATGGTGGAGTAACGTTAAGATGTAGGTTATGAGTGTAGAGTGAAAGAGTAAATTGAACAACCAACCTTCAAGAGAGGTTATACAAGAGTATTTATAGGAGGGAAGCTAGGGCAACACTCCTACTTCTCATCCTTTCCTTATTGACTGAGGCCTAGGCTTATGGGCCTTCTACATAAGCCTAAGGCTAATAACAAACATAAAGCCATAATGCCTAACTATTACATGTGAATCACGAACACTTGATTAAGGTTTAGGAGTGATTCCAACAAAAAGGGCCCTAAACGCTTTTATTTTTTTTATTTTTTATTTTTTTTCAGATTCTCTTTCTGTGGCAAAAGAAACCCATAACGGGTTTGGTCCCGTTGCCACTCAATTTCCGTTAGAATTGACCATTTTCTAGGGCTGAAAAATGACCTTAAAACCATTCAAGTAAGGCCCTTTGGTTTGTGAGGTATCACGAATTTAGTTTCCTAAAATTTATTATTCTTAACGTTTTTAATTTTTATTGTTCATTTCTTCCGTTTTTATACGTTTTCGTCCATTTTTCTTACGTTTTCGTCCGTTTTTATAACGTTTTCGTCTGTTTTTTATAACATTTACGTCCGCTTTTATACCTTTTCATCTGTTTTTCTACGTTTTACTTACGTTTATATCCGTTTTTATACGTCTGTATATGTTTTCTTCCGTTTTTCTTATGTTTTTATACGTTTTCGTCAGTTTTATATGACTTTGACCATTTTTATAAGTTCTTATTACGTTTTTATACGTTCCATCCTTTTTTACGTTTACATCTATTTTATACGTTTTTATCCGTTTTGGTTCGTTTTTATATGTTTTCGTCTGTTTTCTTACGCTTTTATCCGTTTTTGTACGTTTTATTCGTTATCAACTGGTTTTTTTAAGTTTTTTCATTTTCGTACGTTTTCATCCGTTTCATACGGTTTCGTCCGTTTTTGTACGTTTTTGGCCGTTTTATACGTTTTCATCCGTTTTTATACGTTTTCGTTTGTTTTTATACTTTTTCATCCATATTTATATGTTTTCGTTCATATTTGTACGTTTTTGTCCGGTTTTTCATACGTTTTTATCTCTTTTAATACGTTTGTATCTGTTTTTATACCTTTTCGTCCATTTTTACACAAATTTGACCGTTTTTATAGGTTTTTCTTACGTTTTCATACGTTTCAGCCGTTTTATACGCTTTCATCCATTTTTATACATTTTGTCCGTTTCATACAGACCAAATACATTAAAAGGATAACATGATAAAAACATAAGAAAGCTGGACCAAAAACATAAAACGTATGAAGGCGTAATAAAACGTATAAAGCGGACGGAACGAAAGCGATAAACGGATGGCGTATATGCCACGTAAGAAAAACGGACGAAAATGTATAAAAACATACGGAAACGTATAAAAAAAAATATGAAAACGAATAAAAACGTAAGAAAAAAAGACGAAAAAAGCTATAAAATGGAGTAAGCGTATAAAAACGAAGGAAAGCGATATAAAAGCGGATCGATGAAGACGTATAAAAACGGACGAAAATGGATAAAACGTAAGAAAAACGGACAAAAATGTATAAAAACAAACGAAAACGTATAAAAACGGACGAAAACGAAATAAAATGGATGAAAACGTATAAAAAACGTAAGAAAACGGACGAAAAACAAACGAAAACATATAAAAACGGATGAAAACGTATAAAAAAACATACTAAAACGGGGTAAAAACGGACAAGAATGGAAGAAAAATGGATTAAAACGTATAAAAACGGATGAGAACGTATAAAAATGGACGAAAACATATAAAAACGAATAAAACATACGAAAACGTATATAAAAATGGATTGAAATGTATAAAACATATAAAGCGGATGAAAGCGTAAGAAAAACTTATAAAGCTATCGAAAGAGTATAAAAATGATTAAACGTAATAAAAAATGAACGAAGTGTATAAAAGTATATAAAATAGCGGCGAAAGTATAAACATTAAAACGATTAGAAAACGGACGAAAGCGTACAAAAAACACAACGTCTCAAAGCGGAAACGTATATTTATAGACCATTTTCATTATGCCCGACAAATCACAGGAACGATTTAAGTAATTAACTCTTTAAATATTGTAACACGAAATGCGTATGTCAAGTTCGTAAGGATTAAGGACGATGATAGCATAATATGTAAGGACAATCAATTTTTCTAAAGTCGTCTTATTATTGTTGTATGGACTGCAGGTCGGGGTTTAAACCAGGAGGCTAGGCGGGCCAAGCCTGATATTGTGCAGTGCATAGGGCTGGGCTTTGAATGAGAAGCCAAACTAGCCCTGGTTGGGTCAGATAGGACAAGGACCGGGCCTTTATTACTAGCTGCACAGCACTTGGTTATTATTATTGAGAGAGATGAAAATGACGTTAATAACGAAGGGCCAATTGGTTGTTGTTTAATACGATGTAAAGGTTCAAGTTAAACGTGTTTGTGTTGGTAATCATTAAAAAATATTATATATTTAATCGTGTTGATAAATTGTCCAATGCGGCCTTGCGGGTATAATGCTAGTTAATATGGTTGGGACCGGCCGCAACGTATAGATATTACGAAATTCAAAGTCTTGGTGCTACTGCAACGCGCGGACTTCGTTTAAAACAAACCAAAAAGCAAATACAATAAATTGAATGCACGATAAATAAGATACAAAGTCATCAAACTTTTTGATGCTTAATAAATTAGTGTTACTGACAAGTAGCTGCTGCGGCACAATGTGTAGTGTTCTTCCGAAGGTCGTCGTAGCGTCGAGAAAAATAGTGCATTCTTACCTCAAATGCCTTAACCCGCTGATTATATGCTCTAGCACTCTGACTCAATGCTTTAGCCTTCTCTTCGCATGCTTTAGCCCGCCGTAAATATTCATCCGCCCACCGGCCCAATGCATCACCCGTAATCGCAATACATCCCCGACACAATGAACCACCCGTTGTTCAATGCATTGGCCGATTTAGTACACTAGCCATCCTGTCCAATAAGTCAGTCCGACGTTTCATTAAATCATTTTTCCGTCCCCAACAACAGCCAGCCGTTTCTTCGCATCGGAACTTTTTTTCCAATGCAAAATTCCGTTCGTCCAATTTCAAACTTTCTGAATGTGACTATTCCTTGTTTGGTGAAGGGAAAGCGTCTAGTGGATATCTGGATGAAATTATAATAGTTTTTCGTGAGACCAAAAGGGGAGTTGCTTTGACTACACACATTATATATGAATATATATAAAAAATGAAGGTTAAATTTAACAAAGAGATTGATTACCTTTTGATCCGCAACACCTTTATCAGCAGTGGGAATGCAAAAGGGGTTGCATAAAGGGGTCTAACATCCTCCAATGAGCATAGGATGTTGCATTGAGGACACTGAAACAATGATAAGACAAGACCAGAATTTAGAATAATAAAAATGGTTAAATTGAATAAATTATGGCGAACAGACTGGAAAGACAAACCCCCGTCCCAATGAGTTGGTTTGAAGCCATTTTTGTATACATGGAGCTCCAAATATATGCCACAAGGAAGACAGCTGCACAAATATCACACACAAAGCCAAATCAGTTGTGTTCTGTTGACTAGGCTATTAGAATGAGGAACGATGTAAGCGTAGGCTATAGTATCAATCCACAAGAGAAATATGTATGTAGATGTGTTCTGGTTCATTCTGGAATTCAGAAAGGACCAAAAACTAACAGTATTAGGCCATTATGGTAAGATATTGTCCCCTTGGAATCACTGTCTCGGCAGGGAATATATTCTTGATAACCATAACAAAAAAAAGGCCGACAATTCATAAAGCGCACGTCTACCAAGTCAAGCAAAGGTATATAACAGCATCTCATTAATTCATGAGCAATATCGACACAGGAATGTAAGAATCCGACCCTTGGAGAAGATATCACATTAGCCTAATTCCAAATTCTAAGCAAATTCACAAAAAGATGAAAACCTTTGTAGGAAAATGTTAACAAGTGGATACACAACTTTATTAACTAATCCCCAAACTGCTTATAAGTCCATTAAAAGAAATAAGTGGGTACACAGCTTTAGTAAGTAATTCCTAACATACCCTATGACAAATCCTGAATATACGAGTCTTAACGGTGAGATGGCCCCCTAAATAATCACATAACCAAAATCAGTTTCTGTTTCAACCATCTGAAAGACTGAAACTCATTTGACCCAATCAGATTCACTCTACCCAAACACTAAAAACTCTTTGCGCGTGAGCTTATTTGATTAAGCTTATATGCTGGCTTATGAGCTAATTTAATTTCGGCTTATATTCCATAAGCCCCAATTTTTATATGAGTTTATCATATCATAATAAGGTCTCAAAAAAAGCCGGAAAAACGAGGCTTCTGGGTTATTATACAAAAAAGTTACTAAAGTTTACCGAGAAGTTAGTTGTCCTAAGTTACTATATAGTTTCATTTTGTTCACTCACGTTACTGAACTTATCAAAAAATATACGTTCGGGTTACTCGGACTAACACTGAATTTATCGCAGTGTATGCTTCCAAAAGTTCAGTAATCAAACCCAAATATAAACCGAAAAACAAATAGGCTCATAAGCCACATATATATATATAAGCTTAAACAAACACCCCCTAAATAAAGAGTAAAGGGATAGATAGATAGATAGATACCAAAAATGATGGAGAATAGTCCAATGTTTAAAACAGATGGAACAAACATCAGCAGGAGGAGCTGGCTTTGTTGGCACAAAAGGATCAAAGACAAGAGGGGGAGGGTCTTTCCTTGGTCCAAAAACAATATCATTCTGATACATGGGAGTCATGAATTAAAGCGGCCATCTTTCATAACAGGTACCTTAGCCATATATAGGTAAAAATCACAGGGAAAATCCACCTTGAGACCCAAGGTAGTGTCAACTTCTCCACTTTTCCAAAATCATCATTGTCATTATCATAGAATTCATCATCATTAATATCCAATCCTATATCTTCTTCTACCTCCTTTTGGAATTCCATCTTATTTGAATAAATAAATATAAGTTAACTATGATACATAGATTGATCGATTGTCTCCAACTTAGACAAAAGAAAAAAAAAAACAGTCGGAGTGTTTGATTGTACGTCGATTGGTCGGCTAGACATATATACCCCTTTATATTGGTTTAAAATTGCCACACTTTTACCCGGCCTGCTTTATAGCAATCACTCGGCGGTCCTTTTCTTTTCAAACCTCCTCTCCTTCT